>BMAU01016398.1:0-31301 GCA_019973935.1 Trichonephila clavipes | reverse complement strand
CTTTCTGAAAGTACATTTTTGCAACCATTCTTTTGGCAGTAACCTGGAACAGGAATGGAAATTTTTAAAAGCACGATTAATGACGCTGCCCGGTTTTCCATACCTAGAAGTACTATTAAAAGATTTGAGCCTTTTGTATGAAGCTCAAAGATGCTTCTCTGTCACCCTTTTTTGCAAAAGAGACTTATTACGTCAAGAAATTCAGACTTCAACATCGCTGACAAATCAAACTTAGAAAATTAAATGCAGAAAAATCAAACAGCAATATATATTACACAAAGAGAGAATCTTTGAAAACTATGTGTCACAGCATTAATGCCAGAACTCCAATTCAAAACCATGACGACTCGCCAAATTATTCACCTTACTGACCAATCCTCAAGTGAAAGTATAATATTAAAACCTCGATCACGTAGGTCAAATTTCAGGATAACAAAGAGGTTGCTAACATTTATTGGGCAAATTTTTATAAAAAAGAATTATTAGCATTTAACATTTGACGAGAATAACAAAAAATGGTTAAGAAAATTGCCAAAAGAATGGTGCATAATTGCCGCACCTCTGGGAGATCCATTTTTTTAAGATAACTCTGGTCTATGCAAGAGATGAAAAGTTGCTCTGAAGGTATGGATTATAGAAAATCTCCAGGCAATAATATTCACAGACAATATTTTAAACATCTTTGGTGATAAAGGCAAACTAAGATTACTAGATATCTTTAACATTTCATGGAAATTGGGACGTCTACCCAAGTGAAAAAGAGAGCCATTATTATCCCTGTTGAAAACCTGGTAAAGACAGTGGCTCCGTAGAGAGTTACATGTCTGTCTTTTTTGACATCCTTCCTTTGTAAGCGCGCATGAGACTAATTCTGGCCGATTGAACTTTCATTTGTTGTCATAATGTCTGCTCCCTAAGGAGCAATATGGATTTAGACAGGCCATGGCAAATATTGATCAGATCTATTTTTCTGCCAGAATGCCAGGAATTATCAAAACTTAAGGCGAACTTATCAATACTGTGCAATACTTGTGGACATGTCCAGGGCTTTCGACAGACTCTGAAACAAAAAAATTGATTAAAACTTTATGGCGGTTTTGGTATTAGGGGTATAATTCTGCCTTTTATATATATATATATATATATATATATATATATATATATCACATTTACAAAATAACCATAGAGGTAAATATAAAAATATGTTTTCTGATCATTTTGATTGAGACATGGCTTTCCACAGGGTTCAACCCGCTGATACTCTTCTTTTCATTCTATGCTTCGGTATTAAGGAGGTAATCAATCAATATAGTAGTATTGGTCTCTTTTGCCAATGATATCATCAATTGGTATTCGATTTTGACATAAAAAAATAGAGACTAACCTTAATTTTGCACTTTCGGTGGTCTGTACCTTTTCTGAATAAAAACAGATTTTTATTACCTTAAAATCAAAGGTTACCTTTTTAACTAGCAATATCTCTATAACTATCAACCAAATGTTTTTATGAATGGCATCATCCAATTAAATTGACAATAAAAAATACCAAATACTTAGGTTACATTCCGAATAGAGATATTGAGTAACAGACATAGAGGCTCAAGTAGCCAAATGCAGAAAAGACATATCATTCTCGACATATTTGCAGACGTGACTGGGGCGCAGACGCTAATACTCAGTACAACCTACATTCTCACCGGGCAGGCTAATTTTGAATATGACTTTCCAATTTATTTTTGTAAAGTTTGAAGCTAATTTAAATAAGTTTGAACGAGTGGAACTTAAGTGCCACAAGAATAATTTCTGGCCTCGTAATAGCTGCCCTAATAATATTGTTTTTATGAGAGTGATTTACCAACAACCCTTTGTATGAGAAGAAATTATAGCCTTGTAAGATATTACAATAAGTTATCTAGCTAAAATACATCACATAACTTTTGCCCATCTGAATTCTTTAGCTCAATAACCGGCGATTAAAGAAGCGAAGCCCTTTTGGCAGTTGATTTAGGTCTGTTTTTTAAGGTAACGTTGATCCTCACCCTTAAAGCCCTTTTCCCATTAAAGTTCGACTCTGATCGAATACATTTCCAGACTGAGTTATTGACCAGGGTATGTAAAAGGTTCTGATATACCAGTATATTTACTAGACAGACTGCTCTTCCTAGAGACACACCTGTGGCCTCCCTCACTCGGCATTGAAAATTTATACCGATGGCAAGCATGGGCGACCGTGATATTTCTGAGCGCGCACATTGAGACACCTGATGGCATATTTGACATCAAGATTAGAATATTAACTACTGTTCTATAGTTAGGTCTGAATTCATTGCAATATATAAGGAAATGAAATTTATTGACACTGCTTCTGGCCTTGTCTTCAGAGGCATTTGGATTTTAGCTGACAGCCGTGCTTCTATACAGTATATTTTGATTGATAACTGTTGGGGATATGACAACAATCCTGAATTTACCGGATATTGTGATTTGACTTTCTTCAAGACACTCTTATTTACTTTCAATGGGTCCCCTCCTGTATTGATTGAAGGGTAACGAGATGGCCGATAGTTTAGCCATCTGCCACTGCTGACGCCTTGTGAGGTGACGCATGCCAAATGTTTGCTGAAATCACTTCTATTAAAGGGAGAGAAATTGAAAAAAAGAAAGGAATGGAACTTTGGAGAGTACCCCCGCTCAACCTTGGTATTTTAGGGTGAAAGCTTGTTGGTTATGAACTCAATATTCCTAGGAAACGACAGACAGCCTATAGCGCTTTTTTTTAGTGGCCATATCTAGTCTCTTACTTTTGAACAGGACCGGAAAGCTCTTTCCAAAGTGTCACCTTATCACCTTGAAAGAGATTTGATGGAAAAGGGTCATTGAATGTTTCCTGTGTATTGGTATTTTAAATACAGCACCCTTTCGGACAAATCAAACAATTACTAATCTATATTTTTTCACTACAAAAATAGTCAACCCCCAGTCATCTTGAAACGATTTATTTTCTTCGAATAGTTTTGACATGAAAGATAAGTTAAAAATTAGTTCCACCCATATAATTGTCGCTACTCAACTGTTGTCACTAAATGTAACTGTTCCAAATAGAAAAAGAATATCAATTCGCACACATACGATACCGACAGCAAAAAGTAAAATTGATATATTTGATTTCTTGACAAAAAATTTCCCACCCAATTTTTAATACAATGTTCTTTAGTAAATTTCTCAGAGCAATGGGCCATGACCGGGCTACTTAAAAAGTCTCGGTGGGCTGCATGCGGCCCACGGGTTGAGTATCGCTGGCGTAGAGTCAATATATATTTTTCATTTTTTTCTTCTTTTCATCTAATAGAAACGAAAATAAGGATAATAATTATGTTTATAATTACCGTAAAATCTTGCATATAACGGGCACCGCCGTATAACGTGCACTCATACTTTCAAGCTCCAGTTTTTAAGTTTTAGGTGTATTCGCCGTGTAATGCGTACCTCCTTTTTTACGAAGAAACCTGAAATGTGCGTGTGCAGTGCTTTTTATGTTTTTAAGTCATTTATTCGAGTTATTATCTCAAGCTTTTGAAAAAATATTATATTTCTAGAAGTACGAATCTATAAGTTTATATGTGTGGTGTGCCGTATGTTTTAATAAAATAGACATTATTTCCACCTATGTGGAAGTCTTAATTTTTTTCTATGCTCTCTTGATCTTTATTTTGAAAGCTCTGGATTTTATATCCTGCATTTAATGCGCACCCGTAAATCTCGATCTTAATTTTTTGGGTTAAAAATGCACGTTATACGCCGGATTTTATGGTATAGGTATAATTATGTGTAAAATAGAATGTAAAAATACTTGATGAGCTCTTAATTCGGAACAAATTCAATAAAATGACGTAATCTTTAGGACTGTGAAATAAGGAGCAAGTTTAAAAATACACGGAACTGAATAAATTTCTGCTCAGTTCTCCAAGTTTGTTCTAAGCACTCCAGCTTCTTTCATAAAGTTAAAATCACGTGGTAATTACAGTATGAAAACTGCATTGCTTTTACTAAGCAATATTTGTTTCTTATGGGTGGGGGGTATCGGACTGGTTAAAAATCATCATTTTCCTAAAAAAAAATAGAAATTTATTTTTTAGTCTATTTAGCGTATTTAATAAGTTTACTGAAAATATCTGAGTCAGTTAGAAAAAATTCCAATTGTTTTTGCTTGGTGTAGTGAGTTCGAATCGAAATCGGAAATTTAAAGCTGAAACTGGAAGTGTAAGTTTTCGGTTGATTTCCCCCCGTAAAATAAGATTTCTATTCCTTTAAAGTATTTTAACGAATTATTTTCCCGTTTAGTAAACTTTATTTCATTTTATGAACGTTTTAATAGATATATTTCATTTTCATATAGGTAACTGATTGCAATGTTTTTCTTGATTTAAATCAGTTGCTACCTTTTTATCAGTTGCGTTTAAAATTAGAGCTGTTTAGATCCTTTTTATTAGTACTTTTGTATAGAGTTATAGTTATTTTTTATTAAATGTAAGTTATAATTCCAAAAACAACATCAGTGAGGCTAGAAAAGAAGAGATTTTCAGAAGGCAGAATTTGTTGGAGATACGTCGAAAGAAAAATCGACGATTCTTCCATAAAAGACATCATATATAAAAGATTTTTTTATATATTTTGATTTTTTATTAAAAAGACATTATATAAAAGATTTTTATATATTTTGATTTTATGTATTTAAATATATATATATATATATTCGAACCCACGGCTTGTGGATTAGAAGTGCCAGCGGGCTATTCATTGCACTACATGGGCACTATAAACGCTTTTCATTTCTATATATGATGTTGAACTATTATTTCTTATTTGTTACTATTTATTCATTATTTAAATTCAATTAATGAACTAATATTTTAAAAAAGGATTATCATCAAGTGTCATCCACTACAAGTTTAAAAAAATGTATTTGAACTTGATTGGATGAATAGAAATTATTTTATTAACGATGGAAAATTTGAACAAGATATATATAGCGAGAGAGGGTGTGAAGCAATAGTCTATGAATTGGGGAAGAAAAAGGCGGTTAAAAAATGTAAAAGTTTGAAGTATGACATTCTGAAAGGAACCACGTACAAATCTGGAGAGTTTTAATACCTTCCTAAATCTTAGAAAAATTTTAATGCAAATATAAACATTATTTTGCATTTTCTGAAGAATGTTATTCTTGTACATAATGGTTCACGGTAGCAGTGATATCTCTTAAAGTCATTGAAATATTCTTATGAAAGTTTTTGAGTCATTTTTTGTATTATAACGAGAGCTTTGTGGAAAAGGCTAAGGGTAATTTTTCAATTAAGTTATTTTTTAATGTAATTTTATATGAAAAAAGAATTTTTTAAAGAAAAAAATCTTAACTCTAAATAGCCGTCAAGCCGCAAGTCCTCTCGTAAGGTTGGTAAAGGGGATGAGAGGAGGGAGGCCCCGGACCACCACTAGGGTATTCTCCCTCAAAATTGAGGATTAAACGGGCTAAATCTTACTGACGCATGTATGGTGATGAAAACTACAGCGACGACAAGCTAAATACAAGCGTCACCTAACTTTTTGTCATGATGTACTTCCTGGATTTGCCGATCAGGTGGCATTAGTAACAACAACACCACACTAATGTATGCAAAAATAAAAAAAACCTTCAGTAAATGGCTATTTTTAAACAATTAATCAAAATGGTGAATGTGTTAAATATAAATACAAACGTATGTATATGAAATATATATTCACATATCAAATACTTTCAAACATTTTTTTAAAAAACAATCTTATTTCTCACATAATATATAAAAACTATTTCAGTTGTTTCCAATAGTAAAATAAATTTTCCAAATGCTTATACAGGGTACAACTAAACTCTGTAGCAAAACTTTAAGGAGTGATAGTACACATATCAAGACAAACAATAGTAAATAGGAAACTTAGGGTCCCAAGCGTCTTCCGAAGGAAATAGTTTCCATTAAAGTGTAGAGTCCAAAATTTCAAATGATTATAAAAGACGGGGAAAATGAGTATTCGTTAGCGGTTTATGCTTTAATTATTCTTTTTGTCAGTATTTTCTTTAAAAGTAAATTTTAAAGATAAAGCTCAAAAAATGTCGATAGAGGGCACTTTAGACGAACAACTATTTTTGGAGTAATGAATAACTATTTTTTACTGTTAATTTTAGTATCACATTAAATGCTTTCAAAAGTTTAGATTTAAACTTAAATTTTGAGCTCAAAATTTGAATCGCTGGGGGTGGTTAAGAAACGCAAACTCAACTGTGTTCAGGAGGTGAAATTTGAACTAACCTTCTCCCTTGACATATATCAGTTATTCACAAACTTCGATGCTCGGTCATAGACTAGGCAGAAATTGCTACCGATTAAACGTAAAAAAATGAGAGATGGAATGCAAAATTAAAAGTAAAAAAGTCATTCATAACAGACATGATGCAATTACAACCCGAAAAATACCCGATTTGCATGCAAAGTGAAGTACACAAGGTTTTAACTGTATGTAAGGATGTAAAGTTCTACTGCAAAGTGTTCCAGCCGACATAAAGGCTCGTATGTGTTTCCAACATGATGGAGTGTCTGCGCATTTCAGCACAGATGTGCGCAACGCATTGGATCCAACATATCCAGGACAATGGATTAGACCGGGTGGTCTGGTAAATTGGCCGGCACGCTCTCCTGACCTCTCCTGCCTAGACTTCTTCCTCTGTGGTCATATGAAGAATCTGATCAAGATCGGGAATAACTGAACTCTGTTCAGAGGAAAGGGAGTTCAAATTTCACCTCCTGAACACAATTCCGTTCGCGCTACTTAAGCACCCCCAACGAATCAGATTTTGAGCTCAAAATTTAAGTTCAAGTCTAAGCTTTTGAAAGCATTTAATGTGATACAAAAAACACCATTAAAAAATAGTTGTTAGTTACTCCAAAGTCTAAAGTGCCCTCTATCGACATTTTTGAGCCATTTATTTTTCAAGAAAATGCTGGCAAAAAGAATAATTTTCGCGAAAACCACTAACGAATCGACTCATTTTTTCGTTTTTTATAATCATTTGAAATTTGGGACCCCAAACTTTAATGGCACCTATCTCCTTCGTAAGATGTTTGGGACCCTAAGTTTCCTATTTACTATTGTTCGTCTTGATGTGTACTATCACCCCTTAAAGTTTTGCCGCCGAATTTAGTTACACCATGTTTATGATGTAATATTTGCATAAAATTGGTAAATGACGGCAATTTCTAGCACTAATGGAAAAAGTACTTATAAAAGGTCTTCGTATTCACGAAAAAAAGACTCAACACTAGATTTAAAAAAAATTAGAAAAATATGTGTACTTAATACGCGGAAAAGTTTGAAATACTGACAGAAAAACTAACGTACACACAAATTACATACTTTATTTAAGTGCTGGACATTTCCTTTGCATCTGATTTTATCATAAAATAACGTAAATGTATGCTGTATTCAAAGATAGTGTTAAAAACAAACACCCTTTGGTAGGTAAAAATTTATGCAGAGTGTTTATTCCAAAACTATTTCTATTTTCTGATTAAATTATATATTATCGGTTTCAGAACACATATTCTCTTGTTTTTGTAACATAATATGAAAGATAATTCCTAATTTTTTTTAAGAAAGCAGTTAAGATGGTAATAAAAGGTTGATAAAATTATCCTTGGTTGCAAAATGAGCTATGTAATTGCACCAAGTCATCCTTTTTAAGCATTAATTGCTTCATAAACACTATATTTTCATATTATTGATTGAATGCAAGTTACATTAATAAGTGTAAAAAAAGGAAGTTTTAAATTAAATTTCTTCCTCTAATGTGTTTTAGAAAATAAATTTATCAAAATAATATTACTTATATTGTTAAAAACAATATCAATAATTAATTTCATATTTTTTCGAGTTTGCACATTGAAAATACCAACTTCATTTACAAGATTTACATATATACATAAATATGTGTTCTTGTTTTTATCCCACAGAGGCTGTAACTTAGCTGCACCATCTCCATAAGAAAAATCACTAAAGAAGTCAATTAGGATTCCCTAAAACTTCATCCACTGTAAAATTCAAGCAATTAAGAATATGACCAGGAAAGGCCTGATCAGGCTTTCGACAATAATTGCATCTTTTGGTCCTGAAGGTGGAGGATACATATTGAACATGTCATTCGGGTTTACTCTCTGGCCACTTTGAGGCAGCTAGGAGATCTTGGGATTGTCTACGAATTATACAATTCCTGATATATATATAATCAGAAATAAAATTCACAAGTGCAAATTACAATGAATTTATTTGTGGGAACATTTCAGATCAACTTTTTTATTATTCTAATTTTGAGTTAAGATGGAAACAGTTTGAGAAAAGGAAAATTTTCCCTTTCTAAGAACAGGACTAATAAGTTTTTACCTCAGACTAATCCCTCCGAATTTTTCATCGGATAAATTTAAATTATTGAGAGAAATAAACTATTTTGGGGGGGGAAACTATTTTATAATTAAGAGATATATGCATTTACATTGCCAAAGAGTAAACATTGATTTATCAAGTAGCTGTATTACACACATAGTATATTTAACAAAACCTATAATAACTTATAATGTTCCTATATTCTTTTAAATGTGTAAAAAAATATCGGAAAGCAAGCAATTAATTAAAACTCACAAGTGCATTTTTTTCCATTTATACCTCTCACGTTAATTAATAACGAGAAATCATTGCATTCTTTATTAAACGTGGCACTTAATAAGACAATAAATTTTCAAATCTCGCATCGAAACGGAAGTTTTTCCAATTAAAGAGTAAAAAAAGAGGATGAAAAAAAGTTCCTTAAAAACTGGAACAATATTTTTTTTAAAAAAAAAATATTTTTAGTATTAAATTTTGCAATTGATTCGTTCAAAAGGATTCATTCATTTATTTATATCTAATTTATTACACAGTATATTAATCTTCATTGTGTATGGGCGTCTGTGTTTTTAAATCTAATTATTTTTGAAATTTCAATGAATATTAAAAATACAAACACTCATTTCTTTCTACGCGTCATAAGACAACGTTATTAATTACAAAATTTCAGGAAAAAATCTCGGCAATTTGACGAAAATTTTCGAATCTAAATTGCTTTTCATCAATTATATATTATAATTCCTTTTTCTTCGGAATCTTCTAAAGTTGAATATAAATAAGTTAAGCAATTTCAGGAGGTTCAATAAAGAATATTGCAGAAAAATAGTTTTATGCGCTTTTCTCAATACTTATCTAGATGCTATCTGTATAAATAGTTTAATTTATTCAAATAAATGTACAGTCGAACCTCTATATTGCAAATTTTTCTATATAGCGAACTTTTTCCTGGAACCAAGAACATTTCACGATTTTCTTCGTAAAATTACCTCTCTATAGCGAAGGGCATTTTCTATATAACGAACTTTTCTCTTCTGATTCAATTTTTTTCTCCGTCTTTTTAAAGTATTTCTGGAAATTTCAATTTATTTTCTCTTTTAACACATCTTATGGTGGTCATAAATTTCGAACTGATTTTTATTAGGTGCCTAATTCCCTGAGAGCAATATAGTTCTTGGCGTTTCATCCAAGCAGTGCAAACCTTCAACCCCATAGTCCAGGTCACAGAAAACATCTTCGATATCCCCTTTCACCGTCAGTGGAGTTGTCTCATGTCCTCATGTTCTTGAACTAGTCTCCGTTAATTTGTAGTGTTGATCAGCCGTACTAGTAACTCTGTTTGTTGTAGCTCAAAAACGTTAAAACTTAAGTGCTTGAGCATCAAAGAAACACTTTTATTTCTTCAGGAAGTGGATAAAGGCGTCAAGAAACTGTTCTTGCAATTTTACTTTTTTTGTGTTTTGATGCTTAAGAAATATAAAATAAATATATATTAATTTACAAAAAGGTATGAATAATTACTTTTTTTAATATATAGTGTTTACGAACTCTTAAAATATGTTTTATGTGATTTATGAAGTACATTGAAAGGTGAACCTCCATATTTATATACATATAACGAATTTTCCATATAACGAACTTTTTTCGGGATTTTGCGCTTTTATTATGTAGAGGTAGGACTGTAGTTTTAAATCATATTCTTCTTTTGTTGTATGTTACAGTGGTTATATGGAGGGGGAAATTATTATTAAACGGAATATACCTATATATTCGGAATAGATTCTCTATAGTAGCGGCTCTTAAACATTCAATCACTACGACCCCCTTTTTGTGTATCAGCCTGACATCGTGGACCCCCAAAGATTTTGATTATCCTTTCCTGACTTGACATTCTTGATTGAAATACATGTTTCTGTAAAAAATTTTCTTAAAGAGAAATTTAGTGACTTAGTCTAGGATGGCACATCTTTAAGTTTTTCCATGAGGCATTTCAGAGTTTCTAAAAGAGGGAAATCCTAACATTAAAGAAGAAATATTCGCGGACCTCCTAAAAAGAATGCACGGAACAAAGGGTTTCGTGGACCATAGTTTAAGAGAGCCTCTACTCAATAGTTTGGAGGTAAGGGGATCTTAAGAAGCAATATTTTTCAAATTGCTTCATAAAGACCGCAGTTCTCAAGAGTGCTCTAAATGAGTGGAAAAATTTAATATTCTGCGAAAAAAACTTTAGAAACGGAAATTATTACATCTCTCAAAAACTAATGAAAATGAAATGTCTTCCTCTAGAGAAAACTTTACACCAGTGCTTCTCAAACTTTCAGTATTTGTGACCCAGGATTCAATCTTAATTTTCTTCGTGCCCCCCTCCATACAATAAAAATATATTGGCTACAATACGAATTTAAGCTCTTCAGTGCCTCCTACGTATATAAACGTTTCACCCAGCCAAAGCGTTAATTGCCTCGGACGTATATATACGTCTTTCTGAAGTACAATCTTTTTTTGTGCCCTGCTATCCATAAAATTATTCCGAAGAATTTGGAATGCAATAAAAGTACCTTAACAGTGTTTTACTTAGTTCAGAAGATTTCAGTATTTATTCCTTTTTTTTCAAACCCCCATAGATCATATTCGCACGCCTACGTGGAAAACGGGGCATTGGGGAGCAAACAGCGTAACTATTAATCGGCAATTAGGGGATTAATTATTAACCGCACAAATTATCAAGATAAGTGTTAATTCTTGTACTTTATTTTATATATGACAATTTTATGGGGTTACTGGTAATTATTAAACTTGTTTTTAACTTAGTATGGATAAATTAATTATAAAATACATTGCACAGTGCTGATATATATATCATATAAGTGTAAATGTGTGTTTTAGTTTTTATTATATCAGAATGTATTTTATTTGTTTACTTTCAGTAAACAAATAATTTTTTTAAAAAGTCTTTTTTGTTTTCAACTTTTCAATATGTTCGTGCCTCCTTGTAGAGTTATCACGCCTCCTAGGGAGGCGCACCCCACAGTTTGAGAAACACTGCTTTACACAAATTAAGTACACAATTTCTTTCAATAGTTTTTAAAAATATTTTTTGCTAGCCTTATAACAACAAAAAAAATTCTATAAATATAAATAAGTTAACATGTTTATTCTCTTCAATTGCATGACTATCTCCTAGCAGTGATCTAAATTTCCATGAAGAAGTGAAAAGAAGAAAATACTTCATTTCAGAAAAGGTAGTTTTTCCCTCGCAAGTAGTATTTTATTATTTAATGTTTAGCTGCTCTATTTAAAGTTCTCCTAAACTGCATGGAAAACTTTATGTTTACTTTTATTATTGAAAGATGCTTCTTCATTGTAATTTGACCTGCAAATTTTTCTTACAAGTTACTTGAAACTAAATAGTGTTTGTGTGTAGTTCTATGACTCATTTTAAGGAGAAATGGAAAAGTAAATGTATACCTTAAGTTCTTTGAAACATAATAAAGTTTTCCCATGCATATTTAGACTTCGTTTTTTCTTTTTGGCTACTTAAAAAAAAGCTAGACACATGCATTGTTTTAGTACTATTTCAAAAATGAAGGCCGTGTATAATACTCGGGGAGAAATATTTTTGGAACAAATAAAAAACTAACTAAGAGTAATATAAGTCTTGAAAACTTCATAAATCGCTTCACTTACTTACATTTCAATGTAATTCATAATATAATAAGTATAGATTTAAATTCTCTTTACAAGATATGTTGAAATTTTGTTTCAAAACTTCGAGTATATATATAATTCTTTATTCTTTTATTAAAATTAATGCTTGGTGTTAAAAAAATGTGCATTAATCAAAATAAAAAAAATTAGGGTAAAATTGGCAAATATAGGCACACTTAAGCAAATACGAATAATACACGCAATGGTTTTGTGTTGATGCATTTGTATTGCGGCGTTGGCAATGATCAAGCGCCATGGTGGCAGTGTGATTTGTTTGTGTTGTCGTGAGTTTCAAACATATCTTTTGTAATGTAAGTACATTTACCTGATGCTCCAAACTGGTGCTGTCATATTTTAGAAATTTTAAACTTAAATTTTAACAAGCAAAATTAATTTTCATAAGAGCTAAAAATTGCTGCAATCTTATAAGATTGTAATATCTATTGACTGGAGCGAGTGGTTTCGTTCTTTCACCCTTCGACAACAGTAATGCCAGCTAATAAATACTGTCATTAGAGCAATTATGGGCAGTAAGATTAAGGGTGATATATGCAATACCGAAATTTGATGAAGTAGTGATTCCCAACCCTACTCCCGGATCATTCTCTCTCTTCCAATACATTCTTAGAGTTCTTCCTTTCACAAACCCCTTCTTTATTACAGCAGCACATGCTTTCTCTATTGTTACTACTGAATATTTGCAGCCATCATTATCATTTTTGGAGGATCTGAGTCCAATTCCAATACTTAAAACAACCTGTGGAAATAGTAAGTGTAATATTACAAGAACACTGCAAATCCAAAAGGTCTGGCTTCTAAGAACAAGTAATATAAAAAAATTAAGTCAATTCTTACTTAGATCAACAAAGAAATTTTTTATTTTAGCTACTTTTTATTAAATAGTTACAATTAATATAAAAATGTATATACATATGACAGAATCACAGCAATAAGTGGTAATTAAATTTTATTAATTATCATTAAAATAACGTATTGTCATCCAAAACAATCGTGTACATAAAATTTCAATTCAACTGTATGCTTTAAAA
The DNA here is from genome assembly GCA_019973935.1 of Trichonephila clavipes. Lineage (NCBI taxonomy): Eukaryota > Metazoa > Arthropoda > Arachnida > Araneae > Nephilidae > Trichonephila > Trichonephila clavipes. The sequence continues at coordinate 18,081 of BMAU01016398.1, read as the reverse complement.
CATGAGAAAAAAAACCTTTTTAAGTTTTGACACAACTCGCCAAAAGGGTCGCTAAGTCGCCAAAAATTATGCCAACGGGGCTATATTTGTAATTCTTTATATAATTAGTTTTAATCAATTAATTTTTATTAATTATAGTTAAATTATTGTATTGTCATCCAAAATAATCCGGTATATAAAATTTCAGCTCAATTGAGCGCTTCAAAATGTATTTTATTAACGATGGAAAATTCCACCAGGATAAGCAAATAAATAAATATAGAGAGAGTGTGAGCTAATAGTAGGAATTGAAAAAGAGAGTTGCCAACGGAGGTCGTAGAAAAGGGGGCAAAACGCTAAGAAACTGCAAGTTCCAGCAAACAGAATGCATCCTTAACTTGTCTTGTTTGGGATGCTAACTATTATGATAAGAATTAAGGACAGGAAAGGGTTCAATTTTGTGACTCTTGTTCATCCCGGTTTCATGAGGAATGTGTCTAATTAGAGGATAGTTCCTTCTATTATAATGATTGTAGGGCGTTTAATACAAGGGCAAGTCCTCATTAAATGTTGTTTCTATTTAAGGTGACTGCCAACCTTCGGACCCAATTTTTTTATAAAAACAAATTTTTGAAACAAATTAAATGTTTATAGGAAGAAAAATAAAAATAAATATGTAAATACATAAAAAACTTTTTAAGTAAATATTTTACTTTTAGAAAAATTGTTTGTTTTCAAGGAAGTTTTACCAAATTGTTACTAAAACGGGTAACACTGTATAACAATTTATAATACAGTTATCATAATTTTCTTTAAGCACAACATACATAATACGGTGTTCTTCCAAATGAACCAAAATCTAAGAGAAATATTAAAATACAAATAAATTACTGACAATTATACATAATAGTATTAAAATTTTGATATTTTTCAAGTTTTTTCTTTATAAAAACTATCCTAAATAAAATAAAAAATTTAACCTACAACAAAAATTATAGTCCACTTTATGAAAAATAGTACAATAAACATTCCGACAAAATTTCAAAACGTTGTCTGGTTTGGTTCTTAAGATATCATGTATCTGGTAAAGAGTTTTTTCGAAAACAATTTTGAGTAAAACTCATTCAAAGTTTTATCTTACTGCCCTTTTGCATAGAGTGATGTTTTTTAAAATCACTATAACTTTGTTTCTATTTCGCGTAAAGGAAAAAGAAAAACTGTTTTGGAGAGAAAAATTTTCAAACTATAAGATTTTAAAATAAAAAAATGCCTTATGTAGACGAAAAAGGACATTTTCAAGGTAGGCAGTCACCTTAAGTTTGTAATAGTGTAAATTTAATAGTTCTTATCTTATATTCACCATTTTATTATTTTTAGTTGATTGATATAACTTGGACATTTTTTGGATTCAATTTGTTCATAAACAAAGGTTTAATTTTTCTTTTTATCATTTGCCAAACATGTAATTTGTGTAAAAATGTATTTCTGTTTGGTAAAGGCAAATGTAGAGATGACAGTTTCTCTTATTTTTTTCTTTTACAATGCAATCTGCCCATATTTCTGACACACACAAATGTACCCATATTAATTAAAGTATTAGTCAAATATGAGCAATTTCAGAGTTTGTTTTTAAGCTTCTTTATAAACATAGCAGCAAGAGTTAGAGGTTGTTCATATACCATTAGAAAGACCATGCACTAAAGTTTGAAATATCTTCATTTCAGAAAAAGGAAATGTGCTTCAGTGCAGTACATTTTTAAATTAAGTGTTTTGGTGCAATGTAATTTTTTTTGCCCCTTTCATATCTAAAATCAAATTTAAACATACCTTTTAGAAATCAGAATTAGTTTTTAATTATTCAAAAAGTTCCTTGTTTAGAACAAGTGGAAGTTAAATATTTCAAGTCCCATATTCTTTCGTATTGTGATTGAGCCAGGTGTTATGAGTATTTTTAAAAAGTCCATCAAACGTAGATTTTGTATTAAAAATAAATAAATGAATAACGGTTCCATTTTTCAATATTTTCATTTGACATAAGTATTATAATATTTTTTTGCAAAAAAACTACTGGAGTATACACATTTTTCTCAATAAGAAATATTATATAATTCGAAACGTCTTGATCAAATTTATTAAAAAAGTATATAGTTTTATTATTGTATAATTAGACACAATAAACAAACTAAATTTCTTTGTCTTCTAGTACTTCTTTGTCTTGAATAGAGTTCTTAATCGTTGTAACAATACAGCACAATTTTCTTAAGAAATCTCAGGGGTGTTAACTTTCTATAGAGGGCTGAAAATAGAAACAATAATCCAATATATTTTTAACTCTTTTAAATTAAAATTAAATAATTAGAAGCTTTTGCACATTATTTATAAAGGTGTGGAGCTTCAGAAAAGTATAAAATGTTTAAAATCTAATCATAATTTTAAAAATTATAATCATATGAAAATAAGAAACATTTCTATATGAAATATTAATTTAGTTTTAAGTTGCGTAAGCTATTTTCTAAAATAGTAGCTTTAATTACTAGCTATAAGTTGACTTATAAAGTTAAATGTATCTTTATTACACTGTAGTAATTTTACATTAGTAGAATAATAAATAATATTTTTTAAAAAGTAAAATATTACATTTTCAAAAAACTTTTTAAAAATTTCAATATTTTTCAAATATTTTGAAATACAAAATATATATTATTCCTAAATGATGTAGAGCTTAAAGAGTATGATACATTTTATAATTCTAAAGTTTTACACATCAGAGGCTAATAATTTAGACAATAGCGTACGCAACGCAAAAATTATTTAATATTTATTAGATAATTCCATATGCTTATAATTTTTAAAATTATGATTATATTTCGAACATTGTGTAATTTTTTGAAGCCATAATCCTTTGTAAATATTGTGCAAAAGATTTGAATTATTTAATTTAAATTTAAAAGAATTATACCTGTTTGTAAATTGTTTATATTTTCACCCCTCGAGACAAAGTTAACACACCTGAGACGCCTTAACACATTGTAACTACATTCAAAAAACAACACAAAGAAAACAAAAAGAATAAATCTGCCAAGATTTGGGAAACTGATTTAGAAAAAAAAGGTCATCATTACACATTTTTTCGTATACTTTTACTTTCTCACTTTTAGTCCCGTTTTTGAAAGCCAAAAAAATTATGTGTAAGGTACATTTACAGAGTCTGGGAACTCTTGACTATAAATAAATGCTCTTCACCATGGAAAAAGAACTATTTCCATCTGTAAGGAAATCCACTTAGATCCCTTCTCCATCACTCAAAATAAGAAGAAATCCTCTTTCTAAGAATAAATCTTGTTAAAACTCTTGCACATAGAAAGAGTAAAGTATGGAATATATAGGAAATGTGAAATATATATTTTCCATGAGTATTGAGTATAAAAGGAGGCTAAATTTATTTCATGAGATATTCGTAAAAATACAAATGACTTCCACGAAATATAGTTTTTCACAGAATATTTCAAGGAAACCCTTTGTATTTGCGAAAAGCTCTCTATTTACAAAAAGAAAAGAAATGTTTATTTTTCATCCACCTAAATATAATATCTGGGGTTAAAAGTAAGACTTATCTTATTAGATGGGAAATAAAGGAATATATAATTCTGTGAAAGAGAAATTTAAAACAATGGTTTTTTGGCAATAAGCTGCTGAGTTCAACAGAAAATAATATAGGATTTATAAAGATAATTTTGAAAAGGAAATAAAAAGAATTTATACAGCCGCATATATTTAATAACATTTTCCATCATTTTCAGTGACGCTTTAGATCTTTCGGATAACTTCTTAGCTCAATTTTAAGATACCCCATTTTGATTTTGCAGCAAAATTTTATTTAGAAAGTTTTCCAACTCCTGTGCATTATAGAACTTTTTTTACAATCAAAACATGGTGCATTGATTATAAAAGATAATACAGTAACATCCCGCTCTTACGCCATAGGTTGGATTGGGTGATAACAACGTAAGTCGGGATATGATTTTGCATACAAACACTTGTACATTATTTTTAGATGGGGCAGGAGAAAAAAGATAGTAATTTAGGGGGGAAATGTGTCTAATTAAATCTTAGATAACACAAATACAAAATCTAAAGCTGAAATTATTTTGTTGTAGAAGGTTTCATAAAATCTGACAAAGTACTCTACTGGTTCAAAGATTTTTTATCTCCTGCAAACTTTCCTTATAGCACGCTAATAATTTTTTTATTTCTTGTTTTGTTAAAAATTTACACTCATCGTTAGAGTCTAAATTTTCTAAAAAATCTGTAACTCTTTTTTCAATTAAACTGAAGCCTTATGTCAAAGTCCAAACTTTCATTCGATCTTCTGATTGAACTGGGTCTAAAGACTTGTTCTCCAATGTTTTCTTACTCTTGTTCGTTCATTTCTATGAGCTCGTCAATTGTCAGCTCTTGATTGTGATAAATCAATAGTTCCTGTGCTTCATCACTTTTCATTTCTCAATTTATTTGAATGGCAAGATCGACAACTTCTTCAACCCCATTACCAATTTTACCATTGTTTTTCCCAAACAAAAGACGAATCTAAAAGATTTAAAAATTGCGTAACTCCGGGGTTACATAAGCCGGAGTAGCGTAGATCAACGTATTACTGTAATATGATGGGGAGATGTTCGGACTAGGGAGGAAAAGGAACAGGTAGTAATTTCTCCTAACGAAATTTATTCACTTTCAGCTGCTTCATTGTATGAGGCATGGTGCAACCTTATTGAGAGAGAACCACACTTGACTATTGAGAAATGTAGCAGGTTTAGCGAGAAATAAAGACTATTTTAAGTTCTCCAATTGTCAACAATAGATATTTTGGTCATTATTAGCAAATTCAATGTAATTTAACACTTCCATATTGAACCAAATGCAAAGCAAAGCCTTTTTTAGAGGGAATGCTGCCTGTGAGGCAGAAAAAAAGGTTTTCCTTAGGCTTAGTGATTATCTTTTTTTTTTCAAGTAATATTTACTTAAAATATACGTTTTTCATCTTCGGTCACTATGTTTTCAAAAAGAATTGATTTCATTTCTGGTGGTTAGTGATGTTCAAACATTCATTCGTTGCTGAAGATTGTCAGCAGTAACACAGCGTTTCTCAAACTGTGGGGTGCGCCCCCTAGGGGGCACGCGATCATATCGAAAATAAAAGTATTAAAAATTAATTTACAGGAAAGATGTGTATCGAATGCACGCCTGCTCTCCCTGGTTAAAACATTTTGAAATCTTCTCGCTTTAAATGTTATTGTCAAATGTGATGGATATGAGAGAGAGCAAGGTAGACTAGACTCTTTTCTTCTAGTGACATTTTTACTTTTAGAAATAGATGACGGAGGAAATAAATGTTTAATTAAATATCATTTTGTAATCTGTTCCAATTTAAAAATTAAAGGAAATAAAAATAATAATTATATCCTATTACTTAAAATAATTTGCTTAAAATAAATATTACCTAAAAGTAACAAATATACAAAATTTAATACTTATCTTGTTAATTTGTACGGTTTATAATTAAGATCGTTTTGTAACTTTAGCGCGCGAAAGCGCGTTATTATTGTATAAGGGGGGGAGGCGATATATAAATTATGATTGAAAATTGGTTCGCCATTAGGAAAAGCTTGAGAAGCCCTGCAGTAACATCATGAGGAATCAATGATAGTCTCCACCAAAGGACCTATTTTCTGTTGAGGAACAAGTGACGTTTCAACGGTCACGTAATTTCACGTGGGAAAGTATGCATGATCGGACACTCTAACACTTATGTTCCAAGGCAAACCAATGTTCTTAGGCAAAACAATACAGTTTATACAGTTCGCACGCCAATCTCCAGCTTCAGAGTCCACCACGTAAGGGGTGGTTAGAACCAGTGGTCTGATAGTATTCCCGGCTACGTCCAAACGGAAATGATTCTGCATCACGTGTTGCTTTTATGGGCGTGATGTATTCCACCTTTAAATATACACCAAAATGGGAAACACATGTGCTTCACAGACGCTAGAGAGACACTTCTACAGGCTTCAATACTCTACGACGCTTTAACACACTCCGCTAGACTCTCTCTCCAATTGACCTCCAGATTTGATTGTACTCTCTCACTCTTACAGTAAATTATCAAAGTTCCATTTTTTACGAGTATTTCATTGTCGTCCTAGGGCAGCCTTTCGTAGGAGGGATCCGGTCTTAACATCGATCTCCAACAGCGCTGCATCTTTAAAATAGCGCCATAGAAAACCCAAGCACGTATGCAGATAGTTTTCCTATCAGTTGTAGATGTTCCACTACAGTTGTTTGTATACAATATTAGTGCTTTCAAATCATCATTAGCATACTGAGTTGGCTACGATCGGTAATATTTTCATCGCACATTGTAATCGTTGAGAAAATAATGCACCAAAAATATGTTTTGTTAATTCAGATCTATATAAAAATTTAGCTTGTTTCTGTTTATTATTAAATATAAATGGTTCTTCATTATTTGTAAAATGAATCTAGTTTTCGAAAGTATTAACATTTTGTTCTTAATAAAAGTAGTTTGGCCAAACAACAGCATTGCATTAACGTACTTATTCAAAAATAGTTTCAAGTAGGATTTCATAAATGTACCGCTAACTTACTTGAACTGGCATTGATTCTCTAATACTGATTAATCTGATGTAATATTAACATACATTCCTGCATACATAATAACATTTTTCTAGTTTAGATATTGTCAGATATTTAATTCCGAAAATCCGATTATTTTTAAAGAGAACTAAACATGCTGGAAAAATTCTCAATTTCCTTTTGTTGTCATTGTAGTGAAGGGAAAGCGATCATCCCTAAAATCCATCTTCAACTAAAATATTACTTACATTCTTATATCAAAATATGATTTATATTTTTACCTCGTAATACCGTCTTTATTCTTCTACCATCCTTAAAAGATGCATCGGTGATCATCAAGTGCAATATCACCGACTTATAAATAATTAATTATCTGATCAGTAGGGAAGGGATTTTATCAACTAATTTATAATCCGCTTCCTGGCATCTATAGGAGTTATTGTTATAAAACTGAATTCCAATTACTGGGTGTAAAATGCTTCAATTCTTCTTCAGCTGTTCAAGGCTAAGAAAAATTATTATCTAAATATCGTCGATATATACTGGGAATTACAGTCGAACCTCTATATTGCAAATTTTTCTGTATAGCGAACTTTTTCCTAGAACCTTGAACATTTCACGCTTTTATTCGTAAAACAGCCTCTCTACAGAGAAGTGCATTTTCTATATGACGAACTTTTCCTTTTGTGATTCAGTTTTTTCTCCCTATTTTTAAAGTATTTTTGAACACTTCAAGTTATTATCTCTTTAACACATTTTATGGTGGTCATAAATCTTGAACTGGTTCTATTAGACCCTAACCACCAAAAGTAATGGAGTTCTGGACGTTTCATGCAAGAAGTGCAACCTTTAACTCCCGTTATACAGTTTACTAGAAACATCTTTGACATCCACTTTCACACTCAAGGAGTTGTCCCGAGTCCATGTGTTCTAGTTATAAAATAATGTATGGTTTTCTTACTCTTGTATGCTTTAAATTAGAAAATTTCCTGAAAATTCATTAATTTTAATAAAAAAATTATTTACTTTATTTTGAAAATACATGGACACATTCGACATTGTTTTTTTCTTGTTTTCTATGCATTTTTTTCTTTATTTTTTTCTTTTTTCTTTTTTTTTGATGGGTGAGATTTATAAAATAAACATATATTAATTTTAAAAATAATGTGAATAATTTCTTTCTTTAATATACAGCGTTTATAAATTTAAAACGTCTTTCGTGGTTTACAGAGAGTATGTTAAAAGATGAACCTCTATGTAACGAGTTTTCCATGCAACGAACTTTTTTCCGGGTTTTAGCGACTTCGTTATACAGAGGTCGACTGTATATATATTAATAATTATTAATTTATAGTCATATATAATTATTTTTATATTTGTTACCCAGTATAGTTGAAAAACCTGATAAAAATCATTATTTCTGAAAATGTATCGCTAATTTTCTTTATTTTTTTCTAATTTTTAAAAATCTAATAAGTATTTAAAAATTTTGCTGTATCATTTAATTTTTCAATTATTTCAACGAATTGTATTAACAGAATTTTTTTGCAAATTCGTGTATCTTGCACTATCCTTTGCTTTATAATTTTTTAAAGATATAAACATGCTGGAATATATATAGCTTTAGATTGACATCAGTTTGAACCGAATTAACGTTTAAATTTTCCGATTACTTTGGCTAGGCGGCTTCGAAATAGCGTTCCCACCTCTTAAGTCTTAGGTTGCCGATTCGATTCAGCCTGTAGTCAATAGATTTTCTGGACTCCCAAATCGTAGACACGCATGTTATACGATTAGGTGGCATATGAAAGATCCCTTGAATATCAATTTGGCTTCGTTACTCTCGAAGAAATTAAATCACGGCAGTATTTAGCATCTGATAAGAGCTTGGAATAGAGCAACAAAAATTTGGTTGTGGAGGCCGCCACTAGATGGCGCTACTAGGGATTGCAATACCGGTATATCTGGATACCAAATACCGGTATTTTTAGCCATTTGTAAAATTTGGAAATACCGGTATTTACAAGTTTAAATAACGGTTTTTCGGTATTTACAAGAAATTTTTTTAAATTTTTTTTACTATATGTTCATGAATCGCCGACATAGCATAATAGTATACGTTTTTTTTTATCGTATATTTTTACTTATTGCACATGATTAAAATATATTATAAATAAAAATGATTTTGTCAGAGAAAGCGAAGGTATTAAAACGTCTAAATTCCGCTCATTCTGTTGTTCTTATTTTTATTTTACCTAATTGGTTCTACAGTTCTAAAGCAACTTATTAATTTTATCATCTGATTTTTTCATTGCTAGATACAACAGTATAAAAGACTACTAATCTGAAATTAAAAATATAGATATAAATTATTTCTCTGATAAATAGAACTAAATACACTACTCCTAATTAAGTTCTCGTTAAGAGAGGAAAAACATATCCAAGTTCATCTGCCTTCCTTCATCATTCAACATCTTTTACTACAATGTCTCCCAACGGGGTAAATTCATTAGATTGTGAATACAAAGTTGCATCGTAGTAATGTTACGAAATATGTGAATCATCCAAGGCCCAAACTATCCTAATACAGCTCATAGCGATACTACACTCTTGCAGGTTTCGTAGTCTGATATTCGTACCTGAGAAACCAAGGTTGTACTTGAGAATAAAATCCACAATATTTCGATATTTTTTTTAAATTGTTGAGTTTGTTATTCACATTTTATTTGCATATCACACTTTTGGTAATTTTTGCGAAATTACGTTCCTTGCTTAATGACAGTACAATTGATGTATTATGTTCTTTAAGATTGCATTTCAAAAATTTGTAATAGTACCACAGATTGAATAGTGATATTCACACTTTTTTCTGATTTAAGTAAATAAGACGTTCCTTTACTTTTTTGTGATTCTCTTTATATATTGTTAAATTTTATAAGTTACAAATTATTTTTGTGATAATTACGCTCTCTAACAAAACTGGTGAAAAAAAAATAAAAAAAACTCAAAAAGTTTTCTTTCTTTTTCTAAAATTTCTTTTCTACCGATATCTCGGTATTAAGTTCTGAGAAATACCGAATACCGGTATTGAACTTTTGGTCAATATTGGTATCCCTGGGTGCTATCATTAAAATTGCTCTCGCACTCGGGGACTTGCTGTGTCTGCTAAAACTTAGCTGCCAAAATGCAGCTCACTTGAAAGAAAAAGATTTGGAGATTATGTATGGATATGTATAGAAAAAAGAAAGACATAAAATTTTTGTTAAGGTTTTATAATTAGTCAAGAATATATTATGCATATCTTCTTTTAAGGTATCCGACTACGTTCAGAACCTCGATTTTGCAAAAGTGTATAAATGGATAGTATTTATGAAATTTAGTGTAGATTAGAAAATGTATATAAAATTAAAATTGTTTTAAGAATATTATTACAATAAAAATTTATTTAAGTACAATATGTTGAACAAAAATTAACATAGACTGACCCAATTTCAAAATATTCTCCTTTTGTGAAAAATGCTTCTATTATAATAATATGTTGCCTGAATATAACTCAGACCTTTCTAAAGAGGCTCAACTAGAGTTTTTGAAATATAGAACTTAGAAGTGGGTTTGTTCATGTTTTACGACAACAGATGGGAGCAATTTTAAGAAAATAACGCCGATAATTGTTTCAATTGGTTGTAACTCTGAAAATAATGTGAATTTTTCAAAAACCCTAGTTAAGCCTCTGTACAGAGGTCTTAGCTATATACAGGCAAAATATTTTTTTAATAGAAGTATTTTTCACAAAAGGAGAATATTTTGAAAATGGGTCATTCTATATTCATTTTTTGTCAAAATATTCTACTCAAATCATTTTTTTTGTCAAAATGTCCTTAAGGTATCCGTACACCTTCAAAACGTCATTTTCGTCAAATTTTTCGATTTTTTCATTTAAATGTTATTTGAAAATATGAACTTTTTTCTTTAAAATGGTGTTTAAATTTTGTTTCTATCTTATTTAGAACTTAAGTTATGGGGATTTGAGTTTCATTCGATAGCACCTTTTTGAACCCGGAAGTACAAGTCTGCATTGCGAAATAGAAAAAATGTTTGTTGACATTTTTATTTTTCAAAGTATCGTTTAAATATGCAATAGTAAGAAATTTAAACTTTTTAAAGTATGAATTTGAGTTTTCAGAATTATCAAGAATATAATTGGCAACAGGTTTTTATTTATATTTTTATCTAGAATCTGGCAAGAAAATAGAGTGCTTTACTGTTTGTTTACATTTGCTTATGATTACGTAGCTCTTTATAAGCTTTTGTTTAATCCTTTTTTATAGCAGAAAATTTTAATTTTTGTCATTTAAAATGGGTAATGCTAAACGTAGAGTTAGTGGAAAGAGAAAACGCCAATTTCTAGTAAATGGATCTACCATTAAACATTCAAAAAATAGCAGCGCAACATCTACCAACGCCAGTTCTTCAAAAATTAAATACCTGCTGCCATTGATGAAGAAATAGAAGAATATCAACGTAAACCACTTACTGGTAACAGAATAATTGATATGGAAGTCCTTTTAAATTTGTTTTTACAACTTTTTTTGCCCAAGATGTTTCGAAGAAGGTATCCTGCTTTCTGAGGATTCCACATATAGTTTGTGCTCAAATTTTGTTATCAGGTGTAAACATTGTTACTTTTACTCAGGGTTTTCTAGTTCAAAGAAAACTTTAAACTGTCCTGAAGTAAATACAAGATTTGTGTATGGTATGAGACAAATTGGGAAATGTTTTTCTGCTGGGTTTAAATTATGTGGTACGTTAAATTTACCCAGGCTCAGTAAAACTGCGTACACTAATCATGAGAATAAACTCATGTTAGTGAACTATCAATGCAAAAAGCAGCTTCTGAACTGTTAGTGCTACATCCTACTAAAAATAAAATTGTTGAATGTGGCATTTCAGTTGATGGAACGTGGCAGCGTAGAGATTACTCTTCCATGAATGGGTGTGTCGCAGCTTTGTCAGTTGACACTGGTAAAGTAGTAGACATTGAAATAATGTCGTCATATTGTCCCACCTGCAGAAAGATTTCTAAAATGCCTAGAAGCATTGAGTCGGAAACTTTTGCAGCAGATCACGTGTGCCATAGCAATTTTCAAGGTTCTGCGTTAAAAATGGAAGCTGTTGGTGCTACGAGAATCTTCCAACGTTCTATTGCCAAACGAGGCCTTAAATATGCACATTATTATGGTGACGGGGACTCTAAGGGCTTTATCAGTGTCAAAGATACTTATGGGAAGGATAACGTCACAAAATATGAATGCATTGGTCATGTTCAAAAGAGAGTAGGTGCGAGATTGCGCAAACTAAAGTCTAAAAATAAAAATCTGTCTGGTAAAGGCAAACTCACTGACTCTTTTATTGACCGATTGCAAAACTATTATGGGATTACTGTTCGTAGCAATGTTGGAAACCTATTCGGTCTTCAGCAAAATGTTATTGCGGCTTTGTTTCATTGCTCATCAAGTGTCGAGAAACCGATGCATGGGCAGTGTCCCATCGGAAAAGATAGTTGGTGCTACTACCAGAGCACTGTCTTGTGGCAAAAGCCAAACGAAAAATATAAAGGCTTATCAAATGAAGTACTAAACACGATTAAGACATATTTAGAGTTATGTACCAAAGAACTGCTTACTAAATGCCTGCATGGCAAAACACAAAATTCAAACGAGTGTTTAAATGGCGTTATATGGCAGAGAGTACCCAAGGAAGTTTTCTTGTGCCTCAAAATTTTAAAATCTGGTGCATTGGATGCTGTGATCCAATTTAATGATGGATACAAGGGTTGTGTTGAAATTTTTAAAAACTTAATATAACTCCTGGTTATTTTACTTTAAAAGCATACAAACATCTTGACATCAATAGAATTAACGCAGAGCGACATTCAACATCAAATGTAAAGCAGCGTGAAAAATTTTAAGAGCTACAAGGAAAAAAAATCAATGTTTTAGAGAGTAAAGAAGGTGTTATTTATAAATCAGGAGCATTTTAAGTATATCAAATTGTGTTTAATATTAAAATTTGCAGTTCAAAGTTTATTTCTGATTTATCTCAAAATGAATTTGTTTAACGTATTGACATCTGACAACGTAAATATCAGAAAAAGTTGTGAACCAAATTAGTTCAAATTTTATAAATATATTTGTTTTATAGATTTAAAGAACCCCTACTACTTTCATAATTATATAGTTGATATGTTTTTAGTAACTAAGGTATATATCATGCTCATAATAATTTTTAAGGATTTTCAATGTTCTTTTACTCGAAACTTGATAAAAATTGTAATAAATTGATTATCATCAGGAAAATAGTACCAGCCCTAAAAAATGTTATAATGATCATCATCAAATTTACAGAAAGGGATATTTTTGTTTACATTTGAGTTATGTGCGTTATTCTAATAATCAATTTAATTACTATGTACACTATGCTTTACTCCTTAAAATTTTTTTATGTACTACAAGTAACATATTAAATGTATTTTCATAGTTTTAAGTTATATTTCATCAGTAAAAAATATTTTAATAGCAAATTTTACAGTTTTTAAAAAAAATTTCTTCGAAGGTGTACGGATACCTTAACACAATTTTATACATGTATTCTAATCTGTGACACTAAATATCATGAAAATTATCCATTTATGCGCTTTTTTTTTTTAAAATCACGGTTCCGAACGTAGTTGGATACCTTAAGGTCAACCTGGCACTTCACGCGTGCTAAAAAATCCTTTGCGGGATGGGAAGGTTTGCAAAGAGGATAAGTCCTTAGATTTACAAGTAGGAAATACTCGAATGATCTTTCCTGAGTTTGGTTTAAAAAAGAGGGTAACTTTACTCCGGGATACCCTGATGATTATTCCTTAATTTTGATATTCATAATTGTCCTCCAATCTCCCTTTTCCTTTTTTTATACCTTCCTTTCCATTTTCGTCCAGATTACTAATAATTTAACATGTATTTATAAGAAAGAATTTGTTACTGTTAAGCTAAGGATTCTTTCAAATATAGCCTGATCATATATAGTCCTTATACCAATAAAATAAACTTACTAAACCATATTGCACAATTTTTTCATTATTTCCGGTTTTTGGTCCCTAGATATAAATGTAACTATTTTTTCATTTCGTACTAAGAGGAAATATTTGATCTGTAGTAAAATATTTTTTATATAAACTGAGGAAAAAGAAAGATTCACAGAATTATCAGCTACATTGGAAAGGAAAATAAGTAAACAAAATGTCACTTTCAACGATTTAAAAAAGCTAATCTCGACCAGTTACTATTGACTAAAGCTGTTTTCTAAAGCTTTGCTCAATGTAAGAAAAAAAATTGTCGTTTCAAGTGGATTTAGGGATTTTTCCTTCTAGAACTTCTTAAAAGGTCATTGCTTTCTTTGAAGTCTTTTCGTATTTAAGGAAACCACTTCTTCCGAGATTTCTTTTAAGTAGATCTTTTCTGACTAACTACTTAATTGCTTTTTGTATCCTTAACTACCTTAGTTGTTTTTTTAATCTAACTATTAGAGATTTTTAGAACTTTTTATTTATGGGTAATCTTTCCTTAAATTTCATTCCATTCCGATTAGATAGACGATTAAATTACTTTTTTCTCTGAAAGATAAGCTTAGTTTATTAAAATAAATATCTTTCTATTTATTATTATTATATTGTTTTAGGTATTTATAGACACGGTATTTTAAGTATTTCTATTGGTACAGTGAAAACACAAACTGTTTTTCCTTACAATCTGAAAGTCCTATTTTTCTTAACTATTCAAAGATGAATATAATTTTTTTATGTATATAGCCTATTATTTTCCGGTTCAAAAAATAACGCATGTATAGTCTCTTAAGATTTGATAAGAAAGATTTCCTATTGCCTTATTTTATTTTCTTTATTTCAAGTTTAACACCTATAAATAATTTTAAATTAAAAGTCAAAGACTCGGTAATTCAAAGGCTGAGAAGTTGAAGAGAATTTTACTCTTTTCTTTTTAAGGATTTGTAAATAAACTTTGAGAAAAAAGGATTTGTTCCAAAATATATAAGGAAAAACGAAACTATGAAAGTCTGTGTATATAATTTACACAAGTTTTTGCTGTTGTCGTGTGTTTTTATCCTGGAATACATATGAAATACGAGTGGAAGAACATTAACATACAATACAAACAGAATAGTTACAATTATTACAAACGATGATCCCAGCATATAACAGAAGCGGTGTTTTTTCCATTCGAATTTCCTCAAGTATAATATATTTTTGAACCACTATATGTGACCAGGATAGCCTAGTGCAGAGATGGTGAACCAGTGGCACGCGTGCCACAAACATCTCGCGAAACAATATTACAATATTTTGAGCACGCCATCGATCAAAATAGTTTGCATTTTAGTCCAAAATAGCAAAATTCACAAGAAAGTAATCCTCATGAGGGATCTCATTCGCGCTTTTGACGCTAAACTGAACGTTTTCATAAACGATATTATTACTAGGAACTACAAATACTTCCCAAACTTGAGAAAAATATCAAAGATTTAGATATACATGAGAAAACAGATGAAGAACAAGTTAAAGAAGAATTTGTTTTCGTAATTGTGATTCTTCAGCCAAGGAATTTTCAGTGAGATGTTCTCAGTTCAAATAATTATTGGAAACGCACACGTTTATTATGTACTCTGATGTGACTTTTTTTGATAAACTAAACGTCCCAATTCGAATGGCTGGAAATTGAAGAATTTGAAATGCAGCTGATTAATTTTTGAGATAGTTCAATATGGGTTCAAAAATTTATAGAAACAAGGAAAAAGTTGACATATTAGCAAAAATTCCAGTAATAAAAGTTTAAAAACATAGAATTCGGTTCCAGACACATTTAACTGCTTGAAATAGCTGAATCATGATATTAAAACCACATTTTCAACTACCTATGCCTGCGCGTCATTACTTTCAGAGATAAGTAACATTACAGCATCGCTTATAAACCGTCTTACGGCGTCATTCTTAAGACGTAATCGTACGTAAGATGTAAACATATCTGTAAGACGGTTCCAATTCAGCACGCATTCTACTAAAATTAATATCTTAAATTCATATTATAAGTTATTTGCAATCTAATCTGCAACTTCAAAACTCACACTAATGTCTATCTTATGATTTGAATTACACGTATAACTAAAGCTTTTACTACTGTATAGTGCCAAATGTATTTTTTCGTAGTGAATTAAGAGTTTTTACCATTTCCCCAATATAACAATTCAAAATTATTTAACGTCACATCTATTCCTCATTAAACATTTCTTTAGAAAAATGGCACATTGATCCAAAAAAGTTCGCCACACCTGGTCTAGTGGTTATGGTCATAAATTCATGGATGGATTTGTCGATTCGTTTGAAGAACTTTGGGAGTGGAATGTGATGATAACGGTCCAAAATATATACATATAAAAACTCTCTGAAAGTAGTCAATTAAGAGAGAAATTATTTTTGCTATTATGGGCTATAGTTCTCTGTGAAAAGGAATCCCACAAAGTGTTATCTAAAAATATAACTATAAAAAGGATATTAAAAAAGAAATTGTTTTTAACAGTGAGAATGTTTTAAAAGTATTTTTTGGCTTTAAATTATTTTATCAAAAAGAATAAGGATGAAAGAGTGTTTAAATATTATCCATATATGTAATTTCAATTCAATAAAAACTATTTATTTCAAGAATAGGTTCCAGGCTTTAGCTAAAATAAAATGTCTGCTGTTTCTAATTATTATACTTAACTTTTCAAAGCGAAACAAATAGCGAGCATTGTCATATTTTATAAGTCCTGGAATAAATCATTAAAATTTCACAAAAATTAAAAAGAAAAGGTTTTTTATCTAGAGAGAAAAATGTGCTGAAGGAATAAAGACTAATTTTTATTTTCGTCTGTTTCTTGTAAAAGTTTCTCACCAACAGCTACAGAAAATTATTTCAATCGCATAATCAGTAAGAAAAAAATATTGAAATTCTTCATTTTGCTTTAGAAAAAGTACATCTGCTTTTAAACATATCATTTATGAAAAAGAGGAAACTTTGTTTGATATTTTAATGGTTTATAAAAAGGAAAGGGAAAAAATTTCTCTTATATGTATTTCATTTCTATAAAGCAATTGTTAAGATTTTTCTTTAGACAAAATATTACATTTAAAAAATTATAATACATTCTCATTTTAATGCAGTTTATGCTTCACAAAAAACGTTTGTTATGAAATATTATTTTCCACACACTATTGATTTTTTTCCAACTACCTAGTTTTTTCTCTCAACAGAACTTTTTCCCAACTCGACGTTTATTCGCAGGATAAAGTATAAGTCAAAGTAAATGTCTTCTTTTTATCCATGGCATTTATACCTCGTAATATATGTATCGAAAACCTGCTTCAAAAAGAGAAGAAAGTTTTCCTCCTGCTTCAAGGTACCGTGCATTTTCTTCAAATAGCATTATACATTCAAAGATTTTCTCCCCTGTTATTTAATGCAGAAGTAAAACACTATGCATAAAGTTTGCTTATAGACTCGGAAAAATCCGAATAGAGAAAATGCTCCTAGCAAAACTCTTACCTGCAGTGAAGAAAGAAGTTCGTGAAATAAAATATTGTAATTTTTTTATACTTCTTTTCATATTTCTTATGGATGCAAGGGACAAATTATAAAATATATTCTTTAGATAACTTTATTTATAACTCGGATACATTCATACGCATAGCTTCCATTTTCATAATGGAAACTTTTCTTTACTGCCTATCTAAATGGAAAGTTACGTAAAAGTTTATATTTATTCTATTAAAAAAGTAAGGAAGAAATTTTCCTTACAAAGATTGTTTAAAAATTATACATATATAAGTAATAATCCCCTCTAGCATCCTTTTCATTAACTCTATTTTAAGAACATTTAAATAAACTTTTAACTCTTAAATTCAAAACTAACGCCCTAATCTTAATCGTAATCATCTAGTTTTACTACCTCAGAAATCCCTTTCCTGCCTATTCTAACCAATCAGAGCTCTTGTTAAAAAATAGTCACGTGGTCTTCACTGCCGGTACAAAAGGCGAATTTCTTTGTGATCGCTCCCTTTTTGTCTTCTTTCCTTCACCATGTTATCGTCACCGTTTGCTGTTTTATCTCCGACTCGTCCAAGTAAAAATGTACATATAGCTGCAGCTCGTTTATCCGTTATGTCTTTGAGTGTTCGTATGCAAATTGGGAAGTCGTAACGCCTTTTTGTTTCATGTGAAAATAAAGAAAAGTAAAATGAAATCAGAAGTTCTCCTCTTATTCAGAAACAACCAATGCCGGCCAACGATGCTATGTGTGTGTGCGCGTGTGCGTGTGCGCGTGTACTAGCTTTTACCCGCGGCTTCGCTTGCATTTAAA
>BMAU01016397.1:0-132158 GCA_019973935.1 Trichonephila clavipes | reverse complement strand
ACGATGATATTCCAAAAGAAAATTTAAATTTTAAGTATATTCCAAAAGTGCGCAGCATTTTTATTTAAGAAAACACTCAAAGACGGAATACATCCTTAGAAGCTGTTGAAAAGAGAGGCATTTGAAAAGATCAATAGACTTTATAACTTTCAAATCATACTTTAATAATCACAAATGATCAAATGGATTATTTAATGCAAACAAAAAATTCTCTTCAGGTTTTTTTAGCTCGAGTTAACACTTTTGTACTCTAGCAACAAAATACGTAGGTACTAAAAAAGAAACAATCAAATTATTTCATTTATAAGATACTGCCCGTTCACATCATCGGAATGTTTTTAAACGAATCCGTTACTATAACAACGACCATCTCAATTACAATCCGAGACTTGAAATACCAATGACAGAAATTGGATTCGGTTTTCTCTATTCTTAGCACATGCTTTCAAAATAAATATTTTCTTTGAACCAATTTTCACACTTTCAGTTAATACAAAATCTAATTTGGATTAGATATTTCCCTTGTTTCTGTTTTGTGAAAAAAAAGAGAAACATTTATTTTTTCTTATAGAATTTTCTTCAATATGTAGATGTGCAATTCACTAAGAATGGTAAGTGCATTATTTATTATTTTGCTTAAACTAACACAGAAATTGATTTAAAAGATAATGGTCAGGAGAGAGTTTGTTTATTTTAAATTTTATTTCGTGTGGAAATAAATTTTATTCTTTGGAACTCTTTCGATTTTTCATCCTCTGAATGTTTTTAGGAGTCTTGACGTACTTTTTCAATAATGCCAAGATTCGAAATAACTCGCCAAGCTGGCAACCACCAATTTCGCATGTGTCGTACGCGCGAGCACCCTTATACATATTGTAGCTTGCACTAATGCTTGTTGATTGCTTACAGGAATATGTTGTTTGCATTGTATATCTACAAAGTCAAATCTGACCGTTTACTTAATATTTGGAATAGACTCTTTTCGCACTTAACCCTTTAACAGGCACACAGTTAAAATACAATTTTCTGTGATAAAGTACTTGATAAATGTAAATTTCTCATGCTCTATAAACATTATTTAGTCACAAAAAAAATCTAATCGTGGTTTTTTCCCCTTGGTGGTGGCTAGATGTTATAGCAACTGCGTATTTAGGACATTTAACTTACTTTCCAGGCCAGAAATAAGGAATCGTATTACAATAAACTTTTTTATAAAAAGTTAACATTTATGTAATAATTATTTCAATAACAATTAAATACAAAGTATAAGTGTAATTAAAAAATAATAGAATAATTGTACAACATAGAATACTTAGAAAATGTATAGAATAATTAGACTGTACATTCAACTTGGTATATATCCACATTTTATATTTTATTTAATTTTAGTATGAAAAGTTAGAAATAATGTAATATTCTTGAGAATTTAAATTAGTTATTTCCCAAATTTGAAGAGCTATTTACTGTGTAACTTAATAATATGCAAACCTCCGGGCTGTGGAACTTAACAATATTTCTCCGAGCAGGAAAGCTGTAATGAAAGATTTTCGAACCCGAGAATCTTGTACCACATATTGTAAAGAAAGTTTGTTTATATTTCCCATCCCCAACATTCTCACGTGATTCTAAATGCTCTCTCTCTCGAGTACAGAAAAATCGAACATTTCTAGGACATTTTTATGCTCTAGGTGGGCATTGTATAGAGCCTCTATCCACTTATTAAAAAGGTTTCCCAAAACCTAAATAAAACTCTTTTTTTAATTGTACAGTTGCTTAATTCATTCAGATGAGAGAAATGTATACTTGACATGTCGAAATTTCTTTCAAATATCGGAAATTTTATTTATAGTAATCAAAATAAAATTTGTCGATTTACACCAAGAAAACTGTTAACTACCCATCACAGAACATGAAATGCAAAAAAAAATGCTGCCATCCGTATTAATTTGTGTGTGTTTTAGCTTCAATTAATGCATATAGATAGACAAAATATCCAACACCCGCTTTGAGAAAAAAATTTTAATATGTGACTAGATGTACTAGCCACTATCCGCTAAAGGGTAAGTAGTAAAGTGAAGGGGTCTTGGGTTTATTGTGCGCGTGGAAGATTTCCATACAAACAAATTAAACAAGGCATTATGCTTTAATATTTAAGTAAAAATTTCTTTTTTGTTGTTAACTAGTAAAAAGTACTTATACAAAGAAAAGGCATATTTAAAACTACACTGGCCTCAAAAAGTTAAGGTACAACCGGGTTTTTGTGTCTAATTTGACAAATGAATGAATGTAGAAACAAACAATTTGGAGGACATGTGCATTAAATAGTTTTTATTGAATGCGTCATAGAAATTTGTATAAGTGTATTGCAAAAACGATTTATAACAAAAAAAAGCAATCTCTGCGGAAAAGTCCATTCTTGGAGAAAACAGCACATCACAGTGTTATGTGGTAAAATGGCATAAAAACAATACAAAAATGGGTTCTAATAAGGAATGTGTCCACCCCTAACTTGAATGCATTGGCGGCATCGATTTCCCATGCTGTTTATTAAGTTGTCGGACTCCGGAATAGGAAGCGAAGATCAGACACAGAGTAAGCCTTGTTTCAGCTCATGTAACGACCTTGGAAAAGGATTTAATGCTGCAACCTCTCTGCCAAGATAGTCCCAAAAGATGTTCTATCAAATTCAGGTCTGGAGATCGAGCTGGCCATTCCATTCGTTCCAAACCGTGATCCTCCAGATTTCTCAACAATCCGAGCTCGGTGAGGTCGTGCATTATCATCCATCAGAATGAAGTCGTTACCAATAGCAGCAGCATATGGGCGGACATATGGATCAAGGATCTCATCCCGATATCTAAGACCAGTTATGGTTCCTCCATGGAACACATGCAGGTCAGTGTGGCCACCGAGCGAGATCCTGCCCAAACCAGGATTCCACCACCTCTATAACTGTGTCTTTCAACAGTGTTGGATTGATGGTATCTAGTGCGCTGTTCCCTCAGATCAGTAGACGCCCTGAATCACTCTCCATTGTAAATCTGGACTCGTCTGTGAACAGCACAGAAGTCCATTGTTGCTGCGTCCAAGAAACATGTTCTCTTGCCCAGCATAAGCGGTTCCTTCGCTGTCGTCCGTTGAGGGGAACGCACACAACTGGTCTTCTTGCATACAGACCTGCATTGTGAAGACGATTTCGCACCGTAGTAGCGGAGATTCTTCTTCCTGATGCTTGAAAGTGGTCTGCAACGAGCTGCGGCACAGTAGTGGTTCTTCTCCTTCGTGCCGAAAGAGCTAGAAAACGGTCTTCTGCAGGTGTTGTAGCTCGTGGGTCGGCCTGGAACAGGTCTTCTGGACACAGAATCTTCGGATTGGTATTGATCCCAAAGTCGCTGAACAACACTACGAGACACATTGAGACGTCTAGCAACATCAGCCTGCGACAATCCCATTTCCCTCCATCCAACTGCCCGCCACCTTAACGAATTGGGTAACGACGTCTCTGAGACATTTTCTAAACTCTATTGACTACTGTCACCGGGAAACTGCCAACAACTGTTGAAAATCAACACAACTTACACACAAAAGTACGAAAGCTTGATATTTGCATATTTTTCTCTCACTCATAAATATACGTTCTTTTCTATAAAATAAAAGTTGTAGCAATCGTTTTTGCATTAATGTTTTTAAAGTTCGTTATTATCATTCATGTAAACTATGCATTTTATTGTTACTGCCATTTTTTTTATGGTGAGCTTCGAAAAACATGTTGTACCTTAACTTTTTGAGGCCAGTGTAATAAAATGCATAGTTTACATGAATGATAATAACGAACTTTAAAAACATTAATGCAAAAACGATTGCTACAACTTTTATTTTATAGAAAAGAACGTATATTTATGAGTGAGAGAAAAATATGCAAATATCAAGCTTTCGTACTTTTGTGTGTAAGTTGTGTTGATTTTCAACAGTTGTTGGCAATTTCAGTGACAGTAGTCAATAGAGTTTAGAAAATGTCTCAGAGACGTCGTTTACCCAATTCGTTAAGGTGGCGGGCAGTTGGATGGATGGAAATGGGATTGTCGCAGGCTGATGTTGCTAGACGTCTCAATGTGTCTCGTAGTGTTGTTCAGCGACTTTGGGATCAATACCAATCCGAAGATTCTGTGTCCAGAAGACCCCAGGCCGACCACGAGCTACAACACCTGCAGAAGACCGTTTTCTCAGCTCTTTCGGCACGAAGGAGAAGAACCACTACTGTGCCGCAGCTCGTTGCAGACCACTTTCAAGCATCAGGAAGAAGAATCTCCGCTACTACGGTGCGAAATCGTCTTCACAATGCAGGTCTGTATGCAAGAAGACCAGTTGTGTGCGTTCCCCCTCAACGGACGACAGCGAAGGAACCGCTTATGCTGGGCAAGAGAACATGTTTCTTGGACGCAGCAACAATGGACTTCTGTGCTGTTCACAGACGAGTCCAGATTTACAATGGAGAGTGATTCAGGGTGTCTACTGATCTGGAGGGAACAGCGCACTAGATACCATCAATCCAACACTGTTGAAAGACACAGTTATAGAGGTGGTGGAATCCTGGTTTGGGCAGGGATCTAGCTCGGTGGCCACACTGACCTGCATGTGTTCCATGGAGGAACCATAACTGGTCTTAGATATCGGGATGAGATCCTTGATCCATATGTCCGCCCATATGCTGCTGCTATTGGTAACGACTTCATTCTGATGGATGATAATGCACGACCTCACCGAGCTGGGATTGTTGAGGAGTATCTGAGGATCACGGTTTGGAACGAATGGAATGGCCAGCTAGATATCCAGACCTGAATCCGATAGAACATCTTTGGGACTATATTGGCAGAGAGGTTGTTGCTTTAAATCCTCCTCCAAGGTCGTTACATGAGCTGAAACAAGGCTTACTCTGTGTCTGGTCTTCGCTTCCTATTCCGGTGTCCGACAACTTAATAAACAGCATGTGAAATCGATGCCGCCAATGCATTCAAGTTAGT
This sequence comes from Trichonephila clavipes, assembly GCA_019973935.1. Classification (NCBI taxonomy): domain Eukaryota; kingdom Metazoa; phylum Arthropoda; class Arachnida; order Araneae; family Nephilidae; genus Trichonephila; species Trichonephila clavipes. Next base: position 127,137 of record BMAU01016397.1, on the reverse strand, counting down.
GGGACACATTCCTTATTAGAACCTATTTTTGTATTGTTTTATGCCATTTTACCACATAACACTGTGATGTGCTGTTTTCTCCAAGAATGGACTTTTCCGCAGAGATTGCTTTTTTTTGTTATAAATCGTTTTTGCAATACACTAATACAAATTTCTATGACGCATTCAATAAAAAAACTATTTAATGCACATATCCTCCAAATTTTTGTTTCTACATTCATTCATTTGCAAATTAGACACAAAAACCCGGTTGTACCTTAACTTTTGAGGCCAGTGTATTACTGCCATTTTTTTATGGTGAGCTTCGAAAAACATGTTGTACCTTAACTTTTGAGGCCAGTGTAGTTTAAAATTTGTATATAAATAAGAAAAAAATATTTTTACTTAGAAGACGTTCAAACATCTTGTTTTGATTCTGAGACGCTACTAGAAATCGCTATCATAGACAAGTACTGCCATTTGTTGATTAAGCGAGGAAATTATATGACGTATTTTAATTTGTATCTCATGTTATACAACCGGTTCCAAAATTGTTTTTGCAATTCAGCCTTCACAAAATATTTTGAAACTTTTGTATAACATGTGATACAAGGGGACCGAGAAGGTTAACTTAATATTTTCAAAAATGTTTTGGAACAAAAAGCATTTATGAACACAATAATAATGCTACTAGCTTGAACTAAATGAATTATAGTTTTAAAAAAAACTAAAAAACAAACTTTTATAGTGAATCGAACTAAAAAGTAAAAATAAATAATCCTTAATATAAGAAAAAAATGATTAACGCGAAAATTACTGGGTGCTCTATATAAATAGATATAATTTCTTACAAGCTCTATTCCCAAATGTTGAGTTAGTGTAAAATTGTAGTACAAAGAACCCCACGCTTTTACCACAATGACATTAATTTTCTAGTTAAAAATTTTATTCTTATATTAAGAATTATTTTATTATTATTTTTTTTTTTTACTTTTAGTTCTATTCACTATAAAAGCGTGCTTTAATTTTCTTTTTAAAAAAATAAAATTTATTTTTCATTTTTCAGTCTGATTTACAATAAAAACCTGTTTTTTTTTAGTTTTTAAAACTATCATTTATTCTTTGTTGGATCTATCCTTGAATTTGATATTTGGAGCTGGAATTGCGTGGTTGCTGGAATAAGTCTTACTCTTCAGAGTATATTAATTAACGGGTCTGAAGAGTACTATTTTCTCCATTTAACGGGCCGCAAATGAGTCCCATATTGTTGTACACTTATGGACAAAAAAATAGTGCACGAAGAAGGAGTCGTCAAAACGAAACGAAATTTTATATACGTAATGACTACTTTGATATAAGTAGATGATTAGAAAATCAAAGAAAAAGGATCATTTATTTCAGAGAAAAAGGTAAAACAACGGAGGATTTAACACTCAGTTGAACCCCCTCTAACGCAAACGCACGATGCGATACGATCGGGCATTGATGCATAGAAGTTCTCTATGTCAGCGTTTCTCAAACCCGAGGGAGGCGCAAACATATTGAAAACAAAAGGTTTTAAAAAATAGTTTTTTGGAATGAAGTAAAACAAAATGCTTTCTAACATAATACAAAATACACATTTGAACTGATATAACTTATATAAATAATCTGGTGGTCGTCAAAAATAAAAGATTTCACTTCAAACGCTCATTAGCTATCTTTGATAATATAACCAAATAAAAAAGACATTTTGTTTGCTTTGCTGTAACCCCACGATTAAATATTTTTTATTACGTTTCTTTTAACCCATAAAATACTACTTTTGATTATCATATAGTAGACCCTCAAACTTATGGTATGTTTCACTCCGTCTCTTTTTCTTTTAGGAAAGTTGTAACTAATATTTTTCTGTTGCTTTTTTTTCCATGTGAATCAGTTTTATGATACGTGGATAAGCATATTGAGCACTTTGAAGAATTATTTAGCCAAGATGTATTTTATGAGTATTCTGAAACATATAATGCGTAATGAAAAACGTTTTAAACATTTATTTTTTTAGAACTGACAACTATATTTTTATATTGAATACACTTTTAACATGAGAGCGGTCGCATCAGGCGTGGAGTCAACCCAGGTTCACGTAATCGTTAATTCTGGGATAATTGTTTATTCGTTAACAGTGACCTTAACAGAATCCTCCTATTAGACAGTCTTAATGGGAACTAAAATTTATGTTTCACAAATATGCCTATTTTTTAAAAATGGCAAACGTATTTTTTTTTCAATCGAGGTTTTTGTTTTCATTGAGTTCCATGCGTGACCACTTTTGTTCAAAAATATTTTCTATGAACATTTTACACTTTCCCCTATTAGTAACTTTGTGGTTTTGATTGCTATGTTGTGTGACTTATTATGATTTATAAATGTGAATGAGTAGAATATAAATAAAAATGTGCATCTGTGATCGCTATTGAAGAAAGTCGAAACTGATCCAGCAATTGAAAAACCTGCTGAAACAATGCATATTAATCATGATAGCGAAAGTAAATATGAGAAAAGCGATAAACATGAAACGTTTCAGTAGAATTGAAATTTTCAAATGCTGCTTAAAGAATTCTATCAAGAAAAATATGAAGCCATAATGTAGCACTTCGCCTTTTCAAAATGACACAAGGAAGAAAAAGTTCAAAATGCTATTTGTAGATCATCAATCAACAGCAAAACTACAAAAACGTGAACAAAATATGACAGTTTTGCTGGAAAATAATGTTTCTGTATTGTTAGCGAAAAGTGTCCTTGATTTATCTCCTTTATTAAGGAAACGCTCATTTGGAACATTTTCTTTAGTTTTATTGGATTTTTTTTTTAAATGATCAAAAAAAAATTGAAAAGTCCTTGAAAGTAGGTAAGTATATTTTCTCTTAATTAAATTATTCACTGGAATTGTGATTTTTATCGTGTATAGTAAAAATAATTATGAAATAAATTATATTTTAAAACAAACTAAAAAACACGCTTTCATAGTGAATCGAACAAAAAAGTTAAAAAAAGAAAAATATTACTTAAAAGTAACATATACAAAATTTAATACTTATCTTGTTAATTTGTATGGTTTATAATTATGATCGTATTGTAGCTTTAGCACCAAAAAGTGCATTATTATTGCATTCAATACATTATTATTTTAGGGGGGCGCGATAGTAATTATGATTGTAAATTGGGTCGCCAGTAGTGAAAGTTTGAGAACCACTGGCTTAAGCTAGAAATAGTCAGGCTTGCTCATAAAAATTTAATTTTTTTCAGTTTTAAATTGGGACAGTTTAGGAAGTTTTAGCTCTTGTCGTACGACTTTAAACACTTAAATATAGTACTACAATATGTTTAGTATAATGTAGTAAGAAAATATTCAGTTATATCTGCAGCATTTGAATCCATAATACTTGTATTCGGAAGTCTAATTGCAGAATCAGCTAAGGACTGATTTTTAGATACATCATTTTCAGTAGTATTCCATCTCTTCGAAATATTGTTTCTCACAAAAACCCAGAATGCATTTCCCATGGCATTTTCTCTACAGGAAAAAAATTAATGATAAAGCTTTTAAGTTATATAAACTATTTTTAAAGCAAAAATTGGCCATGAAATTAATCTTTATTAATTAATTATGAGAACTCAAAAAACTCAAAATATAATCAAGCAGAAATAATTTTAGTAATGAAAATTGGAATTAATAATCATTTCAAACTGAAAGCTCAAAAATATTTTTAATTAATTCAACTTAAGTGTGAAAAATGCTTTAAAAGGAAACCGAAACCAAAACCATAGCTCATAAAACTTCAAATATCTTAAAAACTAATTTGCTAACAGATCTGAAATTTCGTGACAAGCATCTCAATGATATGGGCCACCAAAACATGCAAAAAAAACATTTTTCGGTAAAAATGAAATTTTTAGGGTACTGTGTAGTCTTAATAACAAGTAAAAGTATGCGATGTTTAAATTCACCATTTCTATCATATTTTTTATGTTAAATAATAACAAAAACATTTCCCAGAAAAAAATTATGCAATTTTTACATAATATAAAATTTTTGAGAATTTTATATAAATTAAATTTTCTTATTTATTTAACAAAAAATATATTGATTATTTTTAATTAGTTTGAAAATATTATCAACAATTTTCAAAGAAGAAAAAACATTGTTTGAGGTTATTTTTTCATTAAAAATGTTTCGCGATAACTGTAAAATTTTGTTTAAAAAAATTTAACAAACTTTTTTGTGTTATTCAGAAAATTTTACCTAATTCATATAATAACTAATCTACAGATATTTAAAAAAAATTCAATGAATAATATTTTTTGAACTAGCTGCATGGCCCCGCCCTGCGTTGCACGGGTAATCTCAAATTTTACTAATTTTCCCTTCCCTTCACAAAATCAGCACTTCTAATATTCTTTCAAAATTACTTTGTTTTCCCCTCCTTCGCTTAGCCCGGCGCTGATCTGGCTTTTACCGAGTTAATAACTTAAACTTCCCTGTTCCGAAATTTTTTCGCTTCTTTTCTTTGTCAGACAGGTTTCTCTTCTCCCATGGTAGCAAGAATATTTTTAAATGCGTAACATGTTGTCATGGAAATTCCCCTTCCCCTCTCGCCATCAGCCATTCCTGGTGTTGTGTGTGTGATTTCTATATTACAAAATTCTCGTGGTAATTTCGCACAATTACTTATTACTGCCCTTTTAAAATTTCGGCTCCCGATGAAGATCCGCTGTTAAGAGGAGCGATGCACGTTGAATCTGTCGAGAGGTTAAACTCCTAGCGTTGGTGTGGTATGCTATTTATGAAAGATGGGTGTCAGCTCGTCACTTACCCATGGTTCAAAATTTCGAAGTCCGTCGCTAAAAGCTCTCGAGTAGGTGAACAGTTCGACCTTAATATTTATTCACTCACTTTGCAACTTTTTAGCTCCGGGAATTAAAATGTACCTTTTAAAAAATATTTGTATGTGGAAAAAAGACAAAAAAGTAGAAATTTTTATTATGACAAAATTCCATAACTATATAATATGCTGAATTAAAATTGTGAGCATTTTTTTAAATGTTCGAGCATAAGTAGTTAGAAGAGATGGTGTCAGCACAAGTTTCATCCTCAAAACTTGATAATTGTTCAAAATGTCGAGGTGTGTCTCCAAAAGCTTCTGACGGGCCTGTTATCACGATTTCTATTAATGTCCTCTTGGGATTTCTTTGGGACCGAATTCGCAATTCTTTCCAACCAACTCAAGAAGAAGAAAGTGTATATGTAAATTAGGAATAAAATATACATATGGGAAGTTTAGCTTTCGCGTGGTTGCTAAGTAGGTCGCTAAGTGAAGTCGATAGGTGTTACTATGTAGAAATGTAGTCGCAAGGTGATATAAGATATAGTGTACGAGAGGAGCCTACAGTGTCGTTGAAGATTAACCAAAAGTGGGTCCGAGCCCAACGGAGTATAACTGGATTAAAGTCAGAACAGAAGTGATAAGGACCGTAGCTCAGTGTTTCTCAAACTGTGGGGCACGCCCCCCTGGGGGGTGGTAACCCTGCGAGGGAGGCGCGAGCATATTGAAAATAAAAGGTTTAAAAAAATAATTTTTTGGAATGAAGTAAAGCAAAATGCTTTCTGAAGTAATAAAAAATACACATTTACACTGATATAATTTATTTTTATCATCTGGTGATCATCAAAAATAAAAGATTCCACTTCAAACGCTCATTAGCCTTCTTTGATCCTATAACCAAATTAAAAAAATATTTTGTTTGCTTTGCGGTCAATATGAGAACGATGAGAGATTTTTTTTTTTACGTTTCTTTTAACGATATCAAACGATGAGAAATTTTTTATATTACGTTTCTTTTAAACTAAAATATTACTTTCGCTGACCTTCGAACTTACTGGTATGGTTAGCTTCGTCTTTTTTTTAGGGAAGTTGTAAATATATATAATATATTTCTGTTTCATCTTTTTTCATGTGAAAGAGTTTTATGATACATGGATAAGCATGAGTATTCTGAAACATAAAATGCATAATGAAAAACGTTTTACACAATTATTTTTTAGAACTACACTTTCCCCATGAACAATTTTGTGGTTTTGATTGCTGTGTTGTACGACTTATTATGGTTTATAAATGTAAATAAGCAGAATATTAAAAAAAATGGCCATCTGTGATCCCTATTGAAGGTAGTTGAAACTGAACAAGCAATTGAAGAACCTACTGAAATAATGCATAATAATCAAGAAAAAGCGAAAGTAAATATCAGAAAAGCGTTAGACATGAAACGTTTGAGTGAATTTGAAATTTTCAAATGCTGCCTATGAAGAAAACTATGAAGCCATAATGTAGCAATTTGCCTTGTCAAGAAGACACAAGGAAGAAAAAGTTCGAAATGCTATTTGCAGATCGTCAAACAACAGCAAAACTACAAAAACGTGAAAAAATATGACAGTTTGGCTGGAAAATAACGTTCCAGTGTTGTTAGCGAAAAGTGTTTGTGATTTATGTTCTTTATTAAGGAAACGCACATTTGGGACATTTTCTTTAGTTTTATTGGATTTTTTCTCAAATTTTCTAAGAAAAATTTAAAAGTCCTTGAAAGTAGAGGTTAGTATATTTTCTCTTAATTAAATTATTCACTGGAATTGTGATTTTTATCGTGTATAGTAAAAATAACTATAAAGTAAATTATAGTTTTAAAACAAATTAAAAAACACGCTTTTATAGTGAATCGAACTAAAAGTAAAAAAAAAAAATATATTACTTAAAAAGTAACATATACAAAATTTAATACTTATCTTGTTAATTTGTACGGTTTATAATTATGATCGTATTGTAGCTTTAGCGTCAAAGTGCATTATTATTGCATTCGGTACATTATTAATGTATAATAAAAATTGTGATTGAAAAGGGCGGCGCCAGTAGTAAAAGTTTGAGAACCACTGCCGTAGCTGTTTATCTAGGATATATTGGTAAGCTCAATACGTTAAACTTTAAGTACGGAGCCTTTGCTATTGAGATAGTAATATGATCTATAAAGTTTGATTCAGTGGTTATATGCGCTATCGATTGGTAATAAGCGTTGCGTTTTCTCGCTCTTGATCTTACTTCTTAGATTATTCTTTTTGTTTTCAATAAACATATTTTAGAATGAATGACTTTAGTAGTTCTTCGTTCCTCCCCACAGAAACAGGTCACGTGGATAGTGTTGAACGGATGTCCCTAGGGGTGGGAACATTACAAGTTCTCGAGTAGGTGAGCAGTTCGACTTTAATATTCACTCACTCACTTTGCCACTTTTTTGCTCCCGGAAACTAAAATGTACCTTTTTAAAAATAGCGTTTTGTTGAAAAAAGGAGATATTTTTATAATTACAAAATTGCACAGCTATAATATTGATGATACAATTTAAAAATAGAAAGTAAAAATGCTCTGGATAGTATACTTCACAACAGGAGGGATTGTACGTGCATGAAGAAAATGTTAATTATTTCCCATTGAAAATACACCGCACGTGTGAAACATTTCCAAGACTCTCAGTAAATCCTATTCTGAACTAATTGTTCGGTAGTGAATTATTTCTTTAAATACTCAGGAGCCGCCACGAGGACGACTCCTTTTTCTAATAAATTCCCGTGGAAATTAGGAGAGTAGGGTACGTTAATCAACTATTAAACAGAAGACCAAAATACTTAAATAAATAGAATGTTACTCAAAATGTGGTATTAAAGAACATTGTATATATTGCGGTGTAATATATTTGAAATACTGTGAATTAATTAAAAAGGGTTTATAATATATTTTTCTGTTTAGTGAATAATTATACAAATGAGAACATTAATTATTTACTTCAACATAATATTCAAAGACATCAATGTGCATATTTCCCCCTCCTTTTTCATGTTATATATATATATATATATACAGTCACTCAAAAAAGTATTGGGACACTTGACATGCATAACTGTAAAGTCATTTATAAAAATATGTATCACATTAAAACAAAAACCATATAGTATTAAATGTTTTAACATTTGATGTACAGTATATAAGGGAAATTTTATTAGTATTATAGAATTATAATTTGATCTAGCTTTTCAAATATAATTCAAAGGCACGCTGGAGTCAAAAAAGTATTGCGAAACTTTTTGAAATGAGAAATTTAACAAATATACAGCTAATCAATAAAATTTAATTTCACACCACTTTTTGAGACTAGAAGTTTAAACATAAACATTTCAATAGATAAAATTATTTATAAAAACAATGGTCAGAAACAAAGATATATCGGTTGGTGTGCGAAACCTCGTAATAAGTCAATGGAAAGAGAGGAAATCACTTCTCTGTACTGGAAAAATCTTGAAAAATTGAGCAAATCTACTTTTATTAACATCATTGATAGGTTCAAGAAAACAAAGCGTGTTGAAAACAAGCAAAAATCAGGGCGTCTAAGGATATTTAATGAATGTGAAGAGAACTGGATTGTGAGACCAGTACACATAATTCCAAGAACTAGTGCTATAAAAATGATTTTGCAATGTAAAAGTAGATCCGGAAAATTTAGTAAATCCTGAAACTGTTAGAAATATTGTAAGAAAACATAAATATCATAGCAGAGTACCTCAAAAAAGGCTTTACATCATCAAAGCAAATAGACAAGCTAGGTTGGCATTTGCTAAAATATATGTAAGGCAGCCAACGGAATTTTGGGAAAGTGTAATTTTTGTAGATGAAAGCAATTATAACATTTTCGAATTGAATGGCAGGCAAAAAGTTTGGCGGAAATCAAATATATCAATTCATGTCAAAAATTTACGGCCAACTGTAAAATATGGAGGGGGTAACCAAATTGTCTGGGGCTGCATGACAAGCTCTAGTGCCTAGAACTTAAATTTCATTGATGGTACAATGAATAAATGCGTCTATCCTGACATTCTCAAGCAAAATTAAAAGCAACGTGCGAGCAAGCTAGAAATCTCTGGACATTTTAAATTGTACCAAGACAATGACCCGAAACATACTGCAGATATTTACATGTTATGGGTCTTCTACCACTGCCCTAGTGTTATTAAGAGTCCTGCACAAAGTCCAGACCTTAATCCTATTGAACATGTGTGGGATTATTTCCAGCAAAAACTATATATATATATATTTGAGCAATAAATTTCTAATAAGCAGGATTTAAGAAAATATTTGGTCAAAGAGAGAGAGAGAGAGAGAGAGAGAGAGAGGACCAAAATTGATCGATCGTTTTGCAAAAAATTGATCCAATCCACGCCAAATAGATTTCGAGAAGTCATAAAAGGAAAGAGCGACCCAACAAGATTATAATTTCGTTTCAATTTTTTTTCTTAATTTATTAAGAAGTGTCTCAATACATTTATGAGCACGTTTTCTTAACTCGATTTCTTTTATTTTCAATTTTAACCATAATTTCATTAATGTATGTGAGTTTTGTTCAAATTATTATTATTTGTCCTTACCAAGATAGCATTTACTTCTCTTTTTATGTCTCATTTGTATGCTTAAGTAAAATATTATATATATATATATATATATATATATATATATATTCACCAATCTTTATGAGAATCAAAAATGCAACAAAAACACGTATTTGGTGGCTGTTTAGCTCTGATATTGGAATTCCGATTTGCACAAAAACATGTCTAAAACATCATCGAAAAATTTAAATATTTAATCAAAAATATTTTTTATCCTTTGTAATATTTTTTTTATTTACAATTTATCTGTTTATACCGTATCTCCAAAATTTCAAAAACCTATTTTCTTACGGTATAAACCTGTCACCTGCGACCTCTATACATTCGAAATGCTTGAAATCTTTAAATTTGTGAAGTAAACAATAAATTGCTTATTTTTAAAGCATAGACTGTCTTCGGTTAATGTTAAAGAATAAGACTCGAATTAGGTACAATTTTTCACATATAAAAGACATGAAAAATTAATATTATATTCTGGCTTCACACTATCCCTTAGAGAACAACATGTTTTATCATACTTCACATTTTTGACTGAGATAAGACATTATTGTGACAAAAATGTGCTTCACGTTTTTTCTCTTATACCTTAATGTTAAATGAGCTATCCTTTTACGTGTTAAAATGAAAAATAATAATAATATTCATGGACTGTGTTGAAATTTTAGAAATGCTATATTGTTAACATATGTTTAAGTTATAATGTTGCAAATTTTCATGAAAATTGTTTTTTTTTTTTTTTTGTCTGGAAATGTGTTCCGCGTTTAGTTCAGGGTCTTGTATTTTAGCCGAAAACAGCCTTAATGTGTACAAGTTTCAAAATTTGAATGGTCTTAATTTTTTTTTTATTTTGGGAATTGTTTCATACGTTTTAATTAGTCTTAAGGAAAAACTGAAATAAGTAAAAAAAAAACAATAGGAGGGTACGATACATTTATACTTGCATTCTCAATTCAAGTAAAGACTTGTGAAAATAATTTGATTCTGGTATCACATTTATTCTCATTGTCTCTTTTTCGACCTCATTTGTACTATTTTTCTCTTTTGGGTTTCTCGTGCTATTCTTTCGGTAGACTAACCGTATTGTGTTGCATGAACTACATTCTGGGTAGCTTTTTTATTCAATGCAATTCTTCTCTTTATCAATTTTCTCTTTTTATTGTAAGAAAAATTGTTATGTATTTCGAGTAGGTTGAGAACCATTATCATCATTTAGAAGTTTAAAAAATATTCTAAAGTGATTTAATTTTTTAGATAATTTATTTGCATAACGTTCCTTCAAATTATTTGGTTGGGCGAAAAGATATCACGATTGCTGCTGATATGTTTAACTCCAGATAGTGAAAAGTTTACAAATAATGAAGCGTAATTTTCATCCTGTGCAGTTTTAAGAACAAATACATTTATAATTCTGATTTGAAGATGAGTGAAATCTCAATAAAATTAATATTACATTTAATTCTGTTGTACGCATTTTTTAAAAAAACATTCTTGCAATATCTTATTAAAAAGAATGTGTTCTATGACGTATTAAAAAACTGAAATTATGTTATTTGTGTACTTAATACTATAGGAAAGTATTTAGTATTTGAAAGTAATGGATTGAAAAAAGCTGATGTATTTTTTGAATTCAATATTTAATTGCAAAACTCATTAATTATTTATTCTTTGGGAAAATGTCGATATTGTTTTCTTCTTTTTATGAAGAACAAAGAGATAATGATTTTCAATGCATTATTTTTGTCATGTGAATTATAAATTAACTAATATAGAGGATTTAGGTTCACTTTTAAAGGAACACAAATGATAAATCAGTTTGAAATTGAAAAGCTTTAACATTTTTACTACTAATTGCAGTTTTTTTTCCAATACTTCACAAAAAAACAAACAAATCAAACTTGGCTTCATGTTAAGCATTTAATTATATTTTGTAGCAATTTTGCACTAGATTTCTTAAACAATAGTGTAATTTTCATTACGATAAATATATATGAGCGTAGGATCTTGTTAAATATGATCTTAGTCACTTCAATCTCAATAAACAAAAGTTATTTTTTATCTGAAAAGTATTTTATGCACTAATTTTAATAGAACTTTCATACTTAGAATATTAGTTTTATTCGCCATTTTTTTACCCTCAAAAACTATCATTTGAACAGAGTGCCAGGTTGAAGATAAAAATGTTTGTGGAGTTACTGATACTAATAATCAATCTTTAACATTTCAATTTTGGCTTTTTACATCAGTTAACATAAATTACAGATTTCTTAGAAGAAGTAAAAATGCTACAGCTGAAGTTGTGATGTTCTTCCCCTTGGGAGAACATCTCTCGAAGTATCATCATGAGCTAGAGGCGTACGATTAACGCAAGAACTATAATCAAACATTATCTCAATGTGACTTTATTAAGATATTCAACTTAAACCATTAAAAATTAAATTACAATAATTAATGTGAGAGAATCTACGATGAAAAATACGCAACACACAATATATACATTTATAATAAGTCTCAATCTAATTCAAAACACTATCAATAAGCGAACCACTTAATCGCTGATTCTAATATTAAATAATCAATCCTACCTTATTACAACTTGGAGAAACTATCAATCTTGTCCTATGCTTAATCTTGTCTTTGTATGCACTGGTGTGCAACTTGACCTTTATATATTCAATTACTAATAACTTCTTTTCACGTCACGTATAACTCATTCAGACTTGAACAATGATTCCTCTATTAGACGTCAGCTACCTGTCAATTTCCATCCACTACCAAAAAATCCCATGCATTGCCATCCCGCTTACTCTAAATTACGATATTTAAAAGCTTTTTCATTTACATCCTTCATTCACACTTCACTTCTTGGATTTGGTTGGAAAAGAGTTGCCATTAATTCTGGCCCAAATAATCCAAAGGACATGTTAAAGAAAAGACGCGTGAGCCCGTCACAAAGTAGAGTACATTTACTGTATGAATAGTTTAACCATACTATGATTCAGCTTGAGAAATGTTGCGCTAAACAGTAGTGATACTTGTACATTTGAAACATCTTATTGTTCGTTTAAAGTATAGGATAATGATATTACAGATTTGCTTATAAGTACGAAAATCAATATTATCACTCGAAAAAATATCTTACATTTATATTTCTTTCAAATACACACAATTTCTATTTGAATCTAAAATCAACTATATGTTGTAGAAATACTGAAGGAAAACTTCAGATTAACAACTAATTTATAGTAGTAATAACTGTAATTGGAAACTATATTTATATATCTAAATTGAAGTACAGTGGGTGATCGGTTAACGAACATAATCCGTTCCAAGACTATGTACGCTATCCGAATTGTTCGTAAACCGATCATCAATTCACCATAGACTTCTATGTGAAATCGATTTATTCGTTCTGGAGACCCTAAAAATTAAATTTTAAAAAATGTATTATTTCTTAGTAAGTTTTTAAAAAGTAATACATACATATAGTCTTGCATATTAATCAGACTTTTTCATTTTTTGATATGGGGAGTTGAAGAACATGTCCAATGTCGATTGCTTTTCTCTCTTTTTCAGGATTTTCTGGAAGAAATTAATAGCATTGTCGTTGTAAAGATCCCCAACCCTACTGATATCAGCATGGTTTGGGTGCCATTGTAAGACCATTGCTCTGACAGCATCCCACTTTTTCAAAAGATCTTTAATGGCAGATGTCGGCATTGGTCCTCTTTCGTCTTCCACTTGTTCAGAAGGAGACACATTACGTTGTGTTTCTTGGTGTTCTTCATTCAAAATTTCTTGGAGTTCTTCTATCGTCAGTTCATCTTCATGTCCCATTATGAGCTCTTCTATGTCATCCTCGTTCACCTCCAATTCCAGATCTCTAGCAGTTGTCAAAATTTCATCCATAATTTAAGAGGTGTCTCCTTGATCACCTCCGTATATGTGTTCGTTGTCCAAACATAACAAATATTTCTTGAAAGTGTTCGTTATCGAATATGTGTTCGTTATTCGAACACAAAAATATTTCGTGAAAGTGTTCGTTAACCGATCACCCACTGTACTAATTTATTAAGGAATAATAAATTTTAGATTAATTACTGATTATTGTTTAATAAACACGCACTCATACAATCATGCAAGCATAAAACACAAATAATTCCTTAAAATGTGAGCAAAACTTTGAAGAGCATGCTTTTAACAAATATCTAGAACCAGAATTATAATTCGCATTTTATTGCTTTTAAGTTTTTGATGAGTCATAGTTTTTTACAGTGTTACTATTATAAAGTTAATATTGTATAATTGATGAATTTTCTTGGTTTTTGAAATGTTTGTGTTTTACTCATATAGGCGAGAGAGATAGAGAGATTAACTGAATACATATGCGTTAATAACATAAAAAAATTCAATACTTTGTTTTAAAAAATATAAGAATTTTTATACTTGTCAATTGCTTCTAAGTTATCCATTCTTTAATGTGCTGTACTTTCGTAAGTTTTTAAAAAGATCATTTTTTGCTCAGAAAACATTGGTGCATATTTCAATTTGTCCTACATATGTCTTAAAATTCTAGAAATTTATAGAGTCGTGATAGGAATTCCTATCATACTGAGGAAAAAAATGTCTTCTCCGTATACTGGTGTATTTGAGTTTTAAAATATTTTTAAGAAACCTACACTGTGTGCAGAAGGAATAGGGGTAGGAAAAATGATTTGTGAATATTTTTATGGACCATGTTTATTTTGATATTTTTTGATTTCAGAATATTTTCTGTTGAAAACATGTTTTCTACTGCAGGGAATAATGGCTTATAAATCGTAATCATGAATGTAAGAGTTATAAATGGATTTGGTAGAAACTAAAAATATATATATGCTCATAATAAAAAATACTTATCTAATAAATTATATAAATTGTAAATATACAATAATGAATTTTTTCCAGAATAAGCTTTCTTTTAAACTGGGCACGTATTATTGATTTTAAGCGGTGAATTAATAAATAAGTTTTCAAACAATATGCTTTTTATTTCATTCGAAAGTTATATGGACTACACTAATGCTGTACCAATGAGACAAGGCATTTTAAATCGTTTCATATAATAGAGTAATAGAAATAAGAAAGGAATTATGATATAATTTTGTTACGCGTAAATTGGTAAATTTTGGACTGAGGATTTGCCGAGTGAGCCTAATTGACATTATTTTAAATAAACAGTATTCCAATATATTGTGATGTTCCTACCCTTGGAAGTACATCTCTCGAAGTATCAGCGAGAGCTAGAGGTGTAGGATTAGCGTAAGAATTAGGACCAAACATTATCTTAACATGACTTTATTAAGATATTCAACTTAAACCTTTAACAAATTCAATTATAATAATTAATATGAGAGAATCTACGATGACGCAATACGCAACACACAATATATATATTTATAATATAAGACCTAATCCAATTCAGACTAATATCAATAAGCGCGAACCGCCTAATCCTCGATTCTAATATTAAGTAATCAATCCTACCTTATTATAACTTGTAGTAGCTCTTGTCTTTATATGCAATGGGATGCAACTGTACGACTTCCTTCTAATCGAGCACCAATATATGTATCCAAGTCATATAGAACTCATTCAAATTTGAAAGAAGAACTGTAGTAACTATCAACTGCCACAACCCACATCAATTGTGTAACATTCCTTTACATTGCCATCTCGCTTACTCTAAGATCCGATATTTAAAGTCGGTTTATTTGCATCTCTTATTCACATTTCATTTCTTGTATATGGTTGCAAAAGAGTTGCCATTAATTCTGGCCCAAAGAACCCAAAGGACTTGTTAAAGAAAAGACGCGTGAGATGTCACAATATATAGAAGTATTTTTATGCACGTATTTTTATTTTTTGATTTTTGACGCTCTCATTTTAGTACCCGTCTGTCATGTGCGGCCCCATAAATTTCGATCTTTTTTTGCGTCAAAAGTAAGCGTTATATGCGGAATTTTACGATAATCAGAAATATTATTAAAATATTTGATACTAATATTGATTATTATTAAAACTTAGTAGTATATCATTAGATAAGACCTTTCATATAAATTATTCTCTTTCCTTAGATAATCTTAAAGATTTTAGCAAACGATAATAATCAAATCATCGCATTTGAATTCAAACTGTTTAAAATTTCATTCTCTATAGAAAATATTTTTAAGCAAAGTAAGGAATTTCTTCTTATTCGTGTTGTCTAACATAGATGATTTCAAGAAACTGCAACATCTGCTTGATGAGCTTATTCTTGAGATCATGAAAAGTAAGTATCTTCTGTGTTCATGTCTAGCACCCTAATAAGATAACTAGGTAAGTTATGCCATAATAATATAGTTAACGGGAAAAAACACTAATGCAGAGAAAATATACCTCTTGCAGGAAAGATATTCAAAATAACAAATGAAAGACAAAAATCCATTAAGTTATATTAGCGATCAAAAAAAGAGTGCGAAATGGGGACGTTGATAAACCATAAACAAGCTTTTTCTGTATTATAAGTTCTATATTTTTTCGAAAGATCATTTGATATTTTTTAAAAGATTTGTTGAGGATATAAGTGTATTATTACGCATAATAAATGGTATATTGTGTTGTATTAAATTGTGTTTTGTTAACGAACAAGGAACGGCGTAAAAATATGGATTACTATCATAGCTGTAAAAGAACAAGATGTAGATTATTACATCAGAGGAAGAATCATATGGATAAAACAAAGAAGAAAAAGTATTAAATATTTTTGAGTTAAATAAGACCTACTGTAGGAACAAGAGTGCAAAATCTGCAATTAAATTTAACTATTTCAATGCAGTATTAAAAAAATCCTGCGATAATGCATAAATAAGCAGAAAAAACATATCTTGGAAAATATTAACTATTACTTCATTTAATATTTTAAACAAACTCTTTTGCCGTCGATGTATTTCCGTAAGAAATCATTTGAGATAAAATTTAAACATTGATGCAGATTTTTAGTAAGATAGTAGGACAATATGTAATAGAATAGTTTCTGCAAATAAATACTAGCACATTTTCGTAATTAAATCATTTTAAAGATTTCAAAAATTCGTTTAAAGGAAACAATATTATGCAAATGATCATTGAATTCGCTTATTTTTACTTTCAAAAGAGCAAAAAATAAGAATTTTGAATAAATTCTATTGGCATTTTTTGTTAACTCCTTTTCATTAAAACTTAAATTTCGATTTTTCAGGCTTTCAATTACGTTATGAACCTCTAAAATTGCTGTGCTTACCGTAAAATACGGCATATAACGCGCACCGGCGTATAACTTACCTATTCCTTCAAGGTACATTGAATTTTTAGGTATATTCACCGTATAACATTCTCTGCTTTTTGTACGAAGGAACCTTAAGTTTACGCTTGTAATGTTCTTATGCTTTGAAGTCATTTACTCGATATTTTAATACACAGGCTCTTGAAAAAAATAGTATATTTCTCGAATTCCAACTCTTTAAGTTCATAAAACACGTTCATTTCTTTTAAATAAGCGGTATTTCGATATAAGTGTAGTTTAATTACTTTTAAGCCCATCTCTTTTTTTTTATTATTTTCTAAGATTCCCTCAAATTTCGATCTTATTTGTGGTATTAGAGGTGCGTGTTAAACACCGGATTTTACAGTATATCGCAGTGTTTCTCTTTTAAAATTGTTTATTCATTAACATTTTTTTGAATTGAAAGTACTATATAAAACTCTAAATTTATGGCCCAGTCTTTCTAAATTCAAATCAATTTCAGCAAAAATAAATAATTTCCCCTTTGGTATATTGCAAATTGTCATGTATATCACTTTTTTTGCGAAAAATAAGTATTATTTTCATAATGCCAACACTTAACTGAAGTAAAAGACTTAAAATTTTCTTCTGATTTTGTTTTAAAAGTTAGAATGAAAACATCAAATAACTATTTACTAAGAATTAAATCAACGTTTCTCAAACTGTGGGGCGGCCTCCCTAAAAGGGTGGGGAAACCCTACGAGGGCGCGAGCATATTAAAAATCGAAAACAAAAGATTATTTAAACAAAAATTATTAATTCACGGAAAGTAAACAAACAAAATATATTCTTTATATTGTCACGGAGTTCGAAAGAAGTACAGTTCAATTAAACAAACAATTAGATTTATTCTAACGCTGGGAGCTCGATACAACACTGGACTGAGAACATGCCCAACTGGCGATGAACTCTGCTTTTTATACACTTCGGAATATTCGAGAAATACCCAGTATGCACTCTAAAAGAATGATCTGGATTCATCTAGAACCTAGAGAAACAATACATTAAAAACGAGAACAAAATTCAGTCTTTGGATAAATCTGCCGGGGCCGGGATTCGAACCCGAGACCTGAGGAAGTTCAGTCCAACGCTCTGCCAACTCGGCTTGTAGTATCGGGACTTATGCGTGCGGCATTGCTCCCCTCGAAAAAAAGACAGCCCCGCTGTCATTTGTTCAAGGGTCTTTATTCTGGAACGAGTGATGGGTCCTTTGTATGATTCTTTGGGAGGAATATCCTCGGTTTCGATTTGCTCGGCGGGATCATGGTACGGTTTTCATACGCAGTACATGGACAACTTCTCTTAGTTTTCTTTTTTCGTGAAGCAGGATCAAAATCTTGTACTGCGTAAGTCACGGCTGATAAACGGCGTAGCACCTGATACGGTCGAAATACCTTCTTAAGAGTTTTCGGAGAGACCGACTTTCTCACTGGAGTATAAACCATACGAGATCTCCGGGAGCGTAGGATACCATTTGGTGTTTGGAATCGTAACGTCGACGATCTTTGTCTTGAGCTCTCAGAGTGTGCACTCGGGGCTAGCTGTCGTGATTCTTCGGCTCTGGCTGCTATCTTGGTGATGTTATTGTCATCAAAATCGTTAGGACAGAATGGTAGCATTGTATCTAGTGTCGTTTCCGCTTCACGACCATGATAAATAGAACGGTGTAAAAAACCTGTGGTCTCTTGTTTAGCGGTATTATAAGCGAAGGTTACAAATGGTAGAATTTCATCCCAATTTTTCTGCTCTACATCCACATACATTGACAACATGTCGGTCAAGGTCTTATTGAAAGTCCATTTGTTTGGGGATGATACGCCGTTGTGAAACGATGATCAATGTTACACAAGTCGACGAGAAAGGAAACAAGTCTGGATCGAAAGACGGCTCCACGATCTGTGATAATTACTCGAGGAGCTCCATGCCTGAGGACAATTTCTTCAAGTAAGAACTTCGCTATTTCGTCGACTTCGGCTGTCGGCAAGGCTTTTGTTATTGCATATCGCGTTGAGTAATCCGTGCAGACTATTATCCATTTGTTTCCATGAGCAGACTTTGGAAATCTCCCAGGAGATCAATTCAATGCGATGGAAAGGGCTATGGCTGGAGGGATGGGAACTAAACGTCAGGTGGTCGTTGAGGAACGGATTTTCTCCTTTGGCACTCCCGACAATGCATGACATACCGAACGACATTTCGGTACATTCCCCGGCCAGTAAAATCTCTTGCGAATCCTGTCATAAGTTTTCGCGAAACCAAGGTGTCCTGCGGTGGGGGCGTCATGAAAGTGCCTTGAGTATGTCTGCTCGTAGATGTTTTAGGGAATGACTGGTAACCACAACTTTCCATCTGGATCAAAATTCTTCCTGCAAAGGATACCGTCGATGAATCTGAATTCTTCGTTTTTTGGATGAGTTGCTCAAAAGTTTTAATTTCGCAAGGTCTTGATCTTTTTTCTGTTCCATCGCAAGGTTCATACTCGTCGTGACTGCTAAAAATTTGTCTGGTGTTTCGTTTCCTCTTCCACTGGATTTCTCGAAAGAGCGTCGGCGTCACTATGCTTCTTACCGGTTTTATATTTTACGTCAAAATCATGCTCTTGAAGTCGGAGGGCCCATCTGGCAAGCCTTCCTGAAGGATCCTTAAATTCATGAGCCAGCACAGCTGAATGATGGTCAGTTACAACAGTAAAGTGTTTTCCAATATGTACGGCCGAATTTGTTGGTAGCCCATACGATGGCAAGACATTCCCTTTCTGTGGTGGAATAATTCTTTTCGGCTTTTTCAGAGTTCTAGAAGCGTATGCTATAACTTTTCTCGACATTATTCTGAATTTGTACTAGGACAGCTCCGATACCGTACCCGCTTGCATCAGTATGGATTTCTGTAGAAGCTCTTTCGTCGTACATCCCCAATACTGGATCCGAAGTAAGTGCTTTCTTAAGACTGTTAAATGCTTCCACCTCTTCAGGACCCCAATGAAACTCCACGCCACTTTTCAGCAACGACTGCAAAGGTTCGGCGAGATAACAGAAACCTTTTAATAAATCTTCTAAAATGAACAAAGGCCAAGAAAACTTCGTATGTCATGTATATTCTTTGGAGTGGGAAAATTTCTTACGGCTTTTATTTTGTCGGGATCGGGACGAACGCCATTACTAGATACATGATGGCCTAGAATCTTTACTTCTTGGGCAGCAAAAAGACACTTCTTTGAATTTAATTTAAGACCAGCTTCCTGAAGACATTTTAGAACAAGTCTTAATCGTATAAGATGGTCTTCAAAAGTTTCTGAGAACACTATTATGTCATCTAGGTAACAAAGACACATAGTCCATTTAAATTGCGTAGCAAATTGTCCATCATTCTCTCGAAGGTCGCAGGTGCATTACGGAGACCAAACGGCATGACTTTAAACTCGTATAAGCTCGGGGGTAATAAATGCCGTCTTTCATCCGCTTCGTCTATTTCTATTTGCCAATAACCAGATCGGAGATCCATGGAAGAAAAGAACTTGGCACCTTTCAGACAGTCGAGCGTATCGTCAATACGAGGCAGAGGATAAACGTCTTTTTCGTGACGCTATTCAACTTGCGATAATCGACGCAAAAACGCCAACTACCGTCTTTTTTTCTTACGAGCACAACGGGTGATGACCAAGGACTTTCAGAGGTTGGACGATACCTTCATCAAGCATTTTCTGAACCTCTTCATGAATGATGCGTCTTTCAGTCGGCGAACTCTGTAGGCTCGTTGGTTGATTGGAGCATGATCACCAGTAAAAATCCTGTGTTTCACATTCGTCTTCGCGGCTGTCGACTTGTCGGTCTTCGTGAAAAGCCCAGAAAATTTCCGGGTAGTTCGGATATTGATGACATCATTAACGAACAATTCATCCGTGACTCCGATTTCTTGATGGTCATCAAGCAACCCGATGTGTCGAAAATAACATAGATGCCCTTCATTTAGTGGTTCAGCTTGGCCTATGCACATTCCTCTAGGGATGATTTGGTTTCGAACCGCAGGTTGGTAACCCAGACATCACTTTTTCCGTTACGATATGTGGATACCATGGACGGGTAGCAATATTTTTCTCGAAGAGCAAATGTTTGCTGCCGTCTAGAACTATTTATGTCTCCTCGGATTTGATATCCTGATACTGTTATTCTAGTTAAAGAATGCGGCTTAAGTGTATAGTCTCTGGTGGCATACAAATTCCAGGCGTCAGCGCTGTGGAGTCTCGACAGATGTCTTCTAGAACAAGTTCATTTTGTCCACAGTCTATAACGGCTTAGACGCCTCTAAAAAGTCCCATCCTAGGATGACGTCATGGCTACAATGGGATAAAAACAATAAATTCAAAAGGTAGTTCTCGATTGTTTATACGGACACGTAAAACACATTTCCTATCGGCCGAACAAAATTTCCATCCGCAACTTTCAGCATAACGCTTTGGCATCAGCAAACAGAACTTTCTTTAAAAATCGGCGATACTTAATATGACGAAAACGATGCCCCAGAATCTACTAGAGCACGTATCGGCTTCTTATCTATTATTATCTAGTTGGTTACCAGTCATCTTGGCGGTCGACGGAGGATTTCCAGTACAAGCGGCCTCACCTCCTTGGAAGGTCGCTCTGTTTTTAGTTTTCCCTCGCTCCTACGGCCTGGCGACTGACTGGATCGGCGATATGGCGACGGGGATCTGTAACGACGTATTGGGGATCGGCCTCTCGTGGGACTTGGCGTAAAACGGCGAGAAGAGTTTGGTCGGCGTATTTCTTCTTCAGTGCCAACGTCGTCGAAGTTCCGTCGAAGTTTCTGAACAGGAGCTCTGTATTTCAGTTACAGCGGCGTATGTTGGTCGTGGTCTAGTTTCTGTAGATTTTTTGCTGACACTGGGGCCAAACCCTTTCAACTTCGTCTGAACGATCTCTTCTAAGATTGGGGACAGTCCAAAGATTCTTGCGTCTGGTTAACTAGTCGATGGACTTTGCTTCTCGTACGATTGTGAATAAGAGAGACCAAATCAGTCTCATCCGTCAGGGATGCAAACTGGTACGACGTTTGGAAGCCTTTCAAATCTCGGTCGACCAACTCTCTTCTGCTTCATATCTTCGATATAGTTGCACCATTTGATAAAACTTGCTGTGTCGTTGATTTCTCTCGTCAAAAAGGCCTGATAAATATCCTCAGCAACACCTTTCATTAGGTGTGACACTTTTTCGTCTTCTCTCATAGAACCCCTCTTGGCAAAGTCCAATACACTTTGTATGTAGGACTGTGTACTCTCGCCTGAACGCTGGGCTCGGCATTTTAGTTGTTCTTCTGCCCTTCTGGTATATCTTTGACAGTCACCGAAAAGTCCACTTAGTCCATTTTTAAACGCTTCCCAGGAATCTAAGGCGTCTTCGTGTTGACATACCACTGTCTCGCAGTACCGTCAAGAAAGAAATAAACGTTAGCCACATCATGTCATCCACTTGTTAAAGTTGGCTACTCGATCGTACTCTTTAAGCCATTTGAGAGGGTCTTCCCCAGGCGCTCCTCGCGGAAGGTCGATGGGCTCCTCCATTGCTGTAACGAAAGGTGTTACTACAGCGGGCTTGGCTTCTTGCTCGGTCGCATTTTTGTCCTCTTCCTACTATTTTCTTTTAACAGTCCGAATTCGGGGGATAATCCTCTTAACCGGAGGCTCCTGCGAAGGTTGTCGCTAGTATCCACGTTTGACGTAATTGTTCCACCAAACTTGTCACGGAGTTCGAAAGAAGTACACAGTTCAATTAAACAAACAATTAGATTTATTCTAACGCTGGGAGCTCGATACAACACTGGACTGAGAACATGCCCAACTGGCGATGAACTCTGCTTTTATACACTTCGAATATTCGAGAAATACCCAGTATGCACTCTAAAGAATGATCTGGATTCATCTAGAACCTAGAGAAACAATACATTAAAAACGAGAACAAAATTCCAGTCTTTGGATAAATCTGCCGGGGCCGGGATTCGAACCCGAGACCTGAGGAAGTTCAGTCCAACGCTCTGCCAACTCGGCTATCGGGACTTATGCGTGCGGCAATATAATAAAATATAAAACACACATTTGCACTCCCATCATAAATGTATCAGTACCGCAATGTATTTTATAATTAATTTAACAATACTAAATTAAAAACAAGTTTAATAATTACCAGTAACCGCATGAGTTTGTCATTTAAAAATTATATACAAAAACTAACACTTATTTTGATAATTTGTACGGAAACTGAAATATTTTTTTATGATTATTATTGTTGTACAATAATGCAACAATTAATAAATTGCAAGTATTCTGTCAAAAGACGACATTGTTAATGCAACAATATAGGCATCCCAACACTGAGAAGTATTTTGTGATTGGCCATTGAATTATTGTTTCTGAAAGCTACGAATCTTTGTGAAACTGCGATTAATATATTATTTTTAATTTGTGATTTATATTGATTACATTTGTGGATTGAGAAGATGGTTTGCGGATTTCTGAAGAGGCTGATTTACAACATGTAAGTAATGCAATGGCATTTTGTGAACAATATTTCAGTTCACTACATCCATTTGGATGTGATTAATATTTTAATTCATTGTTTGAAGTAAGGATGTATGTCTTCGTTTATAAATAACTTATGGATTTACTAATTGGATTTTAGAACTTTTCTGTACCCCAGAAGACAGCTAACTATTTATAATTTATTTTCAAAAATTAGAGAGATGTATTAATTTCCTGAAAGTAAAACAATTATGGTAGAATTTTGTAAGCACACGAGGAAAAAGATAGATTTTATAACTAAAGTAGTATAAAATCAAGTGAATGAAAAAACAATTGCTGCAATTTTTCAGAATCACTTAAAGAAAGCTGGAAATGAAGTAAAATTGAGGAATGATATCAGATTACAACTCTTATTTGTCTAACCTTAAAAATAATATTTTTATTTAATTGTGTATGAAGGCTAAAATTAATTTTAAAAAATAACTTTCTTGAAATGTATAAGGCATATAAATTTTTTTTATATTGAGACATTTTCAAGTAGAGGAAGGCGTTTTTTTGACAATTGTTCTTCTCAATAGAATACAATGAACAAAGCTAGGTATAAATTTGAATTTTAAATAGTAAAATACAAGTACTTTTTATTATATTTCGCAAAAGTAAAAAAAAACCTGTGATTTGTAAGTAACGTTCCCCAAGTAAAATGCATTGCAGAATAAAACAAAATTTTAAGATACAAGGATAATATATTACTAAATGAACAGTGTAAAATGCAGTAGTGAAGTAGTAAACAATGCAGAACTTACAGTAAAATGCTAAGTACATAATGACAGTACACTTCTATAAACAGTACTAAATTAAAGTACTTTTGAAAATTATTTTATTAAACGTAACTCGATCGATTGTAGAGAAGTTTGTCTTTGCATATGTTTAGAAGTTCTGTCTCATACTAAACAAAACAAAAATGACGAATTTTACTTGCGACCGTTTTTATCAAGTTCAGATGCCTGACGAGATTTTATTTCCCTTGCAGCTGCTACAACTTGATAAAGCGACACCCTCCGCAGCCCCATATCGAGATCACCACAGTGGGGGACATCTACGCTTACCTGGAGGCTGAAAGGATGCGCTACGTGAAAGCCAAAAGCGCAACAACGAGCACCTCAATAGGAAGTGAATGCTACATGTAATAAAGGAAAAGCCTTTTCACTTCGATTTTCATTGAGGAGCTAAGTTGTTGCATTTGGTTTCACGAAGTAACAAAGCGCTTTTTTACTGGCATGAAATACATTTAAGAATGCGAGTATCAGGTCATGGCAAACCCGGTGGTTTGTACATCAAGAGGGCTGTGATGTAAAAAAAATGTAGTCTCATTGCAGTCCGGTATGGAACATCAAGAGGGCTGTGATGTAACAAACTGTAATCTCATCACAACCCGATATGGAACATCAAGAGGGCTGTGGTATAAAAACTGTAATCTCATCGCATCCGGATATAGAACATCTAGCGGGCTGTGGTATAAAAAATGTAATCTCATCGGAACCCTGTATGAAACATCTAGAGGGCTGTGATATAAAAACATGTAATCTCATTGCAACCCGATATGGAACATTAAGAGTGCTGCGATGTGAAAATTTCAATCTCATCGCAACCCGGTATGAATCATTAAGATGGATGGGATACAAAAATTGTAATCTCACTGCATCTAAGTTTAATAATTCAATGCATCCGTTTAACAGATATATCGCTTTGTAGCTTGGGCAAAGCATAACTTTTTCATCGAAAATAGCGGATTGATTGAATATTAACGTCGCACTGTTCAGCTACACGAGGGCTTTTGGCGACGGACCACGTAATTTTGAACCATGATCAAATGACGTGGACGACACCTGAGATGACACCTCTTCTCCTAACTACCACATCACTCTAACGGGATGACATTTCAGCTCTAGACAGATTTAACTGCCCTACACGGCGGGACTTTAGTGGTACTGGGCTTGACTTCGTTGCAAGGATAGCCACGATCCGATACCTATACCACTCTGCTACCGCTGCCCCTCGAACATCGCTGAAGTACATAAGCAATCGCTTAGAGCAGGCATGTCAAACTCGTATAATATTGTGGGTCACATGATGCATTTTGTATTAAGTTGGCTTTTTAATGTTCAAAGATTAAAAAAAAAAAAAAAAAAATGGTTTTGGGAATGATTGTATTATGCATTTAATAGACTGGAAATTTACTTATATTATGCTCACACTGTCATTTCATATTCCAGGTTAGTTTTACAATCAAACTATTAATACTTCATATTTTTGATAAGAAAACAAAACAGTTATAATAAGAGAAATAGTGTTTAATACTACTTTTTAGAAGATATTTGGCACCGTTTTTCACAAAGCAAGTCATCAAAATTTAGTTAAACATATTGAGCTGATTAAATTTTTATAATTGATGATAAATGTTAATGGCAGGGGGGGGGGTTATTCTCTCTCTTGACCTTTCTGAATTTTTGTTATTTTCATTGAAGAAAATAGTTGCTCACACATAAATCAGGGCTACGGAACATATTCATTGCACGCGTAACAAACACAGACTTTTTAGAAAAGCGATCTACAGATAAATATGCGTAAAAATCTGGAGAATTTCAAGTCCTATACATTTTTACTTCAACAAGGAATTGCGTTGGATGTTTTCAGTTAACTCACACACACACACACAATTTGAATGTTTTCATCTACAATTTCAATATAGATAACTACAAGTGAAGTAAAAATATGAAATTCCAATTTTTAGCTTTTAAAATCAGAAAAATTTCCATCGAATTCCATTTCTAACAATATAATTTGTTAAGCCAGTGTTTCTCAAACTGCGAGTCGTAGTCCCCTAGGGGGCGTGATAACTCTACAATGGCATATTGAAAAGTCTGAAAAAAATATTTAAAAAAATTATTAAAATATATTCTGACATAATAAAAAAATCGAATACACATTTACACTGCTATAATATACTTAAAAATGTATCAGAATTACAGATTTCATTTGATAATTGCCGGCTGGGTGGCTAGTCGCTGGCCTTCTGGACCCGAGGTTGTGGGTTGACCCCGGCCCAAGTCGGTGGATTTTCATGATGCAGAAAAATTGACAGCGGTCATGCCGTGTAATTATCCCCAGAGTGTGTGTGTAGGTTTGGATTGGGTGCCCTATGAAAAATTAAATCCCAGTAGAGGTTCGCATCGTCAGAGATTAGTTGCCTCACTCTAGGGAGGAAACTGGGCGCCAAAATTACCTGTGGTGATTGGTATCCACCTATATGGTGCCGCACTAAAAAGAGATACCAGCTTCCGGGGAATGTACTAGGTATGCAATGGCAAAACTCTAATCTCCGCAGCTCCCATTACAAATAAGTAAAGAACAAGTTTAATAATGAACTTGTCATACATTAAATTATATACAAAAATTAACTTTTTTTCGATAATTTGTATGGTTTATAATTGATCTTTAAACTGCTGATTAAAAGTTACGCTATTCGCTGCCACGTAGGCTAGGATTTG
Source organism: Trichonephila clavipes (assembly GCA_019973935.1). Lineage (NCBI taxonomy): Eukaryota > Metazoa > Arthropoda > Arachnida > Araneae > Nephilidae > Trichonephila > Trichonephila clavipes. The sequence continues at coordinate 100,219 of BMAU01016397.1, read as the reverse complement.
TGATATATCGGGAGACGGGAGAGAGGGGGGGCAAAGGAATAAATAATTAAATTCTCTGAAATAAGTAAATCCTTCGCAAATACTGTTCAGTTCCTTTTATTGCATTCCAAAGCCTTCAGAAGAATTTTATGGATATCAGTGCACAGAAAAGATTGTAGTTCGGAAAGACGTATACATACGCCCGGGGCATTTAACGATTTGGCTGAGTGAGACATTTATATATGCTGGTGACACCTAAGAGGTTAAAATGTATTGCATTGTATTGCATTTTTGTCAATGTATAGTATTATTGAATTCAGTACATTGTGTTATTGTATGGAGGAGGTCGCGATGAAAATTATGATTGAATATTGGGTCACAAATATTAAAAGTTTCAGCAGCATTGAGTTAAATGAATTACTCATTATTCCAGTCATTCGCATGTATTTTCTTTCACATAACTTTAAGTTTATAAACACCGATATACGAATTTAAAGCATGATACCCACATTAATCGAGAGCTAGATAATAACTTATTAGGTTATGAAACCATAAAATATACAAGACTTTATTTTTACATCCTAATTTATTCAAAATGCTTATGGTGTAGAAAAATATTGTAACGTAGATCGGGGCTCAATGATTTTATGCAAAAACAGTCACAAAGAAAAACACAGTTCTTCAGGAATGATTGTAATTTATTGTGGAAAAACAATCCTTGAAATAAGGCAACTATTTTCGCAGAATAAATCTCAGAAGGTCTTCACACTTTCTAAAGGCCGTATCACACGTATATTTTTCATGCAATTTTTTCGTCCAATTTTTGGCCAAATCTGAGGGGGAATGGTTGCCGTAAAGGAAACGACATGCTCTGACGTCAGCCACGCTCTATCTCCACATTGAAAAATTACTCGCCGATTTTTCTGCTTTAGAAAACGAACATCCAAAATCATTTCGCTTGCACTTTTGTTGATGGGTGTAAATAGAAATATAGCACCATTCTATTTAACATATTATACGCTGTTAAAATATTATACACTATTAAAATATTATACGGCATATCTGAAGTGTTAGACGAAACCGAAGCCACCATCTTGTTTATGACATGGGCGCCGAAGAACCCCATTGGGTGAAATTTCAAGCAATTTTTATTTGAAACAACTTTTTGATCTCGCTAGCAAAAAAATTTTCTAAAGCGGTTGCTATGGAAACTGAGTAAAAATTGCATGAATTGGTCAAAAAATTTCTTGAAACGTGTACGTATGATACAGCCTTAAGGCTTCCAGCCACAACTATTAGTTTCTAAGACACAAGGATGTTACAGATTTTTTACAAGCACTCACTCGTCCTACTCAACGGCTGAAGTAATAACTAATCAATGGTCGATTTTTCCCGGTCAAATCAACAATTAATTGCTAGTCAAAACAATACTGACTCTACAACGATCAAAATAAGATTAAATCAGTTTCGGAGAGTTAATCCCTATTTATAGGCCTCATAGATTTTTCTCAAAAACTTTGTTTGCGTCATAGATTGTCATATTATACTTCACTAATTTCCATAATAATCCATTGGGTCTCAAACTCGCCAAAATAATCACCAAAAATGATGTCAACTTGGCTTTACTGCCAAGATTTCGTCAAATTTCCATTGAATCGCCGTTGTAATGTAAGGAACAGTGTTATTAGCGAATATGACAAAATAAATACAACAGAAAGTAATGTTAACGTGTTAAGATGTGTAATAATGCATCCAGGTAATAATTATTAACACTAATTTAGGCATTCAATGTACAAAATGCATTTTTTTCTGTTAAGGATTTAACCTTTCATAGACATACATTATTTTTAAACGGGTAGACTCACATCATTTTTTTATGGTATACTGTTTTTTTTCACTTTTGCTGATGAGAAACATCTCATTCTAATGATAAAGGAACCAAAGAAAAATTATGTTTATAATTATTTTGAGTGCAACATGTGGCTATTAAACGTCGAAACTGATGCTATAAAACTTTTAATATTGATTTCATACATAATTACTTGCTATCTCACTTACATCCATATGATGCTCCAATTGAATCTTCCATTGTTCAAAATAGTACTTAAGCCTTTTTGTGTGAGCTCCTTTAGAAAGCATGTCGATTTCTCTTTCCCAATTACAACAGACTCAAGTCTTGTTCTTTTTATTACATTTTTCCTCTTTTGAAACAGATAGAAGTCGCGTTGCCCAAGATCCAGCGAATAAAATGAATTTCTTAAAACTGGGTGCTGTACTTGGCTATATACATCTTGATAATTAATGCTGAATGAGCCATCGCATTACCTTGATGAAGAATCTGTGATGGTGGTATCTATATAAGCCAATAACAGCATCCGAACTGATGTGATCATTTTGGTCCAGGGGTAAGGTACGTGCTTATGGAGCAGAAGATGCCGAGTTCTATCATCATTGGTAACCCTGGCTGAACTTTGAAAAAACGCAAACATTGTGCAGGTGTCGGGGCACCATCACCCACCGCAAAAGCAATCAAAAAGCCATCACAGACTCACATGACGCAACAAACAAGCCGTCAGATCTACATGAGGCAGCACGCAAGCTGTCATACACACTTGATACAACTCACACACTCGCCACAACAACTATATCGCTCGTTCGCCTATTTCCGAACTCACTGGTGGGAAAGTATATGGTGGTGGTATTTATATAAGCCAGTAACAGCCTCTGAACTGAAGTGATCATTATGGTTCAGCGATAACTTATGTGCTTACGGAGTAGAAGGTGCCGAGTTCTAACCTCAAACCCATGACTTGTCCTTCCTCAATTCGAATCGTTTCTTCCTTATTCTTTCCCGGAGTACAGTAAGAATGAAAAGGTGGTGATATTGAATAATACCTCAACATTTAAGTACCCAATGAAGGTACACATACCCATGAATATCGAAAAATGAATCACCATGACTTGGACATTTGATTTGCTCATTGGAACTTTTTTTGCCTGTCGGTGGAGGGGCTCTTCCATTACATTGATTGGCGTTTTATTTCAGGATCATAAGTAAAAAAACTAGGATTCTTCACACATTGTTATTCTTTCTAATAATGTCAGCACATTCAAAGTATCAGTGCATACCTTTATGCGGGCTTCTTATTGCTCAGATGTGAAACTTTTAGGAACCATTTTGTCACATATTTCGTATGCAAAAGTTGTTACATAAAATTTGTCGTATGTAATCTTTGTCAGTTACTACAGTCTCAACAATACACGATTACTTAACTGATGTTCAGATTGAACCAGAGTACTGATATTTTCGATATTGTAATCCGTTTTTGATGTAGAAGGGTGATCCAGGAGAGAATCATCTTTGATGTCTTCTCGGTCATTTTGAAAACGCCTTAACCACTGAAAAACACGTGCGCGTTATAAGCCTTTATAGCAATACACTTGTTTCAATAAATTGTACTTGTATAATAGTAATATACATGTTTTAAGTTTCAGTAGCGGTTTTCCGAGTTTCATGTAAAATTTCACAACAATTCGGTGATTTATTGTTACACTTATCGTTTTTCCAGCGAAACAGAAAAATAACTCAAATGTTAACGAAGACTATAGCTATACGAATTTGTCTATTGAAATGAGAAGTGCTGCATTTGAAAGAGAAGAGTTCAGGCCGCTGGCATTTGGCTCATGTTTACTCCTTTAACAACGTCATTCTTGTTATTTAATAGCCACTCCTTGTATTTTAAACTAACTTAATTAACAAATAACCACATGTATTTTTAATCACGGTTTATTAGTCTTTTGGGGGGTTGCCAGCAAATATAACCCAGTCAAATTGTAAATGCATTTCATGTCACATGAGATTTTGATTTATTTATGATTAGATCGAGAGTTTAAAGTTGTTTATGATTTTTAATGAGCATTTTGAAGAGATAAAAAAGTAAATAAATAAACAATGCAATCAATCAAGGTACCATTTAAAAGCATTTAGCCTTAAAGGAGAAAAAACTGTATCATAGAAACATAATCTAACTTGTGAAGACATTTTTTTTCAATATTTCACGTTTTGTACTCAAAATTTTTTTTATCTTATAATAAAATTAATTGTCTAAATTTTACAGAGAAATAAAAAGCACAAAACAAAACAAAAGAATTCTGAACTTATCTCTGTTTTGAAATTACAACTTTTTTACTTTTTATCTTGATTTTAACCCTTATCTTTATATATATATATATATCTTTAGTTTGAAATCCACAGAATATGTTTTATCTTCCACATAGAATTACGTGTAGAATAGATTTACTTAATAGAATCCTTCCGTGTTTTATTTTATATATTCTAAATCTTTCACGAACACTAACAGAAAAATTGAAAAAGTAATCTACTATAAACCCTAAGAAGGAAAAATATTCAATCCACGCTTATAGTGCGTTCTTTGATAATGTTAGTTTTCCCAAGGGAAGCCATATAAAATTCGTTTCAGTCATTCTTATTTGGGTGAGAAGAGAAGAGAGAAATTTTAAATATTCGATGTTTAAAAATATATTTTTGAAATACGGGTACATTTACCAAGACAGTGAATAAACCAATGATTAAATTTGGAAAAGCTTATAGTAGGATACATGATTTCTTGATTAAGACGGGATATTGACTTTATGAATGAGGGTAAATGTGATGGAGAATTGTAAGCCAAACATCTTAATTTTATTTTGGATGTTACTACTTTGGAATAAATTCAGGAATGGTAATGCGATGAAACTGAAATTGATTTTCTAAACTCACACTGTCATTATATTATTTATTTAAATGTCATTCTTGTATGAGGGGAATTTAAGGTTTTTATTGGAAAATTAGATAAAACAATTTGGTCGTTTTTTATGATAAAAACAGTCGAGTTTTGATAATTTGAAGTTGAAGGGATTAATGAAAAACTTCGAATTTTTTCAAGAGAATAGGAAAAGACTCCCAAAATACACGAAGACAAATTTTTTCTAACTCATTTAAATTCGAAACTATACAATAAAATAACAATTTTACATAGGTATCCAATTATTTTAAAGTATTTCTAGAATGTATACATATTATACAGTATATATATATATTAAACAAATTTAAAATCCTGTATTAAAATAGTACATTTATATACCAGATGTATGCATAAGTATTTTCCGGCTTATCTAAGAGATGGATCCAGCAAAAATATTCAATTTATTAATTTGACACATACGTCATTTTGTTCGTCTGTATAAACTACAAAACACAAGTTGAGATCACCAAAAACTAACGTCAAATTATTCAGTGATCGTGTCGAATTGTGTGCCTGAAAAAGAACACCAGCGGCACGTATTGCTTTTCTTATTTAATCAAAAGAAAAACGCAGTTGAAAATCATTGTTTGTTGGTAGAAATATGATGAACACTCTCCATCGATTAGGACATGTGAGACATGGTTTCGACAATTTAAAAGTGAAGATTTTTCAGTGTGAAAGAAAAAGAACTCTGGTAGGCCACAAAAGTGCGAATACGAGCAATTACAGGGGTTATTTAATGATGATCCAACTCAAACTCAACAATCATTGGCAGAAGCCTTAAATGTGTCACAAAAAACAATCAGCAGATGTTTAAGAGCAACGCGGAAGATCAATAAATTGGGTAAATAGGCCTCACATGATTTCAACGAACATCAAATGGAAAATCACAAAGTCACTTGTGAAATGCTGCTCCAACGTCATGAAAGAAAATCATTTTTGTATCGATTGTGACGAGTGACAAAATAACCGATTTATTTTGAAAACCTGAAGGGGAAAAAACCACGGCCTTTTTACCTGGCGCATCCTGTTCTTCAACAACAAGACCAAATCCCTTCGGCAAGAATACCATAATTAGTATCTGGTGGAACCAGAGCGATATTGTATATTATGAACTCTTGATGCCTGGTGAGACCTCGCTTTGATCGAAAGACGACCGGAATTAGCCAGAGGACATGGCGAAGTGATTTTATTGCACGATAAAGCGCCGTCTCTCATAGCAAAACCAGTGAAAGACTCCTTGAAATCGCTTGGATGGGATATCCTTCCGCACCCTCTGTACTCCTTTGACCTCTTGGCGCCATTTATCATATATTCGCATCAATTGGGGACGCGCTCACAGGGCAGCACTTCAGCAATTTCGCAGTTGAAAAATGGCTCGAGGAATAGTTTGCCGCAAATGACAAGCAGTTTTTCTGAGATGGTATTCATAAATTACCTGAAAGATGGGCACATGTATAGAGGCCGGTGGCTAATATTTTGAATAAAAAAATTAATTTTCCTTGAAAATTACGTGTTTTCTTTACCAAAAAAAACCCGGAAAAACTTATGCATACACCTGGTATTAAAACATTTATTTAAATGTTACTTACTGTATATAATTAATTTTGCTTGACGAAAAAAAATCTGTTATATTTTTTTTATTGTATTTACTATAGCTTTGTCAAGAGAGAATTTTTTAGAACAAATGAAGCTTGAAAAACGTCCGCATCATAATGATTTTGAAAGAAAAAGTTGCGTAGTTTGCTTAGTACAATTTAGCTTTGTCAGAGTTATCAGAATCAATTCCGTTGGTCATCAAATTAGCTACGTTGCATGACAGACAAGCAGAGACAATACAACACAAAACATGTAAGCTCCAACCTGTTTATTACAGGACTCTACATGATGTTGAGTGTTTGAATTGTCCTAAGTTTTATTGAATCACATCGAATTATCGCGTGTTGTATTCTGACCAGTCACAGATTTTACTTCAAAATATTGAGTGTACCCAAACGTATTTTTAGTTCGATATATTTACAGTTTTTCTAGAGGCAGAGCATATACATCGAATTAGCGAGAGGTTTGTATTATTGAAGGTTTGAATTGGCCGGAGTCGACTGTACCATTATGCGTTTTATTTTCTTTTACATATTTAAAATTATTCTCAAGGCAAGATTCCCAAAATAAAGGAAAATGATTAAAACCTTCGTCTCACAAATAGTATAAAGGCAAAAGACCAGGTTTTTTTTTATTCCCCTTGTGACAGACAGCCGAACACTTGTCTGTGTGTCCCGACTTGCCAGTGGAAACTTAAAAAGTCTCACTTTTTCACGAGGGAATAAGCGGTTTACCATTTGTCCTAAATGGCAGCTAGAACAGGTTTCATCTGAATACTTCTTTGATTGCCTTGGACTGGACTGGGAAGATATTCATTATAATCCACTTCTATAGTATCGGACTTCGTAATGTCAAAGGTTTCACTGATCTGAACTGACTTTGACCAGACGGGATATTAGTAACAACAACAACAGCATTTGTTTTATTAGTGATCGTGAGAAAGACTTTCTTTATTTTTTTAACAAAAATATTAGTAATTGAAGGTCAGTTTTATAAATCTTATTCAAAATTTGGATGGTAAATGTTTATAAGTTACACACATGACTGATTTAAATTCCGTTAACCAAACTACGCACTGCATCTTTTACTGTGGCCTCCACATCTTTTCGAATGAAGTCAGTGTAAAAAGTTTATCGTCTGTGATTACCGATTAATGCGTGCACGTGCGGCCGATCTGACTAGAGCCAAACATCTCGGAGAATTTTCCAATCCATGAATGATCAGTTTCTTACATTCTGATGGGTAATTATGTAAAATAAGCTATTACTATTTAGATACTTTAAGCCCCGGCATCCTGTATTTAAGTAGAAGGTCAAAGAATATTATTTTAACTCTTTTAGCCAAATTGGCTGAAAAATTCCACTTGAAAGTCTTTTGAAGTAAATCGTAATTTATTCCTAAACTGTTTCAAAATTACAGCATATTCCTTTTGTATTAGGAAATAATTTACAGATTCGTATAAATCCACAGTATGATACACTCATGTCCAATATTAAGGTCCAAACATAATATATGAGAAAACTGATGAACTATTTACTGTATTGCGATGAAATTTGGCACCGACATATAAAACTGTTAGAAAGAATGTAGACACTAGGGCAGGGATGGCAAACCAGGGGCACGCGTGTCACCAATGGCACGCGACGCAATATTTTAGGCACGCCAGAGATCAAAAGGGTGTCTGCATTTTATTTCAGAATAACAAAGTTCACTGTGAATTATTACGAACAAACGCGAGGGATCGGTCGTGGGACGGTGGGGAGCACACTCCTTTCTTATTGCCTTGCCTTAGTTACGTCATGGACTACATTGGCTTATGATGCAAAATTTGTCTACACATAGCATAGTCAATTTCGTTGAAACAACTGTATTTTTAAGTTTGTATTATATTTAAGATTCAAACATGAATAGTTCAGCAAAAGAACAAAAAGTGCAAGATCGTAAGTGTAGCAGATAATTTTAAACTTAGTGAATATGGAAAAGTGGCATTATTAGTAAAGGCGACAATGTGGTACGTGTTTTATGTTCTGGAACAATGTCATGCAGAACATGGTCTGTAAAGCGGCATTTTGAAACAAATCACAAATCCTCATGTCAGAAAAGTGAACCACAGCAAAAATAATTAATTGCTTAAAACCATTTGGCAGATGACTCCAATTCAGCCTGTATACTACTAAAAGTAACTTCTTACAATCCTAATATAAGTTATTTGTCATCAACTATCTACAACAACAGAAATCACACTCTAAGTTTATTTTAATTTGAACTACCCATATAATTAAAACTTTACAACTATGCAGTGAAAAAGATATTTTTTCGTAGCGAGTAGTTAAGGCTTATCTTTATTATTTTCCAATTGCAAGTCAAAATTGTTTCATGGCAAGTCTATACCTCATTAAACACTTCTAGAGAAAAAATGGCACGTTGATCCGAAAAGGTTCGCCATTCCTGCCCTGGAGTTTCTTTCTTGGGAAGTCATAAGATTTATGTCTTTTTCCTTTTTCGGGAATAATATTTCGTTCCCTATATTTTTCCCGGGAATTCCACAGGACTTCAATTATATATGATGTAGCTATTTTGGACTTGACTGTAGATTTCAACCTCGGACATCGTTAGCTGATCCTATTGCGGCAATTTGCGATTGTGTTTTCCCTGAACTTCTTGGACGAAGGATTGTTCGTTACCCCATATATGGGGCAAGAGTCTAATATCAGAAAGACAGATTAACGCTTACGTTGGATTGATGAGAGTTTTTAGGCTAGCCGTGGGAAGGAGTATCGGTCCAGATCAATTCCTGTCTATATGTGTATCAAGCTTCGTTAACAAGTAGTATTGGGTTTTTAAAGCAAACAGCACTATCTGATCGAAGGTTGAAGATCTTGATTTATGTGGATAACGTAAGTAAAGGGTGTTTTTCTTAGAGGTATAGAACTTTAAATTGCAATAAAACAACGATGCATTATTAGATTGACATGATTTTTTTTTATTCGAAAGATAATCTTGTGGCATTACATTTTAAATATGATTTCTGGCACAGGACTGCCACGGCTGGCTCGGATGTTGTCAATCTGGGCGTCCAATTTTCGATGACTTTTTCCAACATTTGTGGCCATATATCGGTAATAACACGGCGAATGTTGTCTTCCAAATGGTCGGGCGTTTGTTGCTTATCCGCATAGACCAATGACTTTACATAGCCCCACAGAAAATAGTCTAGCGGTGTTAAATCACAAGATATTGGAGGCCAATTCACAAGGTCCAAAACGTGAAATTAGGCGGTCACCAAACGTTTCTTTCAATAAATCGATTGTGGCACGAGCTGTGTGACATGTTGCGCCGCCTTGTTGGAACCACAGCTCCTGGACATCATTATTGTTCAATTCAGGAATGAAAAAGTTAGTAACCATGGCTCTATACCGATCACCATTGACTGTAACGTTGTGGCCTTCATCGTTTTCGAAGAAGGATTCCACCAGCCCATAAAGCGCACCAAACAGTCAGTTTTTCTGGATGTAACGGTGTTTCGACATACACTTGTGGATTAGCTTCACTCCAAATGCGGCAGTTTTGTTTGTTGACGTAGCCATTCAACCAGAAGTGTGCTTCATCGCTAAGCAAAATTCGCTTATGAAAATCGGGAACAACGGCAATCTCGTTGTGGGCCCATTCGACGACAATTTCAAAGCGTTGTTCAGGCGTGAGTCTATTCATGATGAATTGCCAAACCAAACTGAGAATAATTCACTTGACAGCTGTTAAATCGGTCGCCATCTTGGAAAGTAATGCCAACTTAAACTTCTATACCTGAAAAAAAAACACTTTTTACTAATACTTAAAACTATTATTTATTTATTCTGTAAAAAAAAATTGGATACTTGTCTTTATTATGAGCTATTTAATTGAATCAGCAATTTTAAGAAGGGAATGAACTCACAAACTATTTGGGGGAGAATATTTTTATAAGCAATCACGCAAACTTTCTTATTTATTATTTTTCTAAACCTAACTTTCGTGTGAGATTCTTATATTAATTTTTATTTATGTTTATTTAGCAATAATATATCTATTCCATATAAACAAGAAATCAGTTATACAAACAAAACATCTTAATTACAATAATTAATATTTTAACGTACATAATCGGCACTTCAGCTGCAATTGAGTTTTCAAGTATTAATTAATATTTCCCTCTTAGTGGCGACATTAGAGAAATAATTGATTCAGCTTTAACTGGTTGATTTTAAAACTCATGTGAGTCAGTAAAGGAACATTAATTTTAGTAATTATTTTTGAAACGTGTATGTTTTCCCTGAGATTTTTAATTTACAAAATCTTTAACTGTAACATTTTTTCTATGTCATTAACAATTTTTGCTTTTAGTGCCAAAAATATTAAGTTTCATTAAAAAAAATTACAACTTTTTATGAGGAAATATTTTTTCCTCTATGTATACGAAAAAGTTGAAAAGAAAAAATAATGTAAATTGCTTATGCATCCTGAAATTCTATTTTAAAAATGAATAATCAATTTATTATATAATTTTTGTAATTTTTAGCTCATTATAGAAGAAAGTATTAATTTTGGAATTTATATGTACCCTTATTTTGTATAGTTATAATTATTTTATTTAAAAGTAAGTTTAAGTTTTTTGAAATTCTGATGTATTTTTAGGAATCCCGGAAACGACAATTACATTCCCGGGATTTCCTGGACATTTCCAGAAAATCAGAAAACCTATCAGAAACATAACAATAGGAAAAGAATTCAATTGTGAATTAAGATTCAAGACATACCAAAAAATCACTGCGAACTGCTGTACAAGCCTAGAAACGAGCTGCTAAACTCTTTACCACGGGTGTCAATAAGTACTTGAGGCAACAAAGTACATTTTTTCAAAGTGAGTGAGTGAATATTAACGTCACATTATTAAGCTATACGAGGGCTTTTGGTGACGGACCTCATAATTTTGAGCCATGGCTAAAAGACGAGGACGACACCTTAGCTGGCACCCCCTCTCCTAATTACCACACCACACCGACGGGAGGACGTTTTAACTCTCGACAGATTTAACTCCCTACACGGTGGGTCCTTAGTGGCACTGGGCTGGAACTCGTGACATTCCAGCCACGATTCGATACCTTGACCGCTAGGCTACCACGGCCATCCATTTTTTCAAGAGCTGGACTTTTAATTCCTGGAAGTACTAAAAGATACTAAAAATTTTGTGACTGGCTCTCGCGTCTTTTCTTTAACACATCCTTTGAGTTCTTTGGGCCAGAATTAATGGCAACTCTTTTCCAACCAAATCCAAGGAGTAAGTGTGAATGAAAGATGCAAATTAACAAGCTTTTAAATATAGAAAGTTAGAGTAAGCGTGAGGGCAATTTGTGGCAGTTGATGGCATGTAGAGGAATGTTAATATAGTTCGTGGTTCAAGTTTGGATAAGGTTACGTGGCGGTGATTAGACGTTTTAAATGATAAAGATATAGAGAAGCAAGGTGCATACCAGTGCATGCAAGTAAATACAAGATTGCCTTTAGGATATTAGTGATTGATTCTCCAGACAGCAACAACGTAGGATTGAATATTTAATATTAGAATCAGTATTTGTATTAGAATTGAGTTTAGGCGATTCAGTTATTGATAGTGGTCTGAGTTAGGTTAAGTCGTTATTATCTATTTATATATGTTGTGTGTTGCGTATTTTGCCATCGTAGATTATCTCACATTAATTATTATAATTTTTTTTGTGAGAATTTTAAGTTGAAAATCTTAATAAAGATATATTAAGATTATGTATGCCTCTTGTTCTTTCGTTAATCCTACACCTCTAGCTCACGCTGATACTCCGAGAGATATTCTCCCAAGAGGGAAATATTACAATTTCAAAATTGTGATCTAGAGATCTAGAGTCTCAATTCATACGGCAGATATCAGATTCTTCTTGAAATCCATAAACAATGTGAGTTCTGTGTGGCCCGCATTATCGTTCCTTTAAAATGTAGTTCGTATCTCTAGCACCTAGTAAAACGTCACATAGGCTTCAAGGATCTCATGGTTATAGAGCTGTGTGTATACAGTATTCAGTATACAGTGTGTATACAGTATACAGAAAACGTACAGTGGTGTACGACTACCCAACACTATACTGCCACAAACAAGGCTTCCTTTTCCACCAAATCTCTGTTTTTTAACAATAAATCAAAACAAAATCAGCAATCCTCTTAAGAATTCGTACTTCTACAAAATGATATGTAACATTTTATTAGAATTTTATCCACATCCTTCGAATAGTTTAATTTAGAAATGATATTGATTTCTTAATCATCTTAGCTAACTGATCTCAATCCTAGCTAGTACATCTACATTCGAAAAAGCCCTACCATATGATGCAGTTCCATCAAATCTTCGTAGACTGTCCTCGACATTGTTGAATGATCTTTTGCATGCGATTCCCAACACTTCTGATGCATTTGTGAGTCTGTATCGAGACGAGTCACCTCCGTATTTAGGGTGTACGGTGGTAACGATAGGTACCCCTACCTCAATTACTGTTTAACGAATATTTTTAATGATTAAGTAAACTAATTTTTTTATTTAAATTTGGATTTATTCTTTATGAAATACATCCGAAAAATTCTGGAACTTTGTGATTTCAGAAATTATTATAGATTTCATTGACAGTTCTGGAGAAGTATTCGTTACAGATCGTGTTAAATTTTTTTAAGCTAAAATTTTTAAATATTCCGCTAAAAATAATATTAGATTTATAGTGTAAATAAATATAGAGGTCGCTATAAAACGGTGTTGTTTTCTTTAGTTTATGTTTTCATTCCGATTTTTTGTCAAATGAAAACATCCACATAAAATAATGAAATGAGTTGCTTTCGAAATTGTATTCTGTAGCCCCCCATGTTTATTTTTAATTATCCCATGTTTGTACTTCTGAAGAAATTCTGTACTTAGGAGAGATTACAATCTTTGTAAATTTTATATTCTTGCATGTTCACAGAAATACATTTTGTGCTAACTCAAAATATTCGATTATATTTGGTTAACCACAGATTTAAGTTTTTTATTGTGATAAAAATCAATTAATGTCTGATATATTTTGCAAATTTTGCTGCTTTGTATTTTACCATTATACAAGTTTTATAATGAATTATTTTTCTCTATTTATGTTTTAAAACAATACATTAATATATTGAAATTAATATCATTATATATTATTTTCATAGCCCTATTACATGGAATGCAAGGGAAAGTATAGTAGCGATAAATATGTTCCCATTGCATATACATAATGATAAAATCTATTAAAATTTATATACCAGCTCTATGCTACATCTTGAAATGCATATTTAAATTCTTAAGCATTTCCCAATGGCATATTCTTTTCATATTCTATTGCGATTTCTCGTAGCTTTTCTAACTCCAACATAATATTTTAAGATAAAAAGAATTCTGCATTAGATCCCAATACTTTGAAACAAAATGTTAAAATACATCATACTTTGAAGTCGAGACTAGTATATGAATGAAATTGTGCTTATTTGCAAAGTTTTGCCGAATTGAAGGTTAAGTACCTTTCCAGATCACCTTTGTTTGGGTAAAGCTCTAAACTTCAAGTTTTATTTAACAAAAATTACGGCAACGTAAAATTCACTTCAAAACAAAACATCGATTGCGTCTGGATAATTTATAAATTGTGTACAATTTTGCTTTCACTTCGATTTTCGATTTCAAAGCTTGATGACGAAATAGAAATATACGGATAAGAATTAAATAATTTTAAACAAAAATATCTTTTAAGGGGGGGGAAAGAAAATTAAATACATGTTTCAGTTTAAGCAACCAAGCAACAAATGTGATTTGTGAAACTGAAAATTTTATTCGGATAATATCTATTAAAATAGAGTGCATCACTTCTGGAATCCCTTCGCGAATTCTTGCCTCTAGTAGCTGTAAATTACTTCTTTAATGCCTTCTATCATGCGATGGGGAACTCTTGAAAATCAATTGAGTATTGCTACGGGATGTATTGATTGAGGATTGATTGAGTTTCTCGTTTATTAAACACAATTCTAAATTTATGATTACCATATTGTAATGCATTTGTATAAAAAATGCTCTTACTAAAAATAATGTATTATAAGTTTTTATATTATGATACTATTAATAAATGATACTATTAATAAATTTCACAAGAATATCTATTTTTATGATTTATCTTAATTTTAATTTTCGTTTATTGTCTTGTTAAATTCCAATACTACTTTTTTTCATTTTTCTAACTTAGGAAAACGATTTAATTTTAAACATTTAAAACAATAATAATTTCCTACGCTAGCTTATTTATTAGTTTATTTATTATTAGTTATTTTTTATTTATTATTTTTCAGTACTGTATGAGTATTGGACATTCAAAATGCAAAATGCAAAAATAAGGAAAAGTAAACTGAAATAACAGCAATTTTGATGTTAATTAAAATAAAAATCATATTTATAAACATCACCGTAGTTTAAAAAAAGCTAGACATTTTCAAAACGCTTATTAGAATGACAACCTTGATGTGAATTATATTGACTTCTCTCTGAAAAATTAAACAAAACGGAAATACGAGTTTTCCTTTCCTTTATGAAAATGATATTTTTAATACTAGTGATAAAATACAACTTAACATTGTGCAAATAAGTTGAACTTTTCAAGCCACAGCTATGTAATAATAAATAGAAGAAAAGTAATGAAATTACAAAAAAAGCGTAAACAAATTTATTAGCGTATGGTAAAGTATTTGCAGTATCAATGATATTCTTAAATCCCTTATTTTCATCATCCAAGTTATATCTGCAAGTCTGACATCAATTTACCTAAGCATTTCTCAATTGGAAGTGAAATTTGGTCTTCGATTTTTTTTCATATCATATCTTCTTGAAAAAAAAGTATCTAAGAACATGAAGCTTTTTGAAAAAAGAAAGAAAAAATGGTAGGGTACAATTTTTGAATGCATAAAAATTTACTTACAATTTTCTTTAACTAAAATAAGTCTTGTTTTAAGAAATGAATTTATCTATTTGCGAATTTTGGTACTTAATGACGCTAAATTCAAGTATATTATCTGCCAGTGTTCGAGTGTAACGTCTTACATTCCATTTTTCTCTTAGTTAAAAACTCATTTCGGTTAGAAAACAGAAGTCTTTTTTAGGGAAAAAAAAATTAAGCATTTCATATTTTTATTTGATTGCATGCTTAAGGAATAGTAATGCGTTTATTAACTACGTATAAAGAAATAAAAGTTGAGAACTCTGAATTTTAAATTCGTTTGATATAGCAATGCTCAAACGCAATGGTTTCTTACTATGACGAAAACTAAGTAGAAAATGTAATCCCAGAGTATTACAATTTATCTTATTTTAAAAGAAAAAATTCTACTATGTTGAAGAAATAAATATCTGTAAAAATTAATAAAATGTAACATAAAATTATGCCTACAAATATTTTATTTTCCAGATTTTTTTCACGTGAATATTATAAAGTATTCCTTCCTATTTTTCTTTAGTTATATCTGTTAGTACAGTTTCACGAAAATAAATATTCAATACAGTGAAAATCGCTTAATATGAAACTGAAGGGACTGGAATATTTTTTCGCGTTAAAAGAAATTCATGTTAAAAATATTTTAAGAAATACATATTAACAAAATTAATTTTGTTAGAATTTATTTTATTTACATACATCGCCGTACACGCATATGTTTAATAAAGTCAAATGAAACAAAAGCATCCGAAAGAAGTTAAATAAATTTATAATACAAGATTTTCAAATTTTTTAAAAAATAAAATATTTATTGAGTTTTTAGAAAATAATTTAATATTTATTACTGTATTTTTTTGCATTAAGCTGTCATCAAATTGTTCAATGTCGTCCATTTTATTATTCATTTTACCATTGGAACATGCGTCTTAATAACTGCGTATACTTTCACGGCGTTCCATATTTCGGATGTTGTGGGAACAGGGACTGTATTATTCATTTAAATTTAATCACTGGAATCTGCATCTATGATACATTTTGAGCTTTGTAACCACAAAATGTTTTTGCGTGACATATATTTGGTCTGTACACACATTATCATCATCTACTTCAGAGAATTCTTACGATAATACACTCATTGCATACAAATTTGCGCACCAAGAAAAAGTCAAAATGAAACGAGTAATACTTACATATGTAAGTACTATTTTGATATAAGTAAAGGATTAGAAAAAAAGAAAAATATCACTTATTTGTGTGTGAGAAAAAGTACAAATGAACGGAAGTTTTAGTTCTCGGTTGGTCCCCCTCTAACGCGAATGCAGGATGTGATACGAGCGGGAATTGAGGCATACTAGTTCCGTACAATGATCTGAGACGTGTCGTTCCACAGGTGCTGTAAAAAGTGTCTCTTATTTGACTAAACTCATAGGTTATCCAACTTACCATCACAAAGGATTCCAGATATGTTAGATTTGTGACAAATCTAGGGATCGAGAAGGCCAGAAAAGGGTGCTAATGAGGCGAAAGTAGTCTTATGACGTCCTTTCAGTGCGTGGCCAAGCATTCTCTTATTGAAAGAGGGTTCCTAAGAGCCCTGCCATGAGTGACAACACAAGTGACCGAAGGATTTCAAGGACGTATAATTAAAAATTACTGTATTGTTATCTAAAATAATCATTTATATAAAATTTTAGCTCAATTGAGCGCTTTAAATGTATTTTATTAACGATTGAAAATTCCACCAAGATAAATAAATAAACACATAAAGTGTGTAAGCTAATAGTAGTTCTTTAATAATGGTTGTAACACGTTGTTTTTGTAAATTTGAAATCTGTGCATTCTCTGTTATACGATACTTAAGATAACAAAACATCAAGAAGTAGAAATTCGCTATTGTGTCGCTCTTGTGAACAAAAAATGTGAATAATAGCAGCCAAAGTTTATTCCACGGTCGTTCTTGTTACACTTATTGGTAAACTAATTTAAATTTTGCAAAGCTGGCAGTGAAATTTATGTGTCGAGGAGGCATGAAGACGAAAAACAGTTTCTTAAAATTGGCCTTTAATAATCAATCATAAAGCCACTCTGCTCGTTACTGGAGCGATAAAAACAATAAGTTCAAAAAGCAACATTACCAGAAACATCCGATTCGAACCGTCTTCTAATACTATAAAATTAATTTCTAATCTAAAATGGTGATGCAATCTGCAGTTGCATTGCCAACCAGTTGTTCTCTCCCTCTAAGAGTTAAACCACTCACATACTTCTTATATTTCCGTTTCTCCTTCCTTTTCTGAAAAACTAACATGAGCCGAGTTTAAATACTCGCTTGATTTGCATGGCAGTTGCTGCCAACCTCAAATCACGAAACTCAAAAAGATCGGGTTCGAATCGGTGTGCTTACTTTCATTGAGATCATGGAACGGGATTGGAAAAATACAAGGAGATCATAAAAATTTGGATCCGATTTTTTTAAATGTCCCCCTTTTTCCAATCTCGCACCATTATCTCTTACAAATCAGTAAATTAATTTTAATCACATGTTATACAATTTAACACAAAAAATACATTTTATTCACAATCTTTATTGTAATAAACAAACTAATATTTTAATCTTAAAGAAACGAAGTCTTATTCTCTAAAAAGAAATAATTTTCTACAAAATTCTAACAATTTTTCCTTTACCATGGGTTTGGTAAAAATGTCCGCCAAATTATTTTTGGTACCTATATATTTAATTTGGAAAACCTTGTCGTATATCAAATTCCTTAGAAAATGATAACGAACATCGATATGTTTTGTTCTATAATTTTCTACAGGTGACTTTGAAAAACTTATAGCAGCTTGATTATCACAAAACATTACATTTTCACTTAATTCCAAATTTAAACTTTTATTATCAATTACATTCTTTAGCCAAATGAATTCCTTAGCTGCTTCTGTTAAACTAACATACTCAGCTTCCTTGGTCGACAGACTAACAGATTTTTGCTTGAAGGTTCGCCATGAAATTGGAGTTTCGTCTATAAAAGTTATGAACCCTCCCATCGACACTCGATCATCCCTATTTGTAGCAAAATCTGAGTCTGAATAACATCTTAGTTTTAATGATTTAACTTTTGTAAGTTCTAATTTGTATTCTTGAAATACCTCGTCAAATGACTCACTTCGTAATTGTGTGTTACCTCGCGCAACTAAGCGGGCCTTGTATCTAACAATTTTATTATTTTCATCATATTTAATGGTATAAACCCAACGGTTTTCTAAAATTTTTATATTATCCGGATGATCAACTAAATCCCAAACTTTACGTTCCTTCATTACGTTAATTTCTTTATCCATTGCATCATGCCATTTAGATGCGTCTCTGGATCTTATCGCCTGTTTGTAACAGTTAGGAATAGTTACTTCAACCATAAGAGCTTCTTGTTGCTCTGACAAATCTGAAAATCCCTGGGATTCTGTATTATCTTTTCTAAAATTAAATAAACTAGGATCATACTCAATATTATGCCTCTTACAGTATCTTTCTATTTCGTTAAAAGATTTCAATCGGGTTGCTTCCCCTTCTATACTATAATATACGTTAGATCCAGTTACTTTCCTACCTATATTTCGAATCCACTTAACCTCTGTACATGGGATCAAGTTATGATTATCGGAAGATACACCTGGCTTTTCAGATGTTGAGGGCGTTTCCGTACTTGTCTTTGAAACTAAACGACTCGTTAATGAATCTTTTACTCTATCAAAATCATCCTCATCATCATAATAATCAGGAAGGTTTAAATTATATCCAAGGTTACTATTAACTTTTTGTCTAAAATTAATTCCCCTCTTATTTTCATCGAATCTTACATTAATAGTCTCGACTAATTTATTTTCATCTATCAACCATATTCTATAACCCTTAGTACGTTGTGCGTATCCCATCATAATTCCCATTTTCGCACGCATATCGAATTTTTTTCTAATTTGTTTTGGCACACCAGCGTATGCCAAACATCAAAGGTTTTAGATGCAATACCGATGGTTTTCTACCTGAATATTTTCGAAAGGCGTTTTGTTACTGTCTTTGTGACAAATTCGATTCCACGCATAAGTGAAACAAAGTAATGCTTCTCCCAAAACTTATGGGGAACTTCACTAGACTTAAACAATGTTTTGATGCCATCTAGAGCGGTTAAATTGAATCTCTCCGCGACCCCATTCATTTCTGGCGTATATGAATTTGTTACCTCATGCTTTATACCCAGTTCTGTCAAGAAATTATCTATATCTTTATTACAAAATTCTAGTCCGCCATCAGTTCTAACTGCTATTACCTTTCTACTTAGAAAACGTTCTGCTCGTTTCTGAAATCTTATAAACGTATGAAATACGTCAGGTTTATTTCGGATGGGAAATACAGTCACCTTTCTTGAATAATCGTCAATTATACTCAAGAAATATTTATTACTGCCTTGGCTTTCAGTTGGCATTGGACCACAGAGGTCCATATGCAACAATTCCAATGGACGTTTTGATCTTACGGCCCCCGTCTTTTGAATGAAAATCTCTTGGACTTTGCTAATTTTACACGGTATACAATGAGTCTTACCATTATCAGTTAAGCGTGGGAGACCTTTTTTACACTATCATTTTTACTAGTTTTTACCAAGTAATCGTTATTAACATGACAAAAGCGTTGATGCCATATTTCTATTGAACCGTTTTTGTTTTAGCGGTTACATCACTAAAAAAACTAATTTCTTTACTCTTTGGTATAATATAATGATCCGGCTTAAAAAAATACAAATTTTCATGGCGTGTCGCCGAGAACAATTTTATCCAGTCTTTATTAAAAACATTAATTTTACCTTTAGTACCCACAAAATGCGCACCTTTACTTTCTAATCTGGAACCGGATAATAAATTTCTCCTCAACTTAGGATTAAATAATACATCAGTCAAAGTTATTTCATGAAAACTCCCCTTATATTTTACCCGAAATCTAAGTGTACCGATTCCTTCTACGGGACAACTTTTATCCCCCGTTGCTAACGACATTTTCATGTTAGTTATCGGTTTAAGATCTAAAAATAAACTCTTGTCATTACAAAAATGACTCGTGGCAGCAGTATCTATTACCCAAACACCTTTATCAAACTCTGTGTTAAAAGTTTCATTTACAGTTGAAGGAGATTTTGGTAGAGACTGTTTCTCTTTACAGTTTACTTTAAGATGCCCGTACTTATTACATACATAACACGGGCCTATAGTCTTAATAGATTGTTTAACATTTTTAATAGTTTTACAGTTAAATACCTTACCACCTTTCTTTTGGTAATCATTCTTGCCATTTGGATCTCCATGAGCTGCAGCCGTAGCACCAGGTAACGTCTTCGACTTCTTCGAAGTGAAACTGCTCAAGTAAGCATTCTCCGCTTTCTCTAAATCTTGTTTCATCAACTGAAGACGATTGGCTTCTAATATCAGCTCTGCTTCAATTTTGACAACTCGGAAGTCCTCTTCTTTCCATCTGTAGATTTGTTGCACGGTAGACTGGAATTCCTGAGGGAAGCCACCTTATTAATTGAAATCCTATGTACAGGTCGTCCAATTTATGACCCGCTTCTTGTAGTCTGGTTGCCGCTGTCTTTACACGAGATATGAAGATTCCAACATCTTCCCTGGTTGGTATTTTGTTCCAAAAAATTGATCTAATAGTTGAATTACCCCACTGCTCTTGTGACTGGTTCGAAGTGATCTTTTAATATCTTCCATGCCGCTACTCCGTCAGTTGTTTCCGTTATCAGATTTTTCAAATCTGAACTGATGTTAGTATAGATCAACGTATAACATCTATCCTTACGAAGTTGTAGATCTAATTTTTCCTTGTATGTTGCCTCTTCATCAGGTTGCTCTGTCTTGGTCTGTATTATAAACTGCCAGCAACCATAATGCATTAAGAGTACTTGCATATCATGCTTCCGTGTGTTCCAGTTATTTAGAGTTAACACTGATATCTGGTTGTTAAACTCCATACCTGTTACTCGATTTAGCGTACTAGCAACAGAGTTCATAAAAAATAGTTCTAGACTGGAACAGTATTTAAATAGACAAAGTTCATGGCCTGGTTCAACTGCTTAGCCTGCCTCGACACAGTACATGGACTGGGCCCATAACCAAATTTGTTACACTTATTGGTAAACTAATTTAAATTTTGCAAAGCTGGCAGTGAAATTTATGTGTCGAGGAGGCATGAAGACGAAAAACAGTTTCTTAAAATTGGCCTTTAATAATCAATCATAAAGCCACTCTGCTCGTTACTGGAGCGATAAAAACAATAAGTTCAAAAAGCAACATTACCAGAAACATCCGATTCGAACCGTCTTCTAATACTATAAAATTAATTTCTAATCTAAAATGGTGATGCAATCTGCAGTTGCATTGCCAACCAGTTGTTCTCTCCCTCTAAGAGTTAAACCACTCACATACTTCTTATATTTCCGTTTCTCCTTCCTTTTCTGAAAAACTAACATGAGCCGAGTTTAAATACTCGCTTGATTTGCATGGCAGTTGCTGCCAACCTCAAATCATGAAACTCAAAAAGATCGGGTTCGAATCGGTGTGCTTACTTTCATTGAGATCATGGAACGGGATTGGAAAAATACAAGGAGATCATAAAAATTTGGATCCGATTTTTTTAAATGTCTAACAGTTCTTATGCCAAAGTTTATTCCACGGTCGTTTTTATAATCACTCAAATGGTCAAAAATATATCTAGTGGGAAAAAGAATATCTCAAAATCATGCACATTTTAAATACAAATTAAGTCCAATAAGTGTCGTCGATGACACATTATTTTTCTCCAAATGAAAAGGAAATATTTATAATAATAATAGAATATGCCAATTTAAGCACCATAACCTTGACAACAGACGATTATATAGCAGAAAGTAAATAAAGAAATAAGATAAATTAGATTTGTTGGAATTATTGAAATAAAGCAGATGAGAATCATATGAAACAGAATGTTCATCCTACAACATATAACTATTGTATAATTTAAATAGCCAATTAAATTTAATTCAATATAGAGATAAATAATTTAACTAGAACTAAATATTTTTTACAATAGGAAACTGATATTATACTAATCTATCTCTCTGAAACAATAATTCTGGTATGAGGCAAAAACAGACTGCATCTCTAAGAGGACTTCTCTTCAGAACGTGTTTGTTTATGCATTATAATATACAATTCATAAAAATTAAACTATGTTGGAAGTTATTTAAAAATAATGTGCGAATAGTAACATATAATAAATAAATTGTGTCATTTTGCTCTGCAGAAAGAGGTAGCAATATACTGATAATAATACGCAAAAAGCATAATGAACACCACATTTTATGTAATATTACACTGCTGGCCGCCGTAAATGCAACACCAAAAAGACAAGAGATAGCACAACAAAATTTACTTTATAGATAATATGTTGACCAAGTATCAAATGATTAAATTTATCTACTTCTGTGAAGTGTGGTTCCTGCCAGAATCATTAGCCACACAGAGTAGCCGCCATTGTTTGAGATCACCGGTGCCATACGCCTCGGCATTGATTCAAAGAGACTTTGCATGTGTTCTTGGGGTACAGCTTCCACACGTTGCCAAAGTTGATCTGGTGTGGCAGCTGGGGGTGTAATCTGGGTCAATCGTTGAACAACCATGAACCATTTGTTTTCTATCGGCGAAAGATCCGGAGACAAGATCCGGCCAAGGAAGCAATTCAATCGGGTGATTAATGAAGAATCTTTGGACAATGCGGGCCACGTGTGGTCACGCACTATCCTGTTGAAATGTGGCTGTGGCGAAGCCCTGAAGGTAAGGAAGGACAACTGGCTCCAACACATCGGAGATGTAGCGCTGGCTATTTAGAGTACCGGCAATGCATACTATAGGAGTGCGAGAGTTATATCCAATACCGCTCCATACAATAATATCCGATGCAGGACCAGTGTGGCGGTGCATAACGCAGCTGTTCAGCATTCTCTCTCCAAGGTGTCTCAAGACTCGAATCCGACCATCCTGTTATTGCAGACAGGCAAAGTACTGCGTGACTCGTCAGTAAAGACAACTTCATTCCATTCTGCCGCCCACATCCTTCTTTTATCGCACCATTGGCGGTGGAGACGTCTGTGATTCTGTGTGAAAGGTAGACCAAGCAATGGACATCTTGTGGACAGACCACTCTGCTGTAAACGGCTTCGAATGGTACGCGCAGACACTGAATGATACGTTACATACTCAATGTGTTGTGCCATGGTTCGTGATACGACTGAGCGTTCCGTCACTGCCATGCGCACAATTTGCCTGTCTTTACGTTAAGTGGTGCACTGAAGTGGATACGATCAACTACGTCGGTCCGTCGTACCCTCCTGCATCCAACGGTCAGATATCCACATTACAGTTGTTTGGTTTTGTCCAACACGACTACCGATTTCCCCGAAAGATAATCCACAATCCCGGTAGGCCACTATCCTTCCTATGTCGAACTCAGATACTTGATCAATAGCTGATCGCTGTTTTCTACGAGACATAACTGATCGCTTTTTGAGAAAAAAAAACGCAAGAAAAACACAATTGCCGAACTTGAAATCGTTGAAATCTCCAAGCTTTTGAGGTGGTGCCACAAGCACGCGTGATGTGTGTCTGTGCTGAAATTCTAATCATTTGCACACACACATATCTCACCTCCGCTAATGCATGTTGTAAATGTCATGTTATTTGCATGCTTATAAACTTATTGTATAAACTCAGAACAAATACAAAAAAAACAGGTGCATTTAAACAAAAATAATTTTTGAAACAGTAAACAATCAGTGAAGATATTGTAACTGACCTCAAATCAGAACACTAAAACACGACGGAGTTTGCTTGAAACAATGCGGCCAATATATTTCAAACCGGCTGTAAACGTTTTTCGAAACAAATGTTTTATCCAATTTCGTGAAAACACGTCTACCTGTACTGAATTTATATGATCTCATTAATTTTTTTTGTTAAAATTTTCATTTCTTTTTTGAAAATCTTCTATTATTCTACTGTATGCTATAACCATGAAATCTTTAGTTTTAAGGTATTGATATCTATAAAATACGGTGTATTAGAGTAATACTACAAAATTTTGTCATACTCCAGGTACCATTTACTTCTCTATAAATCAAAAAAAATATATTCACACCTGTAAAATTAAAGAAACATTCGTGCGTTCAAATTGATTTTGTATGTAACGAGGGATTTGTGCTGATGGTGATTTATATACGACAACTGTTAATGACTTTGCAGTAGTATTTCCGAAACTGCAATAATAGTTAAATTAAGGGGACATATTACGATTTACACAAAAATTTTTAATTTAATGAGTTTCATAACTTTTTGAGTTGGCCTCCTACCTGTATGTATGACGTAAAACAGATTTTGTGCTCAAAATCTCATAAAAAGCTAAACATTTAATTTTTAATGAGAAAAACTTGAAACTTATAAAGTCAATTTAAAATGCTACTTCTCTTGCAAAAATTAACGCGCGTACATTAAATTTGATTTACAAGTACATCCACCTATGTTTAATAAAAGTTGGTATGGGTTTTGCGACAACTTGATTTGTATTCGTAGAATTCTTTTTTTTTATGAATGCTTAGTGAAAATTCTTTACAAAATGTGTAAATTCTAAATTTATTTTTTTTAAAAAAATAAATATTGCTTTGATTGAAAAATGCATACCAACTTTTATTCCATGTACTATTAGCAGAAAGTAAAAAATAATCCAAATATTAGACAAAATAGAAAAAAAAAAGGTCTTTCCATTTTTAATGAAGTTAACTAGTTATTTTATCTTTCCCAGGTAAGTCACTATGAAGTTTTAATTTGGCATCGGGATGTGAATAAAAGCAAACGTAAAAGTTATCACAACTGTGCGTTTTTTAAACTTAGAGCTTTCAAATTTTGCGAGTTTGTAGAAAAAGTATATAAAAAATAATTTAGGCTAAAAAAATTACACAATGTCCAAAAGGTCATGAATCGGAGCTTCGTTTAAAAAATCCAGTGTATAAACCGGTGCTGTTCTAATGTGAATGTTTCACAGTATCAGTATTACTTGGTTAAATGTATCCTTCAGGTTCTTCAGGTACGCTGAACTGCAATTTAAGTGATGAGACCATTTTTATTAAGTAGAAGTACCTCTTTAGATGTGCTCTTAAGACTATTCTTTAGTTTAGGACATTGATTTTCATGGCCAAATTAGGCGACAAAGGAAAACAAATTCGTCACCAAGTATATTACTAAAGGCACTTTTGTGTATTCTGGAATATGGACAGGAACACTTTCTTTTTGCCTGTACAAATCACTTATTAAATCATATTATTTTCTCGAGACTAGAAAGACAATCATGTACTAACTCAGCGTTTCTAAAACTGTGGGGCACCCCCTTGGGAGGCGTGACAACTCTACGAGGGGGGCGCGATCATATTAAAAAGTTAAAAACAAAAGAATTAAATAAAATGTTAATTTACTGAAAGAAAATAAACAAAATACATTCAGGCATAGTAAAAAATAAAATGCACATTTACACTAGTATATTACACGCATAAATGTACCAGTGCTACAGTATGTGAGTGAATTTGATAATTTATTAACAACATTAAGATAAGAACAAGTTTAATAATTACAACTGACCCCATGGGATTGCTCTACATAAAATTATATACAAACATTAACACACATCTTGATAATTTTTATGGTTTGTAATTAATCCCTTAACCGCTGATTAAAAGTTTTGCAATTTGCCTCCCAATGCCAAACGTTTCCCACGTACGAACACGTATGTTATGTAATGGGGGCGGGAAGGAATAAGGAAGCAAATAATCTGAAATAAGTAAATCGCCAATTTATTGCATTCCAAAACATTCAGAATAATTTTATGGATAACCTTTGCACAGAAAAGATCGTACTTCGGAAAGACGTATATATACGTCCGGTGAAATTAACGTTCTGACTGATCGAGACGTTTATATACGCTGGTGGCACTTAAGAGGTTAAAGTTATATCGTAGTTTTAGCATCAAAATATAGTATTATTGAGTTAAATACATTGTTATTGTATGGGGGGGGCGATGAAAATTATGATTAAATATTGGGTCGCGAATATTGAAACTCGAAGAAGCACTGTATTAAGTGAACATAACAATAACTGTCTGTGTTATTTGTGTAGAAATTTGAAACGGGTGCAGATAATTCTAAAGTTAGACACAATTTCTGTCGCTATCTCTTCCCGTGTCTATATAGAAAAGTAATCAATTCCTTCAACGTTACTTATATTATCTTAAAAGGTCGCCACATAATAAATAAGTAAAGTAAGTAAATAAACTGTTAAAAATTTATGAAGCGTACGTATAAAATTTTCTCCAATTAGATACTTCGAGAGTTTTAATATGTGTTTAAAGGTAGAAAAATGTTCGGGTAACAATAAAAAATTAGCTTTCTCAATATTTGTTTTGGAAATGTGAACTTGTTTAATGTACGTATATTTTATTGTCCATAATATGCAATTGCTTACAAAATAATGGAACCCATTGAAATATTTTGAAAATCAAATGCTTTGAAATTCAAACATTTTCAGTTGAAAAGGTTCATCATTGAAGTGTTTTGAAATATTAAGTTATGTAAAATATTTTTTTATTAAAGATATTTACACATAGTTAATATTTTAATTAGTAATGACAGAAAAGAAATGGTTCATTTAGTTTCATTTGAAACATGTCTCTATAAACTGTGCACTTCATGTGAAACAAAGACATTATTCATTTAAGCAATAAATAATTCATTTGTGGATAATCATATATACAGGTAAATAATTTATCAAATTATTAGAAATTATTTTACAATGCAAAACATGAACAAAATAATTTCTTAAGTAAAGACTATCGTTTTGTATTTGGGGAGATTGTTAGTTGAATAATTTATAACTTGAGTTAATTTTATCACGATATTCTTAAGCAGAACTTTAATTTATAAATACATTAGTTTAGTGCAGTGCTTCTCAAACTTTCATTATTCGCAACCCAATATTCAATCATCATTTTCATTGTGCTTCCTCCATACAATAACAATGTATTGAATTCAATAATACTATACTTTGCTTCTAAATACAATACAACTTTTTCCTCTTTTTGGGAAACACTGGTTTAGTGCAATGAAATTTCAAATTTCTCTTAAAACCCATACGAATTTTCTCTTAAAACTTGTTTTGAAAACTACAATATCATCAAATACTATATTTTCACTATTTGTGATGCAATAATCGAATATTCCGCAGTAGAGGTATAATTATGTAGTAGTTAATTTATTACAATTCATTCACATACAAAGTTTAGAGTATTGATATTGAATAATAATTAGTAACTATATATATATATATATATATATATATATATATAGACAAATTCGAAACATGTAGTAGAATAACAATCACGTAAACATGAACTGTAGTTTTAAAAATAATCGAAGGCTTCAATACTATCATTCATTGTTAAGACACTTATTATGCCGGAACCATACCTCATTAATCCAAATTAATTTAAAATTAATTATAGAATTCTTGAAGGAAAATAAATTAATTTCAGGAGATTTTGTTTCTTACAAAAAGAACGTGAATTATTAAAATTGGGCACAATTGATTTCCCCCGCTGATTTCTTATTAAACAAAATGAAACGCCAAAGGCATCTTTAAGAAAAAGCAAAATGTTGGGAAAGTACTTTTAAAACCGCTACGGACGAATTATGTTTGCTGACTAGATAATGTTTGTCATTGAAGAAACTTTAACCCTCAGATTGACAATGTATACGTTAGAAATTCCTCAAGAAGCTAAAGAGATCAAGAAAAAAAAGAAACACGCGTAGAAGGCTCTGATTAAGTTTATGTAATAGTTGTGTTTGTTGTCATCTATGAAGAGGTTTTAAATTCATTTTTGCCAGAAAGAAAGGAAAACATAGCACACGTTTATTAAAACACTATGATGGAACCAATAATGAGGCCCCTGAACACATATTTGTCTATTGAAAACGGCTGAACTTTTCAACAAGACTGCTCTTTCTTACAAGGCGAAGCCAACCTAGTGGTGGTTGAAAATGAATGTGCAGGTTGACTGAATTTAACCCTCTCACCGGAGCATCCGTCTCTCAGACAAGGATGATTTGCTTTGATGCTTGTAGATAACGCTGTGGTGTGATTTTTTAGCTGGGCTGTCTTCACATCTTTAATTAGACTCTACCCAGTGACAAGATCACGTGGTGGTACTTAGCGATATTTTTGAACTCACGGTAAGCGCTATTTATATATATATATATATATATATATATATATATATATATATATATATATATCACCGTATATCACCGTCTGTCAGAACGGATATTCCTGTAGTTTTTTCATGTTAGAATTATTACTTTTAATTACTTTTACATGAATATAAATGATTTTAATCAGTTTTTATAAAAGTACTAGTCCCAATTCTAGTGATAAAAATATATTGTTGTACTTGATTTAACCCCACACTTCTTATTTGAGCCATACTTAATTTCATGAGCTGTAAGGACATTTAAAACAGTCCTTAAGGTAATAAAGTTAAAAAAAATTACGTACCCGTGTGTCAGATGGATAGTTCTCAGTGTTGCAAAAAGATTTATATTCCGGCCGGAGGGTTAAATCCCTAAACTATAAATTGGGGTCCGTATAGTAGTCAAAGGTGTGGTGGATATAGCATTCCAATTTTAACAGTATTAAACGTCTTTTAAGGAAAGCAGGGATACATAATCTCTTGGAGGTAGTAGTGCATACCTCCATAAATGTTTGGCCAAAGAGACTTAAGGCATGTGAGAACTTAAAAGGTGATTATTTTGAAAAAAGATACATACAATGTGTTAAATTACAAGGTAAAATAAAACTTTATGACGTTTTAATTTTAACTATTCTCATAAAACTTTTAATTTTTTAACTCTTTTATAATTGTATCAGAATTCATGACACTAATAAGAATATCAAGTATTTTTAATTAAACCTATGAAAAATATTGTAATCGTTGAATAAGAAAGAGATTGCAGTTTTGTTTATGCATATTTAGAATGGTTTTATTATTTATTTCATTGAAACATAAATATTTATTTTATTATATTAAGCAATAGTTTTGTAACTGAGTTTTACTTAGTTAACTTAGATAAAAAAATATTTCGTTTGTGATTCAAGATATATTTTTAAGTAATGTAAACTTTCACATTATTATTCGATGCTTATTACATTCATTTATTCGTCTAATTTATTTTATTTCAACATAATTTATAATCAAAAATATGTAAAGTAATGTATTGTTAGAAATGAATTGAAACATTTGTAAATAGTTTTAATGAAGAGAATACAATATATTTCAAAAATGTTTTCTTAGTATTTCAATGTACTTAAAATAAATTCATGAGAAGTGTAACTTTATTTAAAAAAATTATCCTTATTATCTAATTGTTATCGAAATAAAATACTAAACCTTAGAGAGAATATTTGATATTTGAAATAATATAAATTAAATTATTCTTTGGTCTCTCTTTCTCTCTCTCTCTCTCATTCTCTCTCTCTCTCTCTCTCTCTCTCTCTTATATATATATATATATATATATATATATATATATATATATATATATATATATATATATATATATATATATAAAATAATGCACAGGTGGTGAATCTTTATGAATCAGCGTGACATTTTTTTTTCTAGAGAAGTGTTTAATGAGGTATAGACGCGCCGTTAAATTATTTTGACTTGAGATTATTGGGAAAGTAGTAAAACTAAATATACTAAAACAACACAAAACTCTATTTACTACGAAAAAATACTTTTGCACTGGATACTTAAAATTGTTTTAGTTATCCGTGTAATTCAAATCGAAGTAACATTAGTGTGATTTCTGTTGTTGCAAATTGTGGATGATAAATAATTTATATTAGGATTGTAAGCTGTTACTTTTTGAAGAATACAAGCTGAAATTGAGTGATCTGCCAAACGGTTTCTAAGCAATTATTTTAGTTGTGGTTCACTTTTTGACAAAAAAGGGTTTGTGATTTGTTTCAAAATTCAGTTTTACAGACGATGTTATGCATACCACTGTACCAGAACATAAACACACACTGATTTGTTTCCTTTACTAACAATGCCATGTTTCTCGGTCTGTCAAGTTTGAAATTTCCTGTGTTACTTTTACAATCTTATTCTCTTTGTTCTTTTTCTGAACAAGCCATGTTAAATAACAGTGACCAATCACACGCGTTTGTTCGTAATACTTCATAGCGAACTTTGAAATTTTCAAATAAAAAGCAAAATACTTTGATCACTGGTGTGCCCAGATTATTGTGTCGCGTGTCATCAATGGCACGTGTGCCACTGGTTCACCATCCCTGTTCTAATGGAATAACTATTTTCTTAAAAAAAACTAATTTCTGCTATTGAAGAAAGGGTGCTTTAAAAACATAAAATGTGCCTCTAAAGCACATAAAGTATAATATTATTTTACAGGAATCAAAAAATTCAAGCATTTTAAAGAATTATAATTATACATAGTGTACATTGGAGAATCTAATTACAACATTTCAACACAGCTCCGAGCATTTTATAGGAACTAATATCACTGTTTCACTTATTGTCGTTTGTTATATTGATGTCTTTTATCATTTAAGGGCATGCTTTGTTTTATGAAAACACAATCGATTTTTTATTTTTTGACAAAGCTAATTAAAAACGCCATCTTTGCATACAATAAAATAAACAAGATCATTGTCAACATTATATATAACTCACCTTATTCCATCTTGAGCGCTGTACTTTGCTGGCTCGAACAATAAATTTTAATTATTCCTTTCCTCTAATGATTTTGTTAAGCGAGAAAGAAAAGAAAATAGAGCTTTATGAACGCCATTGAATGGTTGTTGGACAGAAATAATAATAATACATCTAATTAAAATTATATTTGCTTCAATAATAATGTTATGTAGTATAATGGAGAAGGTAAACGGTATTCGTGAAAAAGTACCACATGTTTATGACATTTCAGCATTCTATGCAACAATTATGACGATTCTGTAATTTCTCTATTCAGTGTGATATAACTCAATCAAAATTATTTCTAACTGGAAGCAATTAGAATTCTGTTTTGTGGTTCAATATATATATATATATATATATATGTTTAAATCCGAGTAATTTTAGAATTTTAAAATTTATTCCCTACCCCCATTCTAAAGGAATTGTTAATGATGTGCCTTCTAACTCTAAGGTGCTTAGGTTCGAGAGAGTTTCGTCAGAAACTTAAAATAGACTAACTAATGACTTTGATGTAGAAAGTTATCTACGCTTTACACTCCATCATGATAAAAAAGTCATGTATAATAATTAAAACTGTAACTTGTTATATATTCGGAATAACAAATCTGTGCTTGGTGTGATATGATTTTTTAGGTAACAAAACGTAAGATGTTGTTCCGAACATTTCATCAAGTAAAAGAAATCCACAATTGTGCTGCTCTTCCACAGCTTTATAATAAGTATCTAATTCTGTAAAACGAGCTGAGAAATGCTTTTGCACCACCGATACCATTTTTAAAGAAAGAAAAAGCTAAAAATCTTTAAACTTAATCTAGGTCCTTTCCTTTCCGAATCTTTTCCTTTATGTATTACTATAATACAGAGATCGGTAACTATGGCACGCGTGTCGTATGTAGCAGTCAGTTCAATTTTCAGTAGCACTCTGTCCTAGCCTACAAATCTGTCAATATTAGAGTGGATGGATGTTGACAAATTTATAATAAGCCTTATTTGACACGCATCTTCAGATTTATGGACATTTAAGGAGATACTAAAGACTTTTACGGCTTTTGTAAATTATTGAATGTCATTACTGGGGAGATATTTAATTGTTTGAAGAGAGAAAAATTGCATGTACTCTGCTTTTCGCTTTAAGGTATCCGACTACGTTCGGAACCGTGATTTTGCAAAAGCGTATAAATGGATAATATTTATGATATTTAGTGCCACTTAGATTAGAAAACGTATATAAAATTGTTCTAAGAATATTATTACTATAAAAAATTATTTAAGTACAATATTTTGACAAAAAATGAACATAGATTGACCCATTTTCAAAATATTCTTCTTTCATGATAAATGTTTCTAATATAAAACTGGTTTGCCTGTATATAACTCAGACCTCTGTACAGAGAGGATGAACTAGAATTTCTAAATCATCTAACTTAGAAGAGGATTTATCTGTATTTTACTACAATAGAGGGGAGAAGTTTTAAGAAAAAAAACCGATAATTATTTCAATTGGTGGTAACTCTGAACTAGGATTTTTGAAAAATCCACTTTATTTTAAGTAAGTACTAAATAAAAAAAATTATCCAAAGTATATATATCCCGAGCATAAAATAAATTGAAAAATGAAGTAAGATACTAACATTAACTGACATGAAAAGAACTGAACTAACTTTATCAATGCAAAAGCATAATTTGAAAAAATAAGGTACTTACATATAACCGCAACCTATTGGCTACATTATATGAAACGAAGCATATGAGTCACAATTCAGCATATATATGACATGCGAAATCGGGGTTCCAACGCAAGTTATTTTGACGTTGGTGATTGTTAGGATAGTACGTAAGTACCAAAAATAATTTATCTTAAGACTACCTGCTTCCTCAACAGGTATTTAAGCCATTTGTCTGTTTTTCTCATTCTCTGATGCCTATTCCAGTTTGATATGTAATTACTACCAACACTGCTTTCTCTTGGGCAGTATAATTACCCGATTGATTTTCTGCAAGGCAATTTTATACACTGGAGCCAATAGTATACCCTTAAAGGTTAAAATAAAGACATAAAATTGCAAAATATTATTAATTTCATACTATCTAAAACAGATAACGAAAACGGAAATACTATACTTATGTTAATCACAGTAATAAGAACTGAAATACCATTATCAATAAGAAGTTTTAGTTTGTCAAAATTATAACCTTCGTATTCTAAAGAAATAAATAAATTCTCCGAAAAAATACTGAAATTGTAAGTTGTAATATTTAAGCAAAATCACACACATAAACATACCGCGATAATATCTAAATGTTGCCAAAACAACAAAACAAAATTTTAGTTGAATCCTTAAAAAAATGATTTATTCGAAAAATAATCCTAATTAAATATCAAAGAATAGAAAAATTGAATAAATATTCCAACCGATTAACATAGCTACAGTAAAAATATGTAATAATCTTTTGAAAAACTGCATGTAAAGTATAAATTGTCCACTTAGTGAGAAATTTTGACATCATATGACATCATAACACTGGAAATTCACTTAAAATTAAATTTTAAAAAATTCGGAAAGAATTATGAACGCCAAGCGTATTTAAGAACCTTCCTCGTGTAATTTTGTGTACGTGTACCAAATTTCCCGTTATTTGGTTGTCTGGATCCTGAGTTATGAAGGAACAGACAAACAGACAACAAATGCGTCTTATATATATAGATTCAATACATTGTTATTGTGTGAAGGGAGCGCGGTGGATATTAAGATTGAAAATTGGCTCGCAAACATTGAAAGTTTGAGAAGCACTGATCTATTAGATCTTAACTCAGAGGCACAACAGCTCATGAGTGCTAAAGCCTACTATGCCGAACTCAGTATACGGGTCCTCTTGGGCCCTGAGATGCATAAGTAGATGTTCCGGTCAGATGGTCAATCAGTCGCAAACGCCCCAGTGTTAAGTTCCCAAGGGAACTTGGTACTCATTTATTGAAAGTATGGAAGGCTGAGTCAACCTTGCTCAGACAGGTGTTTGAACCTCGGACCTGTGGTGTGGAAGTGTGATGCAATAACCACTCAGCCACTGGACTTCCTGCTATT
Source organism: Trichonephila clavipes (assembly GCA_019973935.1). Lineage (NCBI taxonomy): Eukaryota > Metazoa > Arthropoda > Arachnida > Araneae > Nephilidae > Trichonephila > Trichonephila clavipes. The sequence continues at coordinate 65,808 of BMAU01016397.1, read as the reverse complement.
AAATCAACAGACTTAAAATTTAACAAATATGGTTTTTTTTATTCAGCTGAAATATGCAAAAAGTGCGGGGTTTTTTTATTCTGCGTTTTACGCAAAATTAACTCATTAAAAACTGCTTTATCCTGTAATTTGTGTTGTTTAAGTTTTAATTTCACACCCGTACGAAGAATAAGTATATCAGCTAGTCTTATATAAATTCATAACTAAATCGAATCAGTTGCTTAACACAAAGCTAATTTTTATATGATTTCTATAGTCCCTTAAGCTATTTAAATATTACTACAATATATAGTTGTAAAAATCTTCAAACATGGCATATTCGAAATGATTTGTCATTACTATTTTAATGTAGTAAACATATATCCTCTATAAATAAATTTATAATCCAAGACAAAAAAAAAATTTTTAAAGAAATTCCTTAACTTTGATCTTCATGAAGGAAAAAAAAAAGGATTATATTGAAATTTTATCAAGAATAAATAATTAATGAGCTTTGAAACAAGTATTGAATTCATATAAATATATCATCTTTTTTCAATTCATTATTTTCAAATACGAAATATTTTCATATATATCCTATTTAAAATAATAATATTTTAGTTTTCTGGTAAGTCACGGAATATACTCTTTTTAACAATGTAAATGATATTTATAAAAAGACACAAGCACACCAGAATAGTTTGCAATTTTAATTTTATTCAACTTTTGTTTTTCAAATTAATCCTTTTTAGGGAAAAAAATCATAAAACATGAATAATAATACATTTTGTAATATATCAACCTAAAATTAAGTTCTAAATACATTTATATCTCATGCAAATAAGTAATGATTTCACAGTAACTTTTTGGCTTAGCAAAATTAAGCTTTAAAAAATAAACTGTATATACTGTTACGTTGATCGGGGCTCGAGGATTTTATGCCCATCAGTCACAAAGTACAAATCAGCTCTTTAAAAGCGATGAGATTTATTGTTGAAAATCCAATCCTTAAAATACAGGATTCAGCAGCAATATTCACAAGTAAATCTCCGAAGGTCTTCACACATTCAACAACACTCAGACAGAATTATCAGTGTCTAAAAATACACGTGTGAGTAAAAAATTATTCACAAGCACAGACGAGCTAATCAGTTATCACGTTCAAGGCAAGCTTACTAATCGCTAGTCAAAACAATACTCACTAATCGCTAGTTGAAATAAGACTGACTCAGCTCCGCAAGCGTCTCCGCTTGTGTCATAGATCGTGAAATTAGTGTATTTCTCCACTAATTTCCAGGAGAATCTAGAGGGTTCCAAACTCGCCAGAAATGGTTGCCAAAACGGTCGCCAAAAATGATGCGAATTTGGCTCTATCACCAAGATTTCGCAATTTCTCATTAAATCGCATTTACAAAATAAGAGATGGCGTTGCTTGCGAATATTACAATTTCGACATAAATTAAATACAACATAGAGCAGGGATGGCGAACCAATGGCACGCGTGCCAATGATGGCACGTGACAGAATATTTTGGGCACGCCATCGATCAAAAACGGTTTGCATTTTAGCTGAAAATTACTAGGTTCACTATGAAGTATTATGAACAAACGTGAGTGATACGTCGTGACGCCGACAAGTCGGGGAGTAGAGTCGTTTGTTATGTCTTGCGTAGTTACGTCGTGTATTATAATTGCTAATGATGCAAAGTTTATCTACGTGTAGTGTGTTTAAGTTGCTTAAAAAATATATTCTAACGTTTGCATTAATGGTTCTGCTTGTATACATCCAATTTATCAATGTGATCTAATTTTTGTCTTGTAAGTCTAATTCAGAAAGTAACTCTCACGGCTTTATTTGTAAAATTTTTAATGACCTGAGACAAAAGCGAAAGAGCAGACACTACAGAAATCTCATACAAGTACTCAATTTCCAAAAAACAAAAAACAAAAAAATCTAGGCATGCGCCCGCAGTCGTGCGCAGTTAGTAAAAAGGTGTTTGGAGGGGGTGATCAAGCGAGAGCACATAGAATAGTCAATTTCGTCGACACAGCTGTATATTTAAAGTTTATTTGTGTTAAATTTACGATTTTTAACAGCTACTTAACATGGCTAGTTCTGCAAAAGAAAAAAAAGTGCAAGATAGTAAGTGTAGCAGAGAATTTCAAACTTTGTGGACAGAGAAATATGGCATGATCAGTAAAGGCGATAAAGCGGTATGTGTTTTATGTTCTGGAATAGTGGTATGAAGAACATCGTCTATAAAACGGCATTTTGAAACAAATCACAAATCCTTTTGTGAAACATGTGAACCAGAGCAAAAAGAACTAATTGCAAGTGAAATAAAAGACAGAACTAAACAGTCGACGTCTATGGTTAAATATGTAAGCAAAAATTGTCACACAAGTGCGCAAGTTACTCGGCTGCAAATCCCATTGCTCGGCATGGTAAACCTTTTCAAGAGGGAGAGTTTTTGAAAGAAGCTTTGTTGGCATGCGCTCCCTCACTTTTTGATAATAAAGATAGAGGAATATCTTTGATGCGCTGAACTATCTAGAAACACAAGAAAAGATAGAATCTTGAAACTGGCAGAAAATGTTTCAAATCAACAAAATAATGACATTAACTCCCACTCCTTTTATATCGCTATGTCTTGATGAAAGTATTGACATCACTAAATCTGCACGTTTAACTGTGTTTTCTCGATATAGTGTAGGAAACATCATTTTGGAAGAATTAATTGCGATAACATCGTTGTTAACAACTACAAAGGGCACATATATTTTAACGGCAGTAAGAAATTCGTTTGCTGAGAAAGAAATTGATTTGAAAAAATTGTTTCAGCAACCACTGATGGTGCTCCAAATATGGTAGGCAAAAAAAAGGTTTTATTTTTTTTTTATTGAAAAGAGACGTAGAACATTCGATTCTTGAATGTCACTGCATTATTTACCAACAAGCCGTAGGTGCAAAGAGTGGTTCAACATCTCTTGATAATGTAATAACGCTAGTCACAAAAATTGTCAACCTCATATCGTCGCAGGCTTTAAATAAGCGAAAGTTTGATGCTTTGTTGGATGAAGTCAATTCGGTGTATAATGACTTACTAATGTATAATAATGTTTGCTGATTGAGCCGCGGGAACGTACTTCAAAGATTTGTTCAGTGCTTGGAAGATATCAGACTGTTTCTACAAAGTGAGAGCAAAATGGAACAACACCCACGGCTGACGGATATTATGTGGCTTTTAAAATGTATGTATTTTACAGACATATGCCAACATTTCAATGAATTGAACGTAAAGCTTCAAGACCCGAATAAAACAGTTATCGTCATGACGGATATCTTTCGCGCTTTTGAAGCTAAACTGTTTGTTTTCAGAAACGATATTATTACAAGAAACTACAAGTACTTCCCAAACTTGAAAAAAATATCAAAGATTTAGATGCCCAAAAGAAACGAAATGAAGAAACAGTTATTGATGAATTTATTTCCATAATTGATTCTTTAATCAAAGAATTTTCAGCGAAATTTCCTCAGTCCAAGGAATTATCGGAAACGTTCAAATTTACTATGTACCCTGATGGGATTTCGTTTGATAAACTGAACTTGGCCTAATTCGATTAGTTGGAAATTGAAGAATATGGAATGCAACTGATTGACTTCCAGTCCAGTTCAATATGGATTCAAAAGTTTATTGAAACAAGGAAAAAGTTGGAATTTATTGAAGCAGAAAGATTAACAAGCAATATAAGTAAAAAAAGCCAGTAACGAAATTTTGGAAACATGGAATTCGATTCCGGACGCATTTAACTGTTTGAAGAAGCTGGCTTATGCTATTTTAACCATATTTTCATCTACCTTTGTCTGTGAGTCATTATTTTCAGAGAAAAATAACATCAAAGACTCGCTTAGAAACCGTTTAACAGACGACTCTAATTCAGCAGGCATTTTGCTAAAAGTAACATCTTATAATCCTTAAGTTATTTGTCATCTAATCTACAACAACAAAGGTCACACTAATGTTATTTTAATTTAAATTACATGTATAGTTAAAACATTTACTACTATACAGTGCAAAATGTATTTTTCGTATTAAATACATAATTTTTGATTTGTTCGTAATTAGTTTCATTGGTTCCCCAATAATCACAAGTCAAAATTATTTGATGGCACGCCTATAACTTATTAAACATTTCTTTAGAAAAAAATGGCACGTTGATCCAAAAAGGTTCGTTACCCCTGACATAGAGTAACATTAAGGCATTACACATCCGAATACAGATTGCTTTACACTATCTTACACAATTTTCGTAACTATCTAGTTCAGTAAGTATAATTACACATTTATTTGAAAGTGCAGATGACAGTAAACAAAGTCACTTATTAGCCAATTCGTGATTATCTGGAATGGAAGAATACAGCAACAACAGCGACGCATTTTCATCAAACCAAATAATTTGACTAAGCATGTACGAATATATCAACTAAAAAAAAAACTTCTCTTATTTTAGAATTTATTCTTGACTCCAAAATAAGGATAATGATGTCCAACTGACTCAAAATACATAACAACTTTTCTTACAAGAATAAATAGAAATTGAAGAGCTGTCTTGAATAAAACAACCAAACTAGAAAGTATTTCGTGCAACACAATAAGGTTAGTCTACCTAAAGAATAGCATGAAAAACACAAAAGAGAGAGGGAAAAAAAAGAGACGAACACAAATGATACTAGGATTCAAATTCTTTCACGAGGATTTATTTAATTGAGAATGGAAGTAAATATATAACGCACTACTACTATTGCATCTGTCATCTCATTTCAAAACTTTTCACTAATTGGATTTATGGGTTCGTTATCTGGAAGCATCATTTAAAAACATATTTCGCTGTATTTACTACTACATTCTTTCAGAATCCATTTTTCTTTGAATTAAAATGAGCAATGAATCTAGATTATTTTGTTCGCCAGATTTTTTTAACTGCGAAATAAATCATTCTTATTAAGAAAATTACGTCAGTTTTGGATTGTTGGATTTATTTCAAGAAAATTAACGGAATTTGAGAAAGGCATTATAATTGGTTACTGAACATGAGGCGAATCCATTTCAGAAACTGTCATTTCATGAAACATTCGCTCGCGTGATACTGTAATGCAAGCGTATAATAAATGCTTGAATGAACGTCATCTCTGTAATCCCTACATAGAGAATGAGGGGCATTTTGAGTAATTAATGAAAGTGTTTAGTGTTACCTTTGATGCTTAGCTAAGAATGGACTATGTGAACTACTATTGAGATCTTAAATCAAATACGCAGCAATGCGAAGAAAACTTATCAAGGATAACTGTACAATGCAAGTTATTCCGTATTTGTCTCCCCAGTTGACGCTTAAGTACAACACACCTGTTGACAAGCGTTCACTGTAAGAAATGTCATGACTTTAGTTTGCACCTTAAAACTTAGGGAAAAGTTGAGTTTTCAGAAGTTTCGCTTCTTCCTACTTCTGATAGGTGGACGCTGGAATACAGGATAAAGCAACAACAAGCTGCAATCAAAACTGGAGGGTACCAAAGAGGTAGAGGATAAAATGTAATGGTCTAAAGAAGTTTTTTCCCACGCTTTTGGTCTATTAATATCTCTGGAAAGCACTCCATATTGCCGGGAAAACTTATGCATGGAAACTGATCATGAACACACTTGATCAGACAACGACAATGCGTATGATGATGATTTTCCAAATGCCGTTTCCTCATGCCATGAGGATCATGTCGTCCGTAAATGGTTTGAGAAGTATGAGAATGAATACCAATTTCTACTGGATTGTCCGCTAAATTACTCAGATCTGAGTCTCTGAGAAAATATATGAAAACAGCTGCATTGGAACATAACTCTCAATTTTGGAATTTCCTAGAGTTATCTCAGGCTTTACTGTTGTTTTCGCCAAATATTTCGGTGGAATACTTTGTGCATACATTGGGTACATAACCCTTTGCCTAACTACTGTATTAAGTGTAAAAAATGGCTTTTCTAAATATTAATATGATTCAGTCAATCAATCAACATGCACTAATGAAAACCAAAATAATATATAGCAGCGCAGCTCATAAAAAAAATCATTATGAACCAAAAAATATGAATCAGCCTTGAACTGAAGAAAAAACTGCTATATTAACAAAAAAAGACACCATAATCGGATGGGTTAAGTCTATTTGATCAAAATCTACCAATCAGGTGAAGTTCTAGTTTAGTTTACACTTTTAGAGATATAATGAAAATTAATGCTCCAAACTGTATCAATGGCTCGTTTTTCAATAATAGACTTCTATTCAATATGATGGCGAGAATTCTCCAAATTAGAGCAAAGTAAGGAAGTTGACTAAAAATAGGATTTGAAGACAAATAATATATCAGAGAGTTTATAATTGAAAAATAAATTAAAAAAAATTACGAGTTATGTTCAGGAGGTCAAATGCTCTTTGGAACAAATAACATATGTTTAGATTTGAATTAATAACGAGAAGGCATAAACTGAAAAAAGTTGCAATACTAAAATTGATTTAATTTAAAATATACCTAAAGCAGATAAATCAATACAAATTTTTGCTTGAAATATCTGAAAAAATAAAAATTTCGTTTCGATCAAATTACATTAAAAGTCAAAAATTAGTACTCTTGTTGTCAATAAGAAACTAAAACTATTGGGGAAAAAAACTCTTTTTACTCGATGATTTATTCAAAGAACAATTTTAACTCTGCGTCAAAAAGAAAATATTTAAATGAATGTAAATAATACATAAATAGATTGATATTAAAAGAATGTATAAATTCCCCAAAAATTGTGTAAGGAACCATTTTTCACATTTATGTATACACGCAACGTCAACACACTCAGCCGTTATTCCAGCAAAGCTTTGAAGAATCACTTAAAAATTCAATTTTAAAAAGAAAATCTAAAGTGAATTTCGAAAGCTACATCATCACCTATAGTTTCAAAGTATCAAACCTCGCGCGTCTGGATATTTCCATTTTTATGCTATAGCACACACATATCCACATATTCATTCTTTTAACATAATATGAACTGCCCATATTTCAAGCATAATTGAACTAAGTTTCAGATACACAAAGTTATGACATGGAACTTTTTTAGCTGCATACATTTGAACTTTTTCAATTCCTACTCTTAGTTCACCATCTCCCTACATATATTTATTTATATATTGCGTTCAAATTTTTTTCAAGCACAAAAAAAAATACTTTTCATTCACCATTCAAGTTCAAATGCATTTTTTTTAAACTTGTAGTGGGTGAAACTTGATGAAAATAAGTTTTTCAAATATTAATTCATTAATTAAATTAATTAAATAACTTTCACATCTAATTAATTTTTCTTCACTAGATGGCGACACAGTTTTGTATTTTCAAATCTGTTATATCAGAGAAGTAATTGATTTAGTAAAGGATTTTTGCTTCCAAATCTGATATAAAGGTACATATTTTTATGTGCGGCCCGCGAGATTATGTTTTCCGAAGTAGCCCGCAAGGTCATTTGAGTTGAACTCCCCTGGTCTAGACATATTAGGGCATTCGAACCTATGCATTGAGCGAAAACTAATAAACCAAGAAAAACCAAAAACACCTAAATGATGAAAAATCAAAGGAGTTTTAGAGAATGAATTAAATTTATTTTCGTACAAAATAAAATTTAAATGGTGTTTTTTCCTGACCATGCTCAGTGCATTTTTAAATCAAATTCTGTATCAGTTAAGACAAAAAATACAGAATCGCATTTTACGTTCTTAATTAATAGCACGTTTAGCAGCTTATATTGAAAAAAAAAATTCTATAAGGGAAAAAAGTAAAGATGCAAGCGGAAAATATCTAATCCAAATTAGATTTTGTAGTAACTGAAAGTGTGAAAATCGGTTCAAAGAAAATATTTATTTTGAAATTGTGTGCTAAGAATAGAGAAAATCTAATCCAATCCAAGTCGAGGAATGTAATTGAGAGGGTCGTTACTATAGTAACGAATTCATTTAAAAGCATTCGGAGGAAGTGAAGGGGCATTATCTTATAAATGAAATAATTTTATTATTGCTTTTTAGCACCTATGTATTTTTTGGCTGGGGTATAATAGTATAAACTCGACCTGAGAAAACTCTAAGGAGAAATTGTTGTTGCGGTATTTGCTCATTTGAAAGTAATGAACGAATCAAAAATTAAAAAAAGTAAAACATTTCGTTGAAATATTTGTCTTTTCAAATATTTCTAAGTATATTTTTAATCTCTTTATATTTTTTAAAATAAAATTATCAATAAAATAACAATTATGTATTTTCTTAAATTTTTTGATACAACTTAAAAAAATTACAGAACCGAGACTATGGGGGGGGTTAAATGTTATGAAATTTTTGGATAGATATCCTCTTTCCCACACCTACGATTTTTTTCCCGAAGTTGAAAGAAAAGACAATTTGGAACTTACGTATTATTGCAACAATCACCAACTCTATCAATAATTCACCAAGTTGGGAACCCCGATTTATTATGTGTCGGACGCACTGAATTGGCAACCCAGTAATTCGTTTAATATAATGTCGCCAACAGGTTGCAATAACACGTAAATAATAAGTACCGACCATTTTTTTCGAAAATTGATATTGTCGAAGCTTATCACCAGATCCCAATAAATCCATTTTACAGTAGTGGCCAAAATTGTAGACACTTTTCTAAATTGTTATGATTTTTTTAAGATAGTATCCTTATAGAACATTTTAAGCTGTACAAAATGCTAAGTATTTTATATCGTTTTAAAGAGAATTTAATACTGAATTTAATTTAAAAAAGAAAATTAAAATATTTGCAACGAAAAAAGAGTTATGCTACGATAACTGTCGATATACATTGGATACTGATGATAGCCGTGAGTTATCAGAACTTAGTGAGGTTGCGTTTATTTTTTATTACAGCTTCACATAGATAATTTATTGAACTGAAAATAGTATTTAGCTCTTCCTCCATTATTACATGATGCCATGAAAAACTATTATATCCTCAATTAAAACTATTATATCCTTTCATCTATTGGTTTAAATGAGTATATTTATACGACGTTTGGGTTAAGAAAAGCGTCGAAAACGCTTATAGATCAGCGGTTTATGGAACATGTATTGCAATCACTGATCAACTTTAATCTTGCATGATGATACCGTACAGAAGAATAGCATTCTAATTCCTGGGTCGAAGATCTCAATCCAGAAGCAACAAGAGTTTGACACCAGTTGATATCTGTGCTTCACCTTCAATGTAAATCGTTTTACAGATTGAAGGGGAAGTGATATGGCGTTCCAACTAAGATATGCTGAATAATTCAATTGGCAATTTAACTGTGGCTGTGGATGGCAAATAAATAAAAAGATGATACTCTCTCTCTCTCTCTCTCTCAGACCACAAGCCATTTCCTTTTCAAGCCACGCTTTGATTAGTTGCCAAAATTCCTTGATTTTTTTAGGTTGTTCCATGTTTTTAATTTTTATGTTTGAAATCTAAATAAATGCTCAGTTAATATGTTTAGCATTGCTTTACCTTTGATCTGGAGTCCACATTTTCTCCACAAACTCACGAGACAATAATTTATTCATATAATTATTGATTAAAAGACATAGAAAACACGTATGCAATAATCAGCATGATGTTTTTAGTTTTAGATAAATTATCAATGAAACATATGTCTAAAAATTCTTCTTGGACAAAATTTCTATATTCTTTCTGCTAATTTAAAAATGAATAATTTTTAAATAATTTAATATAAGACCTTTTATACATAATTTATTTTTCTTAGATAAATTTTGAAGATTAAAACAAATAATAATTATGGAACTATCTAATTAGAAGTAAGGCATTTAAAATGTAATTCTTTATAAGAAGTAGACTTGAAGATAATAAATTTTCCTCATGTTGTGAAACAAACATTGTTTCAAAAAGACTACAACCTCTGATTCCCGAGCTTGTTCTTCAATCCGTACAGTGCAAGTATCATCTGTTCATATTCACATCACTGGATTCATATTAAGATCACTGGAATGTAAAATAAATAATAATAATATCATGAAAGGGGGAAATAAACACTAATGCAGGGAAAATATGTAACCTGTAAAAAAATATTCAAAATAGCAAATGGAAGACAAAAAAACTCATTAAGTTATCTTAGCGATCATAACAGAGTAAGAAATGCGGACGTTGATAAACCATTAACAAGTCTTTTCGCTCCAAAGTTCTCAAGTTTTACCTTTTTCTTTCAAAAGATCATTAGATGGCCTCTTTAAAAAGATTTGTAGATCCCATACGTGTATTTTTACACTCAATGAATGGGATTGTGTTATGTTGTTTTTCATAAACGAAGAAGGAACAATGGAAAAATATTTGATAGCTGTATTAAGGTGTATGCAGTTGATTATTCCATCAAAGAAAGAAAGAAATCAATTAAAAAATAAAAAAAATATGCATATAAAAGTTTATGAACTAAAAAAGGCTCATTGTAGAGCCAGAAGCATAAATTAATATTCAATTCTTTTAACAATTTCCGTGCAATAGCACAAAATGTCCCGAGATAATGTATAAACAAATAAAAATCAATAACTTGGAAATTATTCTGCAATTTTTTAGCACCTTACTCTTTTAAATACGCTCATTCCCCTTTGAAATATTTTTATAAGCAGTTATTTCAGGCTGGTATTTAAACTATTATATAAATTTTTTTGATTTATGATATTGAATACAATTTTCATAATCTCCATTTCAAATGCATCTAAAATATTTTTACACCTGTATTTGTAATATTTTTTCAAAATGTTCAATAGGTTCTCGCCTATAATTTTGAATGTTTAAATACATCATAGTTAAATATTCCATAACATCCCTTCAGATAAACATTATATAAAATTCTTTATAAAAACATGTGTGCACTTTCCGCTCTATTATGTTTTATTAATTATTTTTAAATACTGACTTTTTATTAGAAATGGTAAGTTTGCAGCAAATTTTGAATTACTTTTAAATTTAAAAAGTAACAATTTATTCAACATAGTACAACTGAGCGTGAAAGTAGTATTAAATGCGCAATAATTCTGGAAAAAAGAACTATAGATTTATGGCTGTATTTAGAACCTTGAAAAAGAGGCACTTTTTTATCTTTTACATTTTTCAAAAATTGTTTAAAATACAATTCAAATATTCTAAGTTTATAATAGTAACAATTTTCCTAAGTCGAGTAAAATGTATATTTTCGGGAACATGTAATGAAAATGGGATTAAGAAACAAAAAACAGAGTGTATGGCATTAGTAATTTTACTTTATTTATTGCTTATCAGGTCATTAAAGCTATAATAAATTTAAAGGAATACTTAATGTAAAATATATTACTCTATTTATGGTTTGCACGGCTACTTTCTTTATTTTCTGGAAAAATCCAATTACGTCATATATCATGATGTTATTGAATTCTCCAGTATTTTTCAGAAGCATCTATATGGCCACAGAGTCACGAGGTCACTAAAAGGGCCGCTGAATTGCCGAATAGGTTTGCCGAAAATGATGTCAACTTGGGTTTTATCTCTAATTTTTTTTTTTGCCAAGTTCGCATTGAAACGACATTATAATGTAAGGGGTGGCGTTGCTTGCGAATATTACAGTTTTAAGTTATTAAACATGGAGATTTAAATTACTTACACTATTTTAAGATACAGTTAAGCCTTAATAACACAAAATTCGTATCAATATAATTGTTATTTTTTAGTAAATTAGCTTTGGTTTATATATATGTGTGCCTTCAAAGATAACTACTTTTCTTGGAAAGGTAAGATTTGATGCCTTTTGTATTTTCTCTCCAATCTCATTCATTCTAATGAGATTATATATATATATAGAGAGAGAGAGAGAGAGGGATTAGATTTTTTTTCTATTTATTTTGATGTTTTTGTTTTTTGAATAATTTTAATTCAAAAAAAAAAAATAAGTTCTGATGTCGTAAGTAAATCTCAACTATTAACTGAAAACACTCATACCTAACAGTGGTAATTCATTGCATTCAGGAAATAGACATTTCTAGTTTAAACACTTAAGCCTTTTTATGTATAAAAACATATATTTCATATGTTAATATTTGATGAGAAACTAAGTTTTCTCGATTTTATATATACAATTTCCATTATTTGCAGATAAATTATTTTCTAGGAATGATATCAGGCATATTAGGATGATAACATTCCAAAAGAAAATGCTATGAAATACCTTCAAAGAGGAAATTGAGAAGATTATACGTTTGTAAAGCAATGAAGAAACGAATGCCAAGTCGTAAACACGTAACAGGTGTACAGATTTATATCGGAAGTTTTCCCTACCTTTAAATATCAGGAAGATCTTCTAAGAGAACAATTGTTTGCAACTACGTGACCACTCCACCAGATTGTTTTCTTTCAATCTTCTAAGTTTTAATTCCCCTTTAATGACTTCTCTCGGGGGCGATTGTGTATGGGGGTAGGGTCCTCTAAAGTTCAGGAAAGAATACTATACAATTCCAAAAATGATACCCTGAAGTTCAAAGAGTGGATATATTGACCAAAACACGAAACTCACGTTTCGAAGTTAAAGCTCTCACAAATTGTACTTTGAAGCATACTTGGTACGTTATGTTTGGGTAATTTTGTAGTTTCTACACTTAAAGTGAATATTTTATTAAGTAACCACTATTTATGATATATTATTGATCGTAAAGGTCGTTATTGGTCGTTTAATGATGTGCAAAATTTCACAATTTAGAAGTTAAGGAAATTTGCATCAAATGACGAGTGTTACTGCAATGGTGTAAAACATTAAAATAATTTGGGGACTTGATCAATTATCTCTGGAACTACTGGATCGATTTTAATGAAATTTGATATGTACATACATTGATACGATACAAAACAAACAACCCTTCAACAACGGCAATACACACGCATGATCATGCGTATCACTCGTTGGAGTTGGATGGTATGAAACAGCGGTCGCAGAATAAACAAAAGAAATGGGTTAACAGGGGGTATGACCCCCTTTTACAGCCTCTTGCCCTCCCCATAGAGTCCCGGACATGATCTGTAGGGTTGAGGTCTGAACACCTGCCAGGCCAATCCATACGGTGAATATCCTCGCTCTCTAGAAATTCGTCGACCAAAAGAGCTCTATGTGGCCTCGCTTTATTGTCCATTAAAATGATCTCGGAGTCGTATGAACCCCTGAAAAGGTGAACATAGGGCTGCAAGACCTCATCCCTATACCTCACACCAATCACAGAGACTCTTTCAAAGACATGGGAGATGTACTACCATCCAACATGATGCCTTCTCAGAGCATTAAACCTCCTCCGCCATAATTGTTGACTTCGCGTACATTGGAGGGTAGGTAGCAGATCTCTGGTTCTCTCCATATGAACGTATGGTGAGAATCAGTGTTTAGGCTGAAATGGGACTCATCGGTGAACAGAACGGTCACCCATTGATCCATACTCCAATCTCTATGCTGTCAGCACCATGCTAAAACGAACTGTCCTGTTCGTAGACGTGAGCGGGACGCAAACAGCAGGTCTTCTGGAAAACAGCCCTCCCTCATGAAGTCTTTTTGAAATAGTCACCCTTGATACACTGGTTCCTGTGGCTGCATACAAGTAACGAGAAAGCTGAGAAGCTGTAACTCCTCTGTTACGTCTCGCTACAATCGACAAATATTGATCTTCTCTGGTAGTCGTGGCTCTTGGATGACCTTGTTCCGGCTTTCCTTCAAGAGATCTAATATCCTGGAATTGTTTCCCTAAGTTACACACGACGCTGGGCGTTAAATTGAACTCTCTATAAATCTGGCCTTGGCATTGGCCTGCTTCTAGCCTCCCCACAATTGGCCATCTCCTTCCATCATCTAAACGTTGGTGGTTGCTCATTTTTACTGTTACATTTCAATCGAACCGATTGCTTCTCAAAATAACATCAAGCAATTCGCCAAGGTGTGCTGGCGAACGAAATACGTCGTAACTTACACGTGCTATAAAGCCTTTTTTTCTGCTGGCTCCGCCTTCAAACGCGTGTACGGTTACATATTTTACATACAAGATTTGCAGTTTTATCTAGAAGCAGTGGTTTTCATTCATTTCAGTTCTTTTCAAGCAATTCGATAAAATATGCAAATTCTCTTAATATATTTCATCAGTGTAGAAGCCCTGATGTTTGCGTGAGAATTTCAAGGAGTATTAATTGTATCTTTGTAGATAGATATCGTTAGGTTGTTCTATTAGATGTTCTAAAGATATTTTTAAGGTGTATTAATAGGTATAATTGACAGATATGAGACCATTTCTTATTGATGTATTTAATATGATTTGTTGTAAACCACAATCTTTTTTTAAGATTTTATATTATAAGAATACAAATATATATATATGGTACAAGTTTTTTAAACAAAATGTATAAAAGTTTTCGAATTAGAATATGGCAATGATCATTGCATTAAAATTTTCAAAAAAAAAACCAAAAGGTTTGAATAACAGACGCTGATTGCTTCCCATAAATGTTGACATTACCCTTTAAATGTATTGTGTATTAAAAGACTTTTGAGAAAATTATTTATTTATAACACATAGTATTATGAATGATTTCGTTTCTAATCGGTAACATATATTTATTACATTTAAAAAAATGTCATACTAATTTTAATTATTAATGTGTTATAATTAAGTGTGTACGTGAGTGAAAAAATTAAAACTATTCCCTATTATTTTTGGACACCTTATATATTTGCGTTGAAAAATGAGATGACCGCAAAAGGAGAAATAATAATCATAACGAGATAGAAATACTATTTTTTAATCATGTGAGCTCCTTTGTCGTATTGCAATAAAAAGTAACGATAAAGTAGGTAATTATTAAAAATTAAAAATGCTTGAAGTCTATTAGTATAGAACACATAATAAATTCTTCGTTCGAAAGGGCTTTTAAAATGATCTATTCATAAAATTGCTTTTTGAAAAATATATCCAATGTTTCCTTCATCTTGTGGTGATAGCCACAAATGCTGGGAGAAAAACTGCATTCCCCCCCCCTTTCCACGAAGCTGCTTTATTTTTAACATAACTTAAGGGAAAAATAGAAGTAAAACACCTTTTTGTCTCGAAGGATAAGATACACATGGTCGAGGAGATTCAAAATTATTTCCAAAATTCTGCATAACGATGTGAAATGTGTTGTCAGGAGTTTTTGAACTTGTATAAAAAATAACTCTCTGAATTTTAATAAGTTTAAGGTATCCGACTACGTTCGGAACCGTGATTTTCAAAAGCGCATAAATGGATAATTTTCATGATATTTAATGTCACTTAGATTAGAATATATGCAAAAAATTGTTCTAAGGACATTTTGACAAAAACATTTATTTAAATTCCTTTTTTTTGCAAAAAATTAACTTAGAATAATCTTTTTTTCAAATATTCTTCTTTTGTGAAAAATGCTTCTATTAGAATAATATTTTGCCTGTGTATATGGCTCAGACCCCTGTTCAGAGACTTAACTAGAATTTTTGAAATATGTAACTTAGAAGTGGGTTTATTCATACTGTACGAAGCTATACACACACGCGCACAGTTTGCTTAGGTACAATCAATAAATAACGCAGCAGTGACCATCACTTTTCAATATGGAATTTAGCAAATTGAAAACAGGTGAAAAATATAACTGATGGTACGACGAAAATTACTATTCGCATTCTATATTGCAATGCCTAGGGGGATTTTTTTAAAATTTCTAATAAAGATTTTCTTTTCTTTCAAATTGTCCACTATTCAGTTTGACAACCATCATGTCTCAAATTTGAAAAATCAGCATCGTGACCAAAATAAATAGATTTTGCTATTATTCTGGCGAATTAAAGTTAAATTAAAACAAAATTTATTTATATATACATATACACATATATATATATATATATATATATATATATATATATATATGCCAGTTCCGCAATTTCCTATATGATTTCATCGTGAATCAATCTTTACAATATACCAATGTTTCTCAAAGTGTGGGGCGCGCCCTACTGGGGGCACGAGCATATCGAAAATAAAATATTTAAAAAAATTAATTTACTGTAATGAAGTAAGAAAATACTTTCTAGCATAATAAAAAATACACATTTACACTGATAGAATTAATTAGTATTACTTCATCAAACATGAAAGCTTTCATTTCGATACATTCATTAGCTATCTGATCCTGTAACTAAATTAAAAACATAACATTTTGTTTGATTTGCTGTAATCCCACGATAAGAGATTTTTTTTTTACTGAGTTTTTTTTAAACCAAAAAACAATATATATATATATATATATATATATATATATATATATATATATATATATATTTCAGAGAAAAGACAAAACCAAGACCCAGAGAAACATTCTAGGAAGATAAAAAATTCATCTGTTTGACCTTCGAACTTACTGGTATGGCTAGTTCGTTCCTTTTTTTATGTCTTTATTTTTCATTTAGGGAAGTTGTAAACAATGCGCCTATACAAAAGAGTTATATGACGTTTCGAAAAGCACAGAAAGCTCTTTTTAAGGATTATTTGGCCAATATTTATTTTTATGAGTACGGTGAAACATAAAAAATATGATGAAAAACGTTTTATATAATACCTTTTTAGAACTAGCATTCATAGTTTTACATTGATTACATATTTAAACCGGGAGCGGTGACGCGGATAGAGTCAAACAGTAAAATTTTGAACAAAATATGACAGCTTTGCTTGCAGATATCATTCCTGTAACTTTCGTGAAAATTTCTTGGATTTGTGTCGTTTATTAAGGTTGCGTACCTTAAAAACATTTTAATTCGGTTCTATTGGAATTTTTCTCAAATTATCAATGAAGAAAGGTAGAAAGTAGGTAAGTATACTTTCTTTTAGTTAAATTAATCACTGGAATTGTGATTTTTATTGTGTACAATAAAAATAATTGCGAAAAAAGCTTCGGGGTGACTCTGTCACCACGCGCGACTATTACCATTAGTATCGAGAGCGCGTCTGCTCCCAGTTAAAACATTTTGAAGTCTTCTCGTTTTAAATATTAAAAATAACATAATTTTTCTTTATCGGAATTTTGCATTCTTTTTCATTATTTAACATTACTAATAAATGCTAATTTGAGGGGATTATAATTACAGTTCGTTTAAATCTATTTATAATATGTGAGCAGTTATTTAAAAAATCATTTCACATTTTTGTATTCATTGCCGGGCTCTTGGTTTTACTCCTTACAATACAGCAACAGCCGACTGGGTGGCGTAGTTGGTTTGTCGCTGGTCATCTGCACCTAAGGTTGCGGGTTCGACCCCATCCCATGTCGGTGGATTTTCATGATGGAGAAAATCGATAGCGGTCATGAACGGCCGTGTCGTATGATTATTCGGCTTGTAAAAAATCCCTTGATGTGCCGGCTTGGCTGCTAAAATTCTTAAGTTCAGTTTTGTATCGTCAGAGCTCAGGTATCTCCCTCTGAGGAGGAAACTGGTCATCAAAATTACTTGTGGCAATTGCTACCGCCTATTATACGATACCGCACTAAAAAGTAATACCAGCTGATGGGGAATAAGCTAGTTCTGCAAAGGTAAAAATACCAACATTTGCAATTAGACGTTTTGCACATACGTTCGCGAGAATGCTAAATGTGACGGATATGATAGAGAGCAACATAGACTAGACTATTTTTCTAATGACATTTAAACTTTTAGAAATAGATAATGGAAGAGAAATAAATCTTTAAATAAATATCATTTTACAATCTGTTCCAATTTAAAAATTATAGATACGAAAAATAACATGGTTATTATCCTATTACTTAAAAGTAATTTGCTTAAAATATTATTACTTAAAAGTAACAAATTCCAAATCTAATACTTTCTTGTGAATTTGTACGGTTCATAGTTAAGATCGTATGGTAGCTTTAGTGGCAAAGCGCATTATTATTGTATAAGGGGGCGATAAAAATTATCGTTGAAAATTAGGTCTCTAGTAGTGAAAGTTTGAGAAACATTGCAATATACTCTAAATTTCAATTTAACTGCAAAATATTTGGAAAATGTATTTGGTAAGATTTAAAAGTACTTCTTAAAAGGTTTAATAAATTTCCGAGGTGCTTCTAAAAGTATAAACATTTTAGAATAAAATGTAACTAAGTAGTACAGTTCAGTGTTTTAAATATTATTGTAATATCTAAAATAAAAATATATTTTGACTTTAGAAAAAATATATATATTTATTTCTAGATTGAAGATATTATATTTTTTAAAATTTAGTTATAAATATATAGATATAAGGAAATGAATTATTTGGTACATTAACTGTTTAAAAATTTTCATCGTTGATTTAGAAATAAAATATTTTTAATTTGGGAGCAGAGTAAAATCTTAAGTGTGCTCCATTATTTCAAGACAAAAACATCAAATCGATTAAAGACAGTATAACTTATTTTCCTCCTCCATAATTCGAAAATTAACATCATTGTATGCAATGTATTTATTGTTACACTTGCAGAAAAATATCCTTTATGACTACCAGTCAGAAACCCCAACCGCATTTCACATTAACGTTGTTTAAAACAATATTCAAGGTCTCTGTACGTAAACAAGTCAAGTAAAAGGAAAAATAATGATACAATGAAAAGTAATAAAATTGCAGAATTATTAATTTGAAGTGTAGTAGCCATACACGACAAAAAATCATATTTAGTGATAATTTTAAAGTACACAAAAAAATCCAGTCAAAATTTATTTCTTAATTTTAATTTATGTAATTGAACAGATGAGAATATTCCAAAATAACTAGAAAAAAGGTTAGAAACGAGTAAATTCTAATTTAACTAAAAACTTACGGTTTTATTTGTTTCTATGTGGGTATCTGAAATAGGTTTTAAAAAATTTCAGTTCATATGCCAATTTTGAAAAGCATTGATTACAATAAGAACAGCTAATGATTTCAATCAGAATTCAGATATGAAATTCTGGATTATCTTCATGAATTATATGAAATTTAAAAATCTGTGAAACCTCGTAAGTAAATAGCAGCATACGCATAAGAAATTTTTATTTCTAATAAGTGTTTGTAAAATAATTTTAATAGATGATGCGCTGATGTTCTTAATGATTGAAATTACTCAATGAGTTTAAAAGTTTATTATTCTTAATATATTATGTGTGTGAACTTATTGAAAAACACAAATTTTTCATAATTTTTTAATTCGCTCTTTATTATTGATTTCTTTCTTTTTGTATCCCAATATCTGAAAAATATTTTAACTATACTGTCAAACCCAAATTTACTAAATCCTCAGTTAACGAATTTTTCTCTTTCTTGACTAAGATGAAGACAAAAAAACTCCTTTTTAACGAATAGTGTACTCCGAATCCGCGAAATATTTTAACAGATGAAATTTTTTTTTCATATTAAAATGTTGAATTTGTTTTTAAATGATATATTTTTTGTAGGTAACATGTCAAAAGTTTTCTTGTAAGCTACCAATTTCGACGGGAAAGGGTGCAGATCCTTACAGGACTTACATGTGTAGAAGAGCGTAACGTGCCATGTGAGTTTTGTATAGGACAAATAATTCCTTTCTTATATCTCATCTCTCTCCACAATGTAGTGATACTTTAAGATTTTAACCCTTATGTTGTGACGGATCTATCCGCGATCCTTCAACTTATTCTCTTGGGAAATGTTTGGTCTATCAATTCGTGTTATTCACAACCAACCCTTCGGAAGAAGAAAATCGTGATATTCAAATGAATTTACTATATATAGCCGAAGTTTTCCAGCTTGAATAGAGAGTAGGAGAGGAAATATACTCGAATAAGATGAAATTGTTACTGACATGTATAGTATTTAAATTATTGTGATTTTAGACTTATTAGGAGGAAACTTTAAAGTGACGATTGTTCACTGAGATTAAATTGATATTAGATTAAGTCGAATGATAGATTAGATTCTACATAAATTAAGGACCAAGTCTGATAGTCTCCTAATCCTTCGTATATTTCCGTCGTTACTTTACTTTCGTAGCTAGAATCGAGACATTCTTCTACCATTAATTAATTGGATTTGTGTCTTTTCATTGTTTAATAAAGAAATTTATTGGATCATTTCGAGTGTTTCTTCCCTAACCCCCCATATCTAGCTGTCCAAGAGAAATGTGGCAACCTCTCACAATGTTACATTTGAAGACGGGTTCCTGTCTGTGCAATTGGAATTTTGAAAATTGTTGATTTGTCGCATCCGATGAATAGCGATTATGATGCAGAAATTGATAATGTTCAATTAGCTGATGCGCAATAATTCAATAAAATAATGTTAGTTGTTTGATAAAAAATGTGTAATTTCTAAATATGGATACTTTTGCGTAGTTGCTTATTACATACTTTCCAAAAGGTAAGCACAAAAAATTTGTATTTTTCTTGGACTCCGTTATAACGTATAACCTTGAATTAAAAAAAAAAATTTTAGTGCCGATGAATACATTAAATATGTGTTTGACTGTATTTAATTTCCAACAGGCAGATAGAATTTTAAACTATTCAATTGGAATTATACAATCACTTATCTCGTTTAAAAGCATTTTCTGCATCTCTGAAAAAACAATTCATATTTTAAATAAATATCAGACTTGGAAAACCATGATTTTATTTATTTAAATGATAAGATTATTTCAACATCTCATAACTTGGGATTAGAACCCCCAAAGATTTTCAATAGATTTATGTAAGTTTACACTTTAGCTTTTCTTCAGCGAATACACAAATGTAACTCTTTTAAGAACACATGCACAAAATACTACTATCTTTCAAGTACCATTGTTTAGATGATGTTCAATCCCTTGCAATCACATTTAAACTTTTATCATTCCATTTCTCATGAGTTTGCTAGGAACTCTTTTGTTCAAATCTTATCACCATAATGGCTCTTCATACTGACAGTAAACGTTACAACTGGATAATCTCAAGATATATCTGTGTGAATTATGTAGAAAGGAATTTCTCTTTTGAAATTAGTGTTAAAAAGATTCGGTGAAATTGTAATGAGCATCGTCCTATTTATTCGATTCGGCCATTCTGAAATAAAATTAATCTTGCATTCAATGTTGATAATAAGACAAATCTGGAAATAATAACATTTTATTAAATTGAATAAACAATTGATTTTGATGAAATTATGAGAATCTTTGTTATGGCTGGTTGTGCCAGTTTGAAGCTTACTAAATTCATCGTGGCAATAGGCTAGTTTTTACGTATATCATTAGCTGTATCCTTGAGCAAAATGCTTTTGACAGTACGAATTTGCTCGCTTCCACTCCAGTTTTGAAGGAGACCACAATAGGGGGTGATCACAGGGGCCTTCCAACCGTCTTCCCTTTCCACCAACCACACGAGAGGACTTAATGCTCAACGAATATTTTAAATGCCTTTATGCCACTGAGGCACTATTCATTTATAAACATCCGTGCTTTCTTCAGGATTCGATCCCTTGTCCAACGGCACAACGTTACTAGCCACTATACCTGATGGGTGGCTGTGTTAATTATTGTAATTGAAGCCATTTTCGTTATAAATGGAAAATTTAAATCGTACTATCGTATAAAAAGGTATTTATTTAATTCGTACTACTACCATATGTATAAATAGGTATTTATTTAATTCGTACTATTATCATATGTATATAAATATGAATGTATTTAATGCATACTATTATCACATGTATATAAATATGAACGTATTTAATGCATACTATTATCATTATGTAAAATAATTCTTTTCATTTTTATTTAAAATTTCAAACTGATAAGTAAACGAATCGAATGTAACACACTTTTTAAGGTTTAAACGAACTTAAAAATTTCTTTTCTTAAATGCCTTTCTTTAATTTTTGAAATAAGCTCAAAAATAGAACTTTTGTAATTTTAATTTTTTTTTTAATTTAAGAAGTACACTTCGAAGATAAAGTACTGTTTTGTATATATGAATTCATTTTCTATGCAAGTTATTATCATATGAACTTCTTAGAAATAGTTGGAAAAGTGTCTAGAATGATATTATTGCCAAATATCAGAAATTATTTGTTGGTTGCACGCATTTTAAGTGTTTAATCCCACATGAATCAAAAGATTTTATTTTATATTCAATAGAGCTGTCTTAAAGCTTGCAGTGCTTTGCTAATTTGCCCTTGGAAATTTGAAAGTAAGGCACTGAGCAAAATATTTAAAACTTCTGGATGTCAAATTCATGGGAAAAAGTATTATAGCCAAAATTCTGGAAATAAAATGAGAAATCAAGCTCATATGGATCGGATTACAGATAGTGGTTCTATCTGAGTAATATACAATGCATAAAATTTAATACATAATTTTTGTCCTGTACACACGTTTTGTCCTGTAATACGTTGTCCTGTACACACATCTTAAATTCCAAATAAAAGATTTTGAATATTCGATACTGCGATCGTAGCGCAGTCTGCCATATCCAATGTAAAACATTCCAAGATAAGCAATTTATAAATAAAAAATTAATTAAATAAACATTTCTAAATCGAATTATAAATCCAAACCATTCTCGAGTCCACTGGAACAGACAAATACTTTCATTAAAATCGGTCCAGCCGTTTAGGAGGAGTTCAGTTTCATACACACGCACAGAACTACATATCTAAAGATTATTTGAAAAGATATTAATTAAAAACGCTAAAAAGTGTGAATCGTCTGCATTTTTGTAACAATAAAGACCGATTTTGGCCAGTTTGGCTAAAAATCAATTTTCGATGCCAACTTACGTCTTTTCCAATTCCTACTATTAACTCACGATCTCTACACATATTTTATTTATTTGTTTGTTTATTTATTTATCTTGGTGGAATTTGCAATCGTTAATAAAATGCATTTTAAAGCACTCAACTGAGCTGAAATGTAATGTACATGATTATTTAGGAAGACAATACAATAATTTGATTTATAATTAATAAAATTAATTGATTAAAACTAATTATTTTAAAAATTACAAATACAGACACGTTGGCGACTTATAACAAAATTTGAATTTTTTTTCTCACGTGTTAAAGCATTCAGTTTAAGGAGATTTTATAAACACGATTGCTTTGGATGATAATACGATACTTTAATGATAATTAATAAAAATTAATTACCACTTAATGTTGTGATTCTGTTATATGTATATACATATTTATATTAATTGCAACAATTTAATAAAAAGTAGCTAAAATAAATTTTTTCTTAGTTGATCTAAGTAGAAATTAAATTATTTTTTTTATATTACTTGTTTATAACAATAGCGTTGTTACAACAATGCAGGTGAATGTTGAGTTGTATTTTTGAATGTTTTTAATTAATATATTTTTAACTAATTGCGATATCAGATCGAGAATTGTGAATCTAAACCATTCTCGAATTTACTTGAACCCACACAAAAAATTTCATCGAAATCGGTCAAGCCGTTTAGGAGGAGTTTAGTGACAAACACAAGCACAGAAGATTTTTATATATAAAGATATATATATATATATATATATATATATATATATATATATATATATATATATATATATATATATATATATATATATATATATATGTATATATAAGAATTTGAAAATAAAAGTAATCTATAAGACTACAATTTTTTTATGTGTCCTTTTGTATTGCCAGCATCTGATGCATGGTTAAGTGATCTTATACTGGCGTGAAGCCTAAATGAGTAGTTTTTAACATATTAAAGTGTTTTTTTGCAATTTGGCCTTTTTTATTTACATCATATTTAACTTGTCATGACTTAAACATTTTCTTGATAGGCTCTGTGGCAGCGGTAATACGCAACAAATCTCCAATACCATCAGACAGTGTTGGGTGAGATTTATAGTAATCCAGTACAGGCTCTAGGTCGATTTACTTATTTAATAGATTGTTAGAACTATAAAATTCTTATTTTGTAGTTTCACGGGAACAAAGGGACGCTAATGTGATAGATAAACTGATATCAGTAAAATTCTAACTTAATATTGTAAGCTACATTATTAGTTCCAAATGTGATTTATCAACGTGTGTTTGCGTTATTATGTAAATTCTTGCGCCGCCATTATTAACATAATAACATAAATATAGGAAACATTTAAGAAGAACCCAGACTTTCTTGATTTTCACAAAACTTTGTACCGTATATTACGGATTTAACGCGCACTTTTAACATAAAAAATAAGATAAAATTTTGTGGGTAAACGTTATACACCGAATGTAAAAATGATATTTTTATAAATAAAAGAAAAAAAAAGACCATGATAAAAAATAGATTACATCAAGTACTGAAATTATGTTAATTTAAAAGAATGAACGCTCCTTGTGATTTTTCATTATTGGACTAGCTGTATGGCCGGGCGTTGCACGGCCGACCTCTAGTTTTATAAATTTTCCCTTTCCTTCACAAAATCAGAACTTCTAAAACTCATTTCCAAAATAACTTCCACCGCCCCCCCCTCCACCGCTTAGCCCAGCGTTGCTCGGGCTTTCTCTTTTCCTCATGACACCAGCATTTCTGTGTTTGTGTTTGTACACGCACAATGTGAGGGATTTCTAAAATTATGTCAAAAAATTTCCCTTTTTCGAAATTTGTTCTCTATTCCACTTATTTTTCATTTAAGACAGGTTTCTTTCCCCTCTCTATAGACCGAACACGTTTTTTTTTTGTGTAAAATTATCGTTCTATCTTTCCCTCCTTCTCGCAGATAAGATAGCTTCAAATTTCGATGTATGACTAATAAAAAACAATATTGCGTTAGAATTAAAAAAAATATTAATGTGAAGCAATTA
The DNA here is from genome assembly GCA_019973935.1 of Trichonephila clavipes. NCBI lineage: Eukaryota > Metazoa > Arthropoda > Arachnida > Araneae > Nephilidae > Trichonephila > Trichonephila clavipes. The sequence continues at coordinate 40,892 of BMAU01016397.1, read as the reverse complement.
AAAGAAAACGATTCTGATGCTAGGGGTAAAATAAAAAAAAAGTTCACACACACACATCATTTTTTTAGTAATAGTTAATTTCTAAATATCTAAAATAATAAAATAGATTTCAGATTTGCATGAATCAATCAATCGTTACATATAGTTAGCTTAAAAATGTCTCTAAAATGTATTTTGTTTGAAAATAATAGACGATGTACTTTTTAGTTAACAAAGAATTCGTTTAGTAATGAAATAATAGAAATAATCATTTTAAAAAAGCATATATATATTTATTAAAATCAAATTTCTGTAAGTAATTAATAAAGGAAAAATTTACAGATAGCTATTGATCGATTGCTTTTTTTCTGAACGTTTGAATGTTTGATTAATTATATAAGTATATATAAGTTAGAAAAAAAACAGTATGGGGGGAAAGCCAAGATATATATATATATATATATACATGTACTGAAAAAAACATTTCAAAAAACTGATCTGATAAAAACATTTTGATATTTAATTTTAATTTTAACCTTCATAAAATGCAACAAAAATAGTGCTTAAATATTTCTCGCAAAAAGGAGAAAAAACGAAAGTATTTTTTTGAAAAATTGCAAAAGAAAAAGTTTTTGATATTCAATTTTCTTAAAGCTGGTGATTTTCAATATTTATATGCGCACCTTATTTTCTAGTGTAAACTTTCATCAAACGTAGAGGGCTGAGTAGAAAAGGAGTTTTCTTGCGCCAAACAGGTTTTCGCCGCCAAACTCAGAGCTATTGTAAAATTTATTTTTTTATAAGTTTTAATTTGTTTTCGGGCTTCATTTTTAAGTTAATGCTTCCAAACTTCATATATCGATTGCAAACAACGGTAATTTTTAAACAAAAAAACTTTTAAAAAAGTAATGTTTACATATTTCTCGCAAAAAGGAAAAAAAAGAAAAACACAATTTTTAAACCGTAATTTTTAAGATATTGTATCAGTCTTTTTACAGATTACGTACAATATTGTTCTACACACGGAAAAAAAGTTTCGTGAAATTATTCTTATCAATAAAAAAGTTATTAAGTATTTCACTAAAATTTTGAGTATTTTTTGAACAATCGTAAAAAAAACAACAGTTTTTGACATTAAATTTTTTAAATGACTGATTCTAAAAGAGAAAAGCATGAACTTTTTTTTTAGTGTAAAATATTTTTTTCATTAACGTGAAAGAAAGTTCAAGCGGAACAATTTAGTAATCTTATTCATAAAACGTAACGATTTCGACTCATTTAAAAAAATCGTAAAAAGTACAAAATATAATTATTTTGTAAAATAAATTACAGCAAATCGTGGCGAATTAAATGCTCTTTACGAATCTGTAATTATTTTATGTGAGCTTCATAAAAAAATTAGATCGCGTTTTTTAAAAACGTCTGAATAAAAAGGCTCCGAATTTTCTCCTGACGGTAAGAAATTGTACTAATTATGCGTTTTAAGGTTTTTAATTAATATATTTTTTAACTAATTGGAATATCGGAATATAAATGTTCAAAACGGATTCATCGGATCATTCCCAAAATTTTGGTACCTTCATCGAGAGTTTGCGTTGTGCGGTTCGTGGGAAAATAGGGACGCATACATAGATGGATACGTTTGTTTATCTACCAATTTTAATTGTGTAGATAGCTTGAAAAGTCCTCCACGTTCCTCTTTCGATATATCTTCAGGCGAATTCTATAGTTCATGTTTATTATAACTGTTACTCTGATCCATAAATGGATTATGATTATCCTTTCCATCTGGATTGTTAGATATACTACATTTCCTAAAATGATCCTTAACTGTGCCATAGGTTTAATTCAACACTCTCTCACACACACACATTCCATGCTTTTATTATCCATTCCCACACTATTTCTAGGCTTAAATGTTAAAGTGTCTGACTACGTTCGGAACCTTGATTTTGCAAAAGTGTATAGTAAATGGATAATATTTATGATATTTAATGTAATTTAGATTAGAAAACGTATATAAAACCGTTTTAAGAATATTATTACAATAAAAAAATTATTTAAGTACAATATTTTGACAAACAATTAACATAGAATGACCCATTTTCAAAACATTCTTCTTTTATGAAAAATGCTTCTATTATAATAATATTTTGCCTGTATAGCTGATATCTCTGTACAAAGGCTGAACTACAATTTTCGAAATATGTAACCTAAAAGTGGATTTATTCATATTTTACTTCAACAGAGGTGAGAAGTTATAAGAAAAAAACGCCGATAATTATTTCAGTTGGCGGTAACTCTGAAAGTATAATGCGAATTTTTCAAAAATACTAGTTCAGACTCTGTAGAGAAGTATTTACTTTATATAAGTAAAATATTATTATTATAAAAGCCTTTTTGACATAAAAGGAGAACGTTTTGAAAAAAAGGTTATTTTAAGTTAATTTTTTGCCAAAATATTCTATTTAAATAATTTTTTTTGTCATTATGTCCTTAAAACAATTTTATGCATGTAATCTAATCTAAGTGACACTAAATATCATGAAAATTATCCTTTTATGCACTTTTTTAAAATCCCGGTTCTGATCGTATTCGGATACCTTACACATGTATATTTCAAGTTTTTCATAAAAAAAATTATGCGCGTGTTATACAATGAATACAGCTAAAACTCAAAAGATACTGTTCAAAGATATAAGGGAGCGTTATGGGTATAAGTTTAACGTGGTGCTCCGGGATATTCGATATGCGAAAATCTTAGCGAAAGATTCCAAATGTCTAGGGCCTTATTAGAAATTTTATCATTTGTACAATTTCATGAATTATATTCATTAAAAATTAATCTAACCAGTTAATAAAAGTAATCATGAAATGCTACACAAAAACAGATCCGTGTCTAATGCTTAACCCTTACAATTCAATATATAATAACTGTTACATTTTAAAAAGGGCATTAAACCTATTTTGTGTGTCTGACTTAGTCAGTGTAACAATCATTAATCACTGAGTATTTAGTAATTAGCTAATTCCTCAAACTTACATTTATTTAGTGAGTAAATCTCTCAATATCTTTCGCAGATCTTAACACTTACCTTAAAAGTGTTCTTACTAACCTTACAGTAGACGTTTCTCAGTATCCTTACGAAAGATTAAGACGCAATAATTATACATTAATAAATCTACCATAATAATTATTGTTAAGAATTACATCTTACTTTGCAGCTCTATCGAAATCTTTTTCTAATAACATCTAAACACTTCTTAAAAGTGCAAAAACATTTTATAAAGAATAAAAAGTTTTTGACAGTTTACTTATTGGCGGATATTCCATTTGTTACAAAACATAAATTAAAGTTTTTAAAAATATTTAATGTCATTTCAATTTCTAATATTAGTTCTATAATTCTCCCTATATATATATATATATATATATATCTGTTTCAAATTTTCAATCATTAATAGAATACTTTTTATTCATCCACTCAAGTTTAAATACATTCTTTAAAACAGTTTAATGCAGTTTTTTAAATATTAATTATAAATTCATGAATAATTGGTAACAAACAAAAATAGTAATCCAACACCATATATAAAAATGAAAAGCGCTGTTTGTGTCCCTGTAGTGCAATGGGTAGTGCGTTGGACTTCTGATTCAAAAGTCATGTGTTTGAATCCCACCTGGGCTGGCCTAATTTTCTGAGAGTGTTATCTATGTTTACTATTCTGTCTTATTGGAGTAATTAAATTTAATTAATAAATAGTAAAAAACAAGAATAAGAGTCCAACACCATGTATAGATAGGAAAATCGCTTCCTATTTTGCCCCTTAATATGGATATTCTTTATATGCATGTATATATTTGTTTTAATTTGAATTATTTAATAAAAAATAACTAAAATAAAATTTTCCTTTGTTGACCTAAGCAGGAATTGTCTTAATTTTTTTAATATTATTATTCAGATAGTTGACTGAATTAAGTAAGGCTTGATATATTATCAAAACATTTCAAATTACTCATCCGCACATTTCTAATTATATTTAATTTTCATGTTATGTAATCGTCGTAGCAATAAATATATATTTTATAACGACTATAAATAATAAGGTATATTCTACATAAAGTGGCTATCCGCCATAATTTTTATTTTAAAAATCAATTAATTAGGAACGATATGCAAAAATTATATATACTGATGTATAAATAAAAGTTCCTGGTCTCTTAACGATCGCTTACGAAGAGGGAAAAATAGAAAGAAAAATGTTTAGATTGTGTCATTCTTAACTTGAAGAGTGTCATCTTCAAAGTTTTCAAAGGGAAACCTTAATCATTAGTGTTCTAATAAATTTTATGATCATGTTACATAGTGTGTTTAATGGTTTTGATAAGCGGAATTATTTTGTAAGAGCTAAAGATTTCAGCAAGTGACGTAAATCATACAAAATATATACATATTTGCTTCTAACCATATCTATGTTATTCAATATTTTTTTTCCAATTCGACTTAGAGCAGTGTTTCTCAAACTGTGGGGAGTCCCTAAAAGAGCGTGATAACCCTGCGAGGGGGCGCGAACATATCGAAAAGTCGAAAACAAAAGATTATTCAAAAAAATTATTAACTAACTGAAAGGAATCAAATACATTATGACGTAATAAAAAATGAAATACTTATTTACACTTATAAATGTATCCACGCGTACTCTGTCCAATCTATGTTATAATTAATTTAACAATACTATGTAAAGGACAAGTTTAATAATTACCAGTGACCCCATGGATTTGTCATATATAAACTTATATGCCAACATTATCACTTATCTAGATAATTTGTACTGTTTATATAATTAATCTCTTAAATGCCAATTAAAAATTACGCAATTCGTTCCCAATTCGTTCGGGGTAGAAAAGGAATAAATAATCAAATCCTCTGAAACAAGTAAATCCTTCGCAAACACTGTCAAGTTCATTTTATTGCTTTCCAAATCGTTCAGAATAATTTTATGGACAACAGTTTACAGAAAAGATAGCACTCCGGGAAGACGTATATATACGTCTGGGAGCTATTAACACACTGGCTGAGCGAGACGTTTATATACGTTGGAGTGACATAAGAGGTTAAAGTCGTATTGTCGCTTAGCGTCAAAGTATAGTATTATTGAATTTAATACATTGTTATTGTAAGGAGGGGGCGTGATGCAAATTATGTTTGAATATTGTGTTGCAAACATTGAAAGTTCGAGAAGCACTGACTCAGAACAATATCTATTTATGGACACATTGTTGAAGCTTCAAGGCCCCAACAAGTATGTGAATTTTGATAAAATAGCTGAGATGGTTGCGAAATAGATTAGTCATCGGTTCAAAAAAGATTCTATTTATGATATTTGCTAGTATTAAATAGAACATTTAATTAAAGGCTCTAACTATCCCAAATCAACAAATACTACAATCGTTATACAAACAAAACTTCTTTCTTGAAGGAATATTGGTGTCTTTAAAAATTAACCTGCTTTATTTTTTTATGTAAACGCATGCAATTGTTCTATTGAAAGAGAGAGATGCATACTCCAAAAAAATCCAAATTTGCTCAATTGGGATGCTGTGCTAAATGTAAGACAGGAAAATTTTAGAAAGTGTTTAGAGCTGAAGTAAGAGTCAGTATTATAAAAGACGATTCCGTTCATCAAATTCAATACGCAAACTGATTTTAAAGCAGCGTTTATTAAACTGTGGGGTGTACCCCCTAGGGGAGCTTGATAACTCTACAAGGAGGACGCGAACATATCGAAGAGTCGAAAACGGAAGATTATTTTACAAAGTTATTCATTTTCAAAGGTAAGCGAACAATATATATTCTCACATAGTAAAAAAAAATACTCATTTATATACTCTTGCATAATATACTTATAAATGTACTGCACAAGGTGTTTTATAATTAATTTAACAATACTAAGAACAAGGTAACTAATTATCAGGGACCCATGGGCTGGTCTTATATAAAATTATATACAAAAATTAACACTTATTTGGATCATTCGAATGGTTTATAATTAATCCCTTAACTGTCGATTAAAAGTTACGTGGTTCGCTCTCTAATGCCATCGTTTTCCACCTAGGTGAACGTATGTGTTATATAAGGGGGGGGGAGAAAAGGAATAAATAAGCAAATCATCTGAAATAAATAAATCCCCTTTGCAAACTTTGTCTTTTTACTGCATTCCAAGGCCTTCGGAGTAATTTTATCGATAGCAGTACATAGAAAATATCGCACTTGGGAAAGACGTATATATACGTCTGGGGTAATTAACGCTTTGGCTGAGCGAGACGTTTATATACGCTGAAGGCAATTAATAGGTTAAAATTGTATTGCAGCTTTAGCGTCAAAGTATAGTAGCATTGAATTCAATACATTGTTATTGTAAAGAAAGGGGGGTGCGATGAAGATTATGATTTAATATTGGGTCACAAGTGTTGAAAGTTTGAGAAGCACTGCTTTAAAGTATTTTACTTCAATAAAAATATTGAATATTTTTATAAACTATGCTCAGTAACAGATTAACAGGGTATAACATCAAAAATGTGCAAAATTAAAAATGTTTTCCCATTTTAAAACTTTGTCTCTTTATGATGAAAGGATGAAGTTGAACAAAATTACAATATTTCTAATTTTACAGAAAGAAATGTGTTTTTCAGTTTTTTGCAACGATAGTAAATATCTTAATTTTAAAACATCTATTTTTTTCTGCTCCTCACACTCCAGACATCTGATTTAGAACATTTTTTGTTGAAATATTACTAAGTCAAATAATAGTAAGGAAAATGAATAAAAAATAGCGAAATTCCTTTGTTTTGCAAAACCTTAAATGCTATGTTCGTACGGAAGATATTTTGAATTTGATTTTTTTAATTATCTTTTTACTTAGCAAAGCAGAAGCTAATTTTTACAAAGCACAAGATCGAAAAAAAAATAAGTATTCTACCCCACTACCCAATTGAACATTATAAAACTAAGAAAGTATCATGGATTACTTGAAGAAAATGGAAAATAATCTGCATTTAAGCTACTATAACATAATTTAAATTTAAACTTTAAATAATTCGTTTTCTGAAGTTTATCTTGCACCATTAAAATTATTGGTTTAATTGTTGTGGTTGTCGTGTATGTCAAAGTGCAGAGGTTACTTGTCTTGCCACAGCCCTGCGAGGTTGGACTTCTGCTCAATTTAGTCGCCTTTACGTTGGGATTATTCTACACCGGTCACCACACGGAAGACTATAATGATGTATTTTTAATACCTGAGAGATACTAATGATGAGTAAATTTTGGCGAGAGTGTATTTGGCGTTCTTGGCGAATATATTGTCCGAAGACTCTGTTAGGCTTACCGTATGACGCCTCCAATTAGGCTTAATGCACCTGCATTCAAAGAAAAAAATTTGAAGCTTGAAGTATTTTGCACTTTTCAATTTCTTTTACAGTCTGCAGTGTAAAATATATGCTAGTATATGATCACTGGAAGGAAGATAACTTGATAAACAAACATCTAACATTTTATAATAGCTAATTACAATTTACGATGCAGTGCGATTAATTCGGCATAACGTTGCACCATTTATAAAAATCAATTTAGTTTAATTAATATGTAAAAATAAAGAACCTTACTTAAAAAAAATTCTATCATTTTTCCTTATCCAAGAATGGCCATTGGATTCGGGACAAGATTTATCCAGAAATCCAATCCCAATTAATTCAAAAAATACAAACAATTCCATCATATCAAACTGCCGAAAAATTTATAACATATGGAGAAATTACTCAAATGTATTAAAAGTAGTTTATTTTGTATCAAAACCTCTTTTTCTATCCCCAGTGAGTGCAAAATATTTACAAAAATTAAACCCAGAAATTTATTAGACTTGAAACCTGTTTAAAATTACTTTAGTAATGAAAAATTTGAATATTAATTAGCCTTAGCACTTACTGGATAAAATCACTAATATCCTTAATTTTAGGTTTCTTAATTAGCAAAAAAAAATATATCTTAAACTGAATTTTAAAGCTTTCAGCACCAGATTGGAATAATTTAATACTGACAAAATAAAAAATAACATTGAAGGAAGATTTTTGCTTTAGTTTCGAATATTTAATAAAAGTTTCGACAATATTTTCTTTTAGTAAAGTATTTTAATAGTTAAAAAGAATCATAATTATATATATATATATATATATATATATATATATATACTTTATAATATTATGCATCTACTTTTATTCTCTCTCAGAATAAATACACGTCATAGAAAACAATATTTGAAAGCTACACAGTACCCTTTCTCAAAAACACTTTTGAGACAGTAACAGTAAAAATAATTTATGTTTTACATTTAGATTATATTAAGTTGATTCTTAAAGTAAAAAGTCTCAGTTTGACTAGCCATTGTTTTACAATTTTAAAAAAATGAAGTATTTTTAAAGTTTTTTCAAACTTTCAATTTTAAAATTTTTTAGTCAATTTAAGTTATTTATGATTCTTAGATTATTGCAAACAAAAGTTAATATGGATTTGAAAATCTATTCCCTTGTTGATTTTTAATGAATATTTTGCACCTTCTGTAACCGTCTTAAAATGTTGAAATACTTGTCCATCATTTGAAATTTGTTTGCTAATAAAAGTGTTAGGTCGTGGTTTATTTTTGTTCTCATCTTTAACACTCAGAATTATTATTATTTTTTTTTTTCATTTTTACTGAGCTGAATTTGAAATACTTTATTCTTTTACTTTTTAAAACCTTAATTCTTACTGTAAAATATATCAATATGGATGCTGAAACGAAAAAAAAAAACCCTGAAAAATTGAATCAAAATAATTTTTAAATAAAAAAAATAATTTTATTTTTAAGGAAAGGATTAATTTTTTTTTATTATTATTTTGAACTTTTCAAAATAAAATGGTGGACAAAATAAATTGAATATAAGAAAACTCTAGCCAAAAAATTGTATATAACCGTTATTACCAAATTTCCTTTGGATCTATACACTTGGGATCTAACGTCAGGTTGACCATTTGACCGGAATATTTGCTTATGCCTCTCAATGCCCAAAATCATTACGGCTGAGGTGAGTACAGTAGACCTTCGTTCTCATGAGCTGTGGTGTTAATGAGTTTGGGAGAAGTATCCAAACTGTGTGTGTGTGTGTGTGATAATAAATAAATGTTATTGATGAAATTGTGTGCTTTGCTATGGCAACTACGCGGGGAAGTTCTAAACTAACAGGATTTTACAATATATATATATATATATATATATATATATATATATATATATTATTATTTCCAACATATTCAAATTTTTAGATTAACAAATTTTATCGAAATCTGTTATAAAGCTTGACATCCAATTTAGCACAAGCTAAATATTAATAATGAAACAAAAACTAATACCTAGTAGTAGATTTGAATATATTAAAATCTGAACAGAGAGATTGATTGTGGATAAATTTCCAACTTATATTAGCAATTTTATGTTATTTAAAAATATCTGTTGGAAAGTTTAAATTAAGCAAGTATTTGTGTCAAATAATTAAGCATTAATTGGCAACATAAATGTCTTAAGCTTATACAAATATGAAAAATCTTATTAAATATTAAAAATATATATATATATATGCATTTGTTCTAACAAAAATCAATAATTTTTGTTATCAATTACTGTTTGCGAAAAGAAAAAAAAAACTACAGGTTTTAAATCATAAAATAAAATGACCAATTATTTAAAATGATTTTAGTAAAAATAATAAATAGTTTTAGCAAAGACTCATTCTTTGTAGTTCCTAAGTTTACAAGCTTTTTGTGTTTTATTTATTGTATTTCTAATATGAACATAAATAACGCTAGCAGCTTTTTGATACAATTTAGAAAAATTAAATAGATAAGTTTTTTTAAACATAAAAAAATTAACTGGGTGTTAACTTTTAGGCAAGGGCACACTGTATGAGAGCTCCGGTGTTTTAAAGTTTTTAATATTGCTAATAAGAACTCTAAATATTTTTATTACATAAAAATAATACGTGTATGATATTATTTAAAATCAATATTTCACTTGTTTTTAAAGCTATTCATTAAGAGCTAGTTTCTTATTTGAATATTTTATGTATTTAGCGATATTATTAGAAGTGTATTTTTTATATATAAATAATTTTTTATCTATTTCAAAACCACAAAAAGAAAATAAAAATATATTTGGAGAACAAATATGGTTTAATAAGAAAGAGATTGTCTTCTATAGAAAAAAAAATCCTTCAAAAAAAAGCTTGCATTCAAGCTATCGTAAGGGGGGAAAAGATACTAAGTTCTAATTCTGCTTGAATTCTCTAACTTCTAGTTCTGAAATCCCCAAGTATTTTTTTTTATCCCTAAAGCAAAGAATTTCGAATAGCTAGTAATAAATTTTGAGGACAATTCCCGAATGAAGTGAAGAGAATTAAGACGAATTTATATTCTTCTAGACTTTTATAAAAGGAAACTTTTCCTATACCATTGATTTAAAAAAAAAGACGAATTCTTCAATATATCAAAATGTTGAAAGGAATTTTTAGGGGAAAAAAAAGAGAATTCTTTTACCACTAAAATATCGATGGTATTTTTAGGGAATTTATTAAGCAATATTTTGTTTAAAAAACATTAGTTTGACGTATTTTTTTCAACTTAATATTTTTATTCATCATGCTACTGTTTCATTATAATATTAATGTAAATATGTTTCTTCATTTACTTGTATAGAGTAAAAATATTTTTAATAACTAAAAGTCAAATCACTGCCAGAAAAAAATAGCACAAGCAGTTTGGAAAAAATATTTTAATTGTACAAAAAAGAAAGCAATGTATGTAAATAACATAAATATTTCTAACTTTATTTAGCCCCAAAGTTAATCAATTTACTCTAGGATTTAAAATATAAACAAAATAAAAATACTATTACAATATAAAAAACATCAAACCATACATAATATTCATAAAAATAGAGAAGATATAACAAAAGATACTACTACTTAAGCTTTAAATATATAAAGAAACTTACTAGAAAGATATATAATACATTTGAATATAGTTTTTCTTTATTATGAATGCGCTGTTCATTGAATATTTATAAATATATTTCATTGATTTTTTGGTTTTGGAAAAGCCTCAATGAAGGGCTTGATGATTAATCTTATAGCGGTTTAAAATATTTCGCATTTAATCCTACTAAAATGATACTACGTGAGAGATATTGTACAACTTGAAAGGCTAAAGACAGATGGAACGTAGATGGTAGAAGTAATTCACATAATTAATAAAAAGGTACTATTTTGTGTGTATTTGGAATCTACTACTCGTATACAATTGAAGGAACCAGCAAAACTCGCAATAAATGTTGGCAGGGTGAACTTATTACATTCAAGTCTCGAAAACTTGGCACTCAATAACCTGGCAGCCCGGATAACTTGACCTCGTCCTGGGGTGGGTTGAAAAACGTACACAAGACATCATACAAACTGCTTAAATATCACATATAGAGGGACTAAGGACAGTCCAAACCATTCTTCAAAATTTTGAACAAGGTATGTCGGTGATGGACTTACTGCTTCTTCGTAATCTTCGTGATGAGGCAGTGTAGAGTTCAGTTTGAAAGACAACAAGTATTACTCATTTTTTCTCAAAAATTGAGGCCAGTTTTTGTAAAGTCTCTCGGCTACTTAATTTTCATTATAGATAGCTTTATGTCTTCATAAATTTATTGAGGTGTGTCTGTGATATAGTAAATGTATTCATTGATTTTCATTTTTATGTAGTAAATATACCATATGCCAGGGATGGTGAACCAGTGGCACGCATGCCATTGATGACACGGGATACAATATTTTTAGCTCGCCAGTGATCAAAATGGTTTGCAATTTAGTTCAAAATTTAAAAGTTCGCTGTAAAGTATTCCGAACAAACGCGAGTGATTGGTCGCGGACGACACTTTTCTTGTCTTAGTTAGGTCGTTGACTACAATTGCTTATGATGTTAAAGTTTGTCTACGCTTGACATAGTCAATTTCATTGACACAACTGTATTTTAAAGTATATTTGTCTTATATATACGATTTTTAACTGTTATTTAACATGGATGGTTCAGCAAAAGAATGAAAAGTGCAAGATAGTAAGTGTAATAGAGAATTTCAAATTTGTTGGACTCTGAAACATGGCATTATTAGTAAAAGCAACAAAGCAGTGAATGTTTTATGTTCTGGAATAGTGGTATGCTAAATATCGTCTGTAAAATGGAATTTTGAAATAAATCACAAACTTTCTTGTCAAAAAAAGTGAACCACAGGAAAAATAATTAATTGCTTAGAACCCGTTTGGCAGATGACTCCAATTCAGCATGTATTCATCAAAAAGTAACCTTTTTTAATCCTAATATAAGTTATTTGTCATCCAATCTGCAACAATAGGAGTCACACTAATGTTATTTTAATTTGATTTAAACATAACTATATAAAACATTTATAACTAAAGGATGTTTTTTTGAGAGGTATAGAACTTTTAATTGCAATAAAACAACGATGTATTATTCGATTGACATGAATTTTTTTATTCGAAAGATAATCTTGTGGCATTACATTTTAAATATGATTTCTGGCATAGGACTGCCACGGCTAACTCGGATGTAGTCCAATCTGGACGTCCAATTTTCGATGACTTTTTCCAACATTTGTGGCCGTATATCGGCAATAACACGGCGAATGTTGTCTTCCAAATGGTCAAGCGTTTGTGTCTTATCCGCATAGACCAATGACTTTACATAGCCCCACAGAAAATAGTCTAGCGGTGTTAAATCACAAGATCTTGGAGGCCAATTCACAGGTCCAAAACGTGAAATTAGGCGGTCACCAAACGTTTCTTTCAATAAATCTATTGTGGCACGAGCTGTGTGACATGTTGCGCCGTCTTGTTGGAACCACAGCTCTTGGACATCATGATTGTTCAATTCAGGAAGGAAAAAGTTAGTAATCATGGCTCTATACCGATCACCATTGACTGTAACGTTGTGGCCTTCATCGTTTTCGAAGAAGGATTCCACCAGCCCATAAAGCGCACCAAACAGTCAGTTTTTCTGGATGTAACGGTGTTTCGACATACACTTGTGGATTAGCTTCACTCCAAATGCGGCAGTTTTGTTTGTTGACGTATCCATTCAACCAGAAATGCGCTTCATCGCTAAACAAAATTCGCTTATGAAAATCGACCATTATTTTCGAAATAAAATTTCACAATTTTAAAGCGTTGTTCAAATTGTGAGTTGTTGAGTCTATTCATGATGAATTGCTAAACCAAACTGAGAATAAATCACTTGACACCTGTTAAATCGGTCGCCATCTTGGAAAGTAATGCCAACTTAAACTTCTATACCTGGAAAAAAAACACTCTGTATATAGTGCAAAGGGTATTTTTTGTAGTAAATAGAGTTTTGTGTTTTTAGTTTTAATTTTCCCAATAATTCCAAGCCAAAATTATTTGACGGCACGTTTCTATACCTCATTAAATGCTTCTTTAGAGAAAATGGCACGTTGAGCAGCACATTTTCGCCATCCTTGCTCTTTGCCTCCGTAATGTACATATGTTCTCTTCGTTTAAAGAAATTTGGGCAGTTTATTTTCTGTTGCATTCTCAAGCAAACAATATGTACAAGACCAGTACAATATTTTCCGAGGAAACACTTGTATTTATTTTTTTTCATCCCGTTCTCAATAACCCGTCATGTTCACAAACTCGTTTACCCTTCGGCCTACATTGGGCCGAGTTTCCGGGGCTCTACTGCAATAGAGGGTTTTTTTTTTATTGTTACACACAGTGGTGAAACATGTCATTACTGATATTCCAAGCTGTTGAAAATATATGCAATACCACCAAATAAAAGAGTTCACAAGAGATAATAAGAGGTTGGACTCTAGAGCGCAGATTAGTACATCTGTTATCTAAATTAACATGATGCACTGGTTGTGTAGAAGATTATCAGAAGTTGAAAACTCACCACGCTTTCAAGTAATGGTGATGTAATTAACAGAACCTCATCTGACAGGAATCAAATCATCCCCGAAAAAGTGTCGAAAGCATCACAATCCATTTCATCGAAGTGTTGTAGGGAAAGAACGTTTTAGATGCCCTAAAGTAACCAACCAGAACCTTTATTTGTCAATTGGCTATTAGTGACTGTGGAAAACAAGAAAATCTGTGCCACTATATATAAATGGCGATTAATGTCAGTCATTATCGCCCCACTGCTCGCCATGAGTTACTGTATCGTAGATAGATAAAATGAATTTTAGATTTTATAAAATATTATGGAGAACTCTTATTAATCAAAATTTCTTGAACCTAATCTAATTAATTTAAGTATATTAGAACACACCCTGAATGCCTAACTATAGGATCTTGACTAAGGTTCTTAAATTTAATAATATTTTTCATAATGACTACTATACTAAACTTTATTTTACGTGGATCAATGTTGTTAAGATAGCGAAGATATTGTATAAGCGCATAATGTAAGAGTTAATTTATTCGACAGAAACTTTAGTCATATGTTATCAAAAATCTATTTAATCTAATTAATATTTTAACAATTATAGATACAACCCCGTTGGCATGGTTTTAGAGACTAAATTTGCAATTTGGGTAAAAGCTTATGTTAAAACAGTCACCCCCCAATTTAACGAATTCATCGGAACCGAACATTTTGTTCATTAATTCGGGGTTATTCGTAATATCAGCTTCCAAAAAAGTACAAGTTTTTTGCACTTACCCTTCATAACTTCTTCACTAGCCAACGACACAAAAAATATCCGCAGCTATAAATACTATTAACGAAAAATTACGCACCAGAGTTGTTTGGAAATTATAAACCACTGACGAATAGATGTTCGACAATCTTTTTGATTCCTAAATGGAAATAGTTCTTTTTTGTCTTTATGCAGAAACGAAATGGATCTGCAGGATCCCTTGCATCCTGCAGCAAAAAGTATGTTTTCACAATTTCAAAACAATGTAAAGCATTAGAAAATGTAATAGTTTTGTTAGGAGTTCCATTTTCAATAATTGCATAAGGAATCGCTACACATTCATTTCCGACAATTTGCCATGCTTCCCAAATTTCCCCAAACAATCTTTCCTGCAAAACCATACTTATAATAAACCTCAATTCTCTCAAGAAGGATAGCAAATCTCTCACAATCAGTCATTTGTCCTGAATTATCCATCAATTTTTCTCAATAACAAAATGTTAAATTTACATCTAATTTCTTATAGTTTAAAAATATGGCTTACAAAATTTCTGAAGTCGTGTGTTTTAGCGAAGCTTTTAGTTAAAAAAATATTGAAGTTCGATTGTTATCCTTAATGTTTAAAATGGTTCAAGGCAGATTAACAACGGAAAAATAACAATTATTGATCATATATTGGTTAGCAAGATAACTGTGTTTTGGGATATTCTTTTCTTTTAGGATAAAAGTGCTTGAATCAGCTAAACCCGTTATCTACCGCATTATAATTCACGTCAGTTTGCTGCATGCAATATTTTTTTTGAATTACTACATTGAAAATTACGGGATATACATAAACAAAATACTCAACATTGGGAAATTTAATTCATTAGAGCTAATTAATTAAAAGATATTCAATTGTAAAATTAATTATATATGCTGTTCACTTAAAATAAATAGTCAAATCGTTTTTCAAGCTTTTCATTAACATACAATAAATAAATAAATAACTTACATTTTGACATTAACAAATGTTTTCGGAACAAAAATGGCAATCTTCGCAATCCAATCCAAATGTCAGCTGAAAACGCAATTTCTTCTCTAAAACTATTCGCCTTCCCACTAAAATACTCATCATAGAGCCCGTGTGACCATATATCTTGGAGTAAAAGATTTAAAAGAATATTCCTGCTAAGTATCACCTGAGTATTCGTAAAAATGGTTATTTTATGTAATTTTAAAGTGAGTGGTACTTATTCGTACCGTCGGTAGATAAAGGGTTAAAACAGATTTGGTTTTACCAAAGGCTTTAATTGTCCTCTTATTGTGGTGCACTGATTAGGATGCCTCTTTAATACAGGGTGTCTACAAATCAGATGGACAAAAATAATGAAAATAATTAAAGTACATATTGTTGTAAGATAGAGAAATAATCCAAGTTTATTACTATCATAAATGTTTTATATGACTTCCTTTCGTTAATGCGTAAATTTGCCACTGGTAAATTAGTGCCTGCCACATAATTGTCAGCATGTTTCTTCCATCGATCAAATTGATTGCAACGTAAGTTTAATTATAGTTCAGAAAAGGATACAGGAAATGGTGGAGTATAACACTTAATCTTTTACAAAACTCCATACACTGATATGCTGCGATGAAAGCTCTGGTGATTATGATGGTCACCAAATAAAAACTCCATGACCAATCCAAACTAATACCTCAGCTCTGAGGAAAGATGTAATGTTTTTAAAGGTGACGAAGTTCGATATCCTGTTGAAAAACGAGAACTTCTGGCATTTTCATTTGATTATTGGCATATGGAAAATCTGTAGCATGTCCAGGGAAATAATTCCCGTAACAGTTTCTATAGCATAGTACACGTTTACTTTGGGACTATTTATTTAATGATCTAGGATAGCATGATGATTTCCCGATTCCCAAATTCCTAGATCATGACACCTAACGCTATCTCTGAATTAATTTAGGACACATTACTATCATACTTAGTGTAATCTAAGCTGCACTTTTTTTCCAATGTTTAATGCTCCTAAAATTCGGATGCAGTAAAGAATCGAAGGGGAAAAAACATTCATTCGACGGGACAATTAGAGCGATTACGGTTGTATGTATGTATTTAAAAGTTTATAATGCTAGTAAAATAACTAATTATTCACTTCTTATTAGTTCTCATTCTAAACTTATTTTAGTTTCGTAAAATTGGATATCTCAATACACCATTTTACACTGTTTTTCATTTTTCTCAAAAATAGTGTTCACAATTTCTGGTACGGTGTAGAAATGATGGCGGTTTCATTAAACTTTCGCTTCGGCAATACATGTACTGAAATTGGAACGATACGGATACGATTAGCATCCCCCCAGCGAAAAAATGGCATGCAAAATCGTACACATTTTTCCTCTGACCACCCCCATGGCATTCTCCCTCTAAATAGGGCTGGAACCGAGCCAAATCATACTATCAACTATATGGTGCTCAAAGCTACGGCTAACGGCATGCGTACTACTAGCCCCTCGCCATGATGAATTCAATGGGCTTTGATCTAATGTTGTTGTAGATCAGGTGGTATAAGTAAAAGCAACAGAAATTCTTAAATTATGAAATTGCTCAACAAATTTGTAGACACCCTGTATACGTGTCATCAGAAGTTTACTCTATTTCATACCTTTGCTAAACTACATATTTTTGTCTTTGTTTTTGATGCAAATTTTCAGTTCAGACCAATTACAACTGAAAATGCTATTTTATTCCTTTGGAACACAAGGAAACAGTTCAAAAACCAGACAATTTTTTTAAAAATTAAGATAAAAATTGAGATAAAATGTGTAATAATATTGAAAAAGAGAATGGCGATAAGGGAAATAGTCCTCTTGTGGCTAATATTTCTATTTCGGATTACAGAATACAAATGCATTCTTAGATGCCAACGAAATATTGAAAGTAACAGAAAAGATAATAAGCATTATATATTTCATAAAATATAAGAAGTCTTTCATGTGTAGTGGTGAAAATAAATAAGAATGGAATTAAAAGTTCCTATTTATATAAATCATAATTGTTTAGATTTGTGTAGATAATACTTCTAAAATTGCTTAAAATATCTATTTATTCAAACTTAATGGATTTTTATTAATTTTTGGAGAAGAAATAATAAAATTCTGAATTTTTTACAGTAAACAGAAGAAAAATACATGGCAACATTCTGAAACGAATGTCCCTTTTTAAATCCATTTTTCTATTTCCACTGCGTTAAACAATCTTTCAAAGACGAAGAAAATGGGATAGCAAGTTGAAGTAATTTAAAGAAAAGAAATTGCTGCAAAGACTATCATAAAATTGGTTTTCTTTTCTAAAGTGGCTTGGACTTAAAGAGATTTTTGCAGTCGATGACAGCAACTGGAGATGAAGCAGTTTGTGTAGATAATGTTCTTTTTTTCCACCAACAGAACATGACATGAAACGGAATTACTGCTTCCCGAGGCAGTTTATTTTTTTGATAAGCCTAAAATAAAACAGAAGGAAAAAATATACTTCAAAACAGAATTTACTGATTGAAGAGGCTATTAAAGCAAATATTACGGGTTTTTTTAATAAAAAATAGGATATTATACCAACATTTACGCGTTGTTATGATGAAGTTTGAAATGTGCATTCTATTTTACATTTCAATTACAATAGCTTATTTATACTTTATATCTAAAAATACATTTTATTAAATTTTATATAGATGAAGAAACCCTTTTGCAAAAATAATCTAAATGAACAACTTTTAAAATACTAACTTAATATTCGCTTAACGATTTCAAATTAGGACGCTCAATGAGATGTTTATACATTTGAGGCACAACATTACACACTTCTAACACTTCAAATTGATTACCAATGAATTGTTCCTGAAATGTTTATTAAAATGATTTCGAAAACACAAACTAACTCTTGAATTTTCAGCAGCGGAAGTTCACGTCAAGACCAAAAATGTAAATGCCTCAACTTGAATGAGCAGAGAGATTTCAAATTTCTAATTACTTCACAATATTTGTAAAGCTGCTGGAATATTAAAATATTTAAGGAGCCTCAATTTGTGCTCATAGTGCTCACTCAGTTCAATTCAGCTGCTGGTATCCCATCAGCCAACGCGGTTGTTTCTATGATGAAAAATTTGCGCCTTTTCTACCAGATGTAAGAGCATGACGTAAAGATAATTATTAGAATTTGCAATGTATTATAAGGCTTCGAAGAATGATATTATTTGTTTAAAGTTAAAATATAACTTCATAACTTCATTGAAATATGAAGTCGCTAAATTAAAGATGTTTCTAGACTTAAGAGATTGTTCTAAATGTACAATGTAAAATTGCCCGTTTTCTTGTTTACGTAGAATTTGGTCAAGTGAAATCATTTTTTGCTCTGCTAATTGTACTCAAAGTCGTTAAATTTTACTTAGAGCTCCAAGATAATAGTCTTAAACGTGGATTTTTTTTTTCCATTTCAGAGTAGAACGATATGCAATAAAATTCTTTTAAAAACTAATTATCATAAAAAAAATTCTTTTATTTCTATCCAGTTCTTCCGTGTTCTAATAAAGAGTGTTTTTTTCCAGGTATAGAAGTTTAAGTTGGCATTACTTTCCAAAATGGTGACCGATTTAACAACTGTCAAGTGATTTATTCTCAGTTTGGTTTGGCAATTCATCAAAACGATCATCAAGCAAGGCGTAGATTCGTCGAATGGGCCCAAAACGAGATTGCCGTTGTTCCCGATTTTCATAAGCGAATTTTGTTTAGCGATGAAGCGCACTTCTGGTTGAATGGCTACGTCAACAAACAAAACTGCCGCATTTGGAGTGAAGTTTATCACCAAGTGTTTGTCGAAACACCGTTACATCCAGAAAAACTGACTGTTTGGTGCTTTTATGGGCTGGTGGAATCCTTCTTCGAAAACGATGAAGGCCACAACGTTACAGTCAATGGTGATCGGTATAGAGCCATGATTACTAACTTTTTCATTCCTGAATTGAACAATCATGATGTCCAAGAGCTGTGGTTCCAACAAGACGGCGCAACATGTCACACAGCTCGTGTCACAATCGATTTATTGAAAGACACGTTTGATGACCGCCTAATATCACGTTTTGGACCTGTGAATTGGCCTCCAAGATCTTGTGATTTAACACCGCTAGACTATTTTCTGTGGGGCTATGTAAAGTCATTGGTCTATGCGGATAAGCCACAAACGCTTGACCATTTGGAAGACAACATTAGCCGATTTTGCCGATATACGGCCACAAATGTTGGAAAAAGTCATCGAAAATTGGACGTCCAGATAGGACTACATCCGAGGTAGCCGTGACAGTCATATGCCAGAAGTCATATTTAAAATGTAATGCTACAAGATTATCTTTTGAATAAAAAAAAATCATGTCAATCGATTAATACATTGTTGTTTTATTGCAATTTAAAGTTCTATACCTCTAAAAAACACCCTTTATTTATGAAATATCTCTAGTTATTGATTCACTTTTTCTTGATATAATGGGAAGAATATTGAAAAATACAGAAAATCATTTGCATTTTATGGAAATGAATTTTAAGGTTAATTTTTATCTATAAATACGACATTTTTTAGGCGATTTGTTTCTATCCGATAGCCATGATTCTTGATAGTAGCTTTTGCTCTAATGTTTCGTAAAAGTAAACTTTTTCGTAGCCATTTTATGCCATGCCAATTTTGCTCAGTATTAAATATGAAAGAGCATTTGGGATATATTTAAATCCCCCGATACGATACCTCATTTATAGTAATGATAATAATCATTTTCTGTTGGCAATGATTATGCCTCAAATATGGAACCGTACTCTGATAATTTGTGGGTATGCATTTGTGGTCTAACATGCTTGGAAACGCCAGGAAAATTACTTCCAGTATTACAAAATGGCATGTTGTTCTCCTTTTATACAGCGTTAGTTGATGGATAACGTATGCCAATGCTGTGCATTGATGCTGAACTGCAAAATCATTTTTCATATCCAATCGCGTAGGGCAGAAGTTTTGCGTGATTTGGAAGCTTCTCTCATGATGTTTTTGGCAGGCAAACATTGTATAATTCCTTAATATTATAAACCTCTCTGAATCTTTTAAAATAAAGTGAAATCCTATCAGTTGTACATGACATAATCAGTACATTTAAACGATGAATGAACAAATTGATATTTACGAAAAAACTATGTAAGGTCTAATTAAATAATTTCTTTTTGAATTCTCTTTTCATGTATTACGACAAATGTTATTTAAATATGTTTCATTTTATTGGTGTCTGAATATTCTAATAGGCAGTAAAAAGTTATAAAAAACTCCATTTCAAGCAGTAATATCAGTTTTTTTAAAATTTTACATATGTATATTTTGAAAATGTTTAAATGGCACCAGAGATGATGTGATTTCTTAATGCTAGATATATAACCCCTGCCTCCCCTCAAAAAAGGAAAACAAGATTAGAGAATCCGAAGAATTTACTCGCATGTAACAAAACTTTTAATTACAATATTTTACTGACATTTTCAGCAGAGAATAATTTTAAACTTACCCATTTTAAGACAAGAAACATACAGGACTTTCAAATAAATTTCAAAAAATGAAGCAAAGTACAATATTTTCCCCAAAATTTATGACATATTTTAATTAAAGGAGCAAAACTTCGAAAAGTACATTTTGCTGTCTATGGCAGACTTAGAATAGAGTCCCACAGGAAGGCTAACAAAATGTTCTATGCTACATACTTTGAAAAATGGTATGCCGTTCTTTTTGCTTTCGACCAAGTTACCGAGTAAAGCTATTTCAAGAAGAAATGGTCTAAATGTAAGAGTAATTGGAACACTAAATCTTTTAAGAAATTGCCTGATTTTAGTTTAATAAGGTGCATAAAATCTGTACTCTGGTTGCAAGCTGGGCAATTTAAGCATATACTGTGTGTATTAAATACGTCTCGTAGGTAATGATCTGTCTCTGATCTCAATCAAAACATAATATGTCGTTATAGGAACTCTTAGGTATCAATCATTGCAATATCACAACATTACATGTTATTTAATTACATGGGGCAACAAATTTTCAAAAAGTTTCATCTTCCGTGATAAATATAGTCAGTTCATGATGAACTCAATGTGTAAACAAGCATATATATTTATATAGCACAGAAAAGGCTGATTTGACTACAGGCTCTTTGTAAATCGTATGCATTGTTTAGAAAAGTGTATATAAACTCATTGCAATCAAAATTTGCGCATCAAGAAAAAAGAGTGGGATTGTTTTGAGACTTGGCATGAAGGTCTGGCAGATATGCAGATGATTAAAAATGCAGCATTATTATACATTGCATGATGCTGCAAGCGGATGCTGAACTTCGCTATCCTTAGATTGTAAAACAAGTAAGGAAAACTTGTTTGCATGTATTTGACCCATTAACTGCCAAAAAAACCCTACGATATTCACTCACTAGTGCCACCGTTTTTCCAAGAGGCACTCGTTATTACGTAGTTTATTGGGGGAAAAGAAGGGGCATGTTTTTCATAACCCTAAAAAATTGTTTACTTTCACTTCACAAAATAAAATATAGAATGAAATTTTAAAAAATGAGCACGTGTTCTTATTGCCACACGTAAGAAATACACCACACGTGTGTGTGTGTGTCTGTAATGTTATTTCAGTGATTAGTTAGGTGAATAAAAAAGGGGATATTAGAATTATCCTTCAACATTATTTATTCACAAATCTGTACTTATATAGTAATATTTTTTTGCAAAGTATACAATCATATATATTTGGAAATTAATTTTATTCTAAGAAGGAAACAATATGTTTAGGGTAGTTGAAATAGGTTATAAATACTTTAGATTCAAAATAGTTTAAATATCTAAAAAAAACTTTATCAAGTGTTACTCCGTACTTTGCCATGCTTTCATTTGGATCATTTGACATAATTAAATTGAATTTGGATTTTTTAAAAATCTACTAAAGGCTCTGATTTGTCTTTTGAAAAATCTACAGTAAAATCCCCTTTTACAATAATAGGAAATTTGTTCAAAAGGTTTGATCTGGTTTCAATGTAGGCAACTAAATTTTTGTGAATGAATTCGATAATTTTCTCTACGTTTTTATCTGGTTAAATATAAATAGTAACCATTAGAATTATTTGTCCATTCTATGTTCTACATTTCATTACACAAATTTCATCGATGCATGGCACATTAAACATAAATGATTCAGTCGTATTGTTACGATTGTTATGAGAATTACAAACCCAGGCATAACAGTGCCTGGCTTTTTAAAGCGCATGATTCAAGTTCACTCTCCAGCAAAACGCGCCTAAAGAAGTTATTACTTCAAAGAAATGAAAACCCAAAACTTAATGTCTAGAGTTACAATATGATAAAAAAATTATAGTTTGTCTATCGTATGATATATTCTTAAACATCGCTGAACACAAAAACCAGCATCACATTCAGTATACTGATAGCGTGATTCCCATCGAATAATTTTTTTTCACGAGCCACACATTTTCGTGTCGCACGTTTCTTAGAAGACGTTAACGGTGTTAAAGAAATGGTTAGCTACTGATTTTTCTTCGTTTCTGGAATACACCCTTTCAAATTCCTTCCCCACATGTTCTACTAGATAAGTAAATTCTTCAGAAGCATTGTTAATGTCGTTTTGTATTGTATTACAAAACCACGAGGCTAAGTTTAAACACAACACAATACAAAAAGTCATCCGTTTAGTGACCCGGACGTGTATACTCGTATTGTATGAACATACGGAGCATTAAACGCACCAGCTAATTAGGATGTGTATATACGTCGGTGGCACGTAAGGGTTTAATCTATTGCAGAGGGACACCTCTTAAAAAGAGATGCCATTGCACCGCGCCATTCGAGACAATATGAGAAACTGTCAGAGTTCGAGAGTGGAAGAATCGTAGGGATGATGGATCCAGGGTTGGTGCGAAGGTAGCCTCTTGGGCCGTTGTAACTTTACTTAGAGGAAGTGTTGAGAACAGTGACCAAGATAGTTTTCTGTTACGTTGCGATCAGGTTCAGGACGCATTTGACAAACCACTAACCGAAAACCATCACATCATGCGACACGCATGCTCAGCACCTAATGTTTCATTGTCCGCCAACCATACATAAGCACCTCCTTCACTACGGGTTTCTATGTCACTCCATACCATCGCAAGGAGCCTGTTGAAGGAAAGTTGCTGTCTCGGCCCCCATTATGTGAGCTATCATTGTCACCCATTCACAATCACTTCCGTTTGGAGTAGTTTTGTACTCGAATGTATTGGACTGAAACCGAGTGGAATCACGTCGTCTTAATGGACGAATCAAGATTCAATTTGGGCAATGGTGACTATTGTATATGTGTGTAGAGGCCCCGTGGTGATCGTCTTATTTTTGCATTTGTTCTACAACGACACATGGCTCCCACAACTGGTGTAATGGTATGGACTGACATCACGTATGACATGCATTCTCACTTTATATTGATCTACGGCACCGTGACAGTCTAGATATATATACATGACATTTTCAGCTATATGTGTTGCTACTCCTAGCAGGGCTCTCAAGAGCCATTATTAACAAGACAATGCTCACTCACACACAGCAAGAGTTTCATAGGACTGGCTTCACAAAACTTCCACCCTTCCTTTGCTTGTTTGACCCTATATTCGTTACCGATCGAGCATATATGGGGTAGATCAGGACGTCAAGTTGCAACCCTGGAAGTTTTGTTGACTTAGTCGTGTGTTTACAGCAACTGTAGAACGTGATTTCATAAGACATTGTACGGGAATAGCTTGTCTCAATGCATGACAGTATCATATCATGCATACTAGAAATGACCGTACAGGGCACTAAAACCTCCAATCATTTTTAATTTTTCAATAACAAATGACCATTTTGCTTTGATATTCAATCACTTACTTTTAAAATCAACTTTTTATATTTATGTAAAATTTCCTTTCAGTCTGCCAAATCTTTCTTGGTGCGTAAATTTTTATTACAATGAGCGTACTTACGTATATTATAATACATGTTAGGATTCACTTAATTTACTTCAAACTTTCCATTTTTTTGGCCTGTGCTTGTAATGGATATTAGGAGAATCTCTGATGACCATCCACTAGTAATCAGCCAACATTGTCTTTGACCCTGTGCTTCTTAAACTTTCAATATGTGCGATCCAATTTTCAATCCTAATTTTCACCATGTCCCCCTCTCTTTATACAGTAACACACAAAATATATTGTAAGCAATAATAATGTACTCTGAAGCTAAATCTACAAAACTACCTTAACTATAAATATTTTTAATTGTCAAGATAAATATTAAAATTTGTCTATGTTAATTTTAAGTTACAAGATAAGTATCATGTTACTTTTCCTTTCTAATTTTTAAATTGGAACATATTGCAAAATAGATTTCAATTAAAGAAGATACCAAGAATGCTATAAGTACACAGTTACCTTGATACAGAAACGCTCTCAATTGCCGAAGAAGAAATCTTCATAGATTACAAGTCAACTGTCGAAATCAAAAGGTAATTTAGTAATAAATCAGTCTTTGAATTTTGGGCAGAGGTGGATGAGGAATTTTCTATATAAAAAAACAAAAGTATTTTCTCGTTTATTTTTTCCAACTGCAACTCTAGCATATATTAAAAACTTCATCTTAATATAAATTAATTAGCGAATACACATTGTGCCATTCGGATACATTTATGAGTATATTAATAAATGTAAATGAGAATTTTATTTTTTATTTAGTCAGAATATATTTTTGTTTCGCTTCATTTCAATAAATTAATAATTTTTAAATAATGTTTTATTTTAGAATTTTTTCGATGGGCTCGCACCCCTCCCTCCGCTGGATTATCACGCTGCCCCCCAGGGAGGTGCTCCTTACAGTTTGAGAACCGCTGCCCTTGCCGATTCACCTTGGGGCGTTTTATCAAGTCAGCAATATCCCGAAGAAAATATTTTCCACGCTTATCACTGACTTGTACGCAATAATCATAGAAGATATTCAACTAGAAGTGTAGATTGAGGATATTTAATGACTTATATTACAACCAAAATTTTGAATTGAAACTAACATATCCTAAAAGAAATCCTTGTAGTTTTTCTTGTCATTGCATGGAATATTAGTTGATCCGCAGGACAGAAAACATTCCAAACCTGTCTCTGTTTACTTCGAAGAAGTTTCTCAAATTTTTGAGGTCTTTAAAAACCTTTTTTATTATGAAGCCTTACAAAAACCCTTTTAGTTTCTGTTGCTCTGAATGGTAGGAAATTTCATGCAGATACTAGAGTGATCTGGCTTAATCTTATCCAGCTTTTACCAAGCTATTGGCAATTTCAAGGTCAATGATGGTTTCATGTGGCTCTGCTACAGGTAGGTATTCTACATTCATTTCTCAAGGCTTAAATGATGTTTTCTGGGGACAATGTAGTTTGAAACGACTTTTTTTCTATTCCTCAAGGAAAACAGCAATATTCCGTATATTCTAGCAGCAAGCCCATTAATTGAAAATGTATTTTCAAGCCAAAATAGATCTTCCAGCTATAAATACTACAGTTGATTATTTTCAACAATTTTGTAAATTTCGGAAATTATCCTTCATGCAGACTGCATGTGCAACAAATATGGATGAAAGCTCGTTCGCATCATTCAACAAAACAAACTTGAAATCCAGTATTGAAGCATTTATAAATGGGCGTCATTCTTACAGATCATGGATAGTGTGTGGATTCATTTTAGTAGGCCATCAATATCGCAGCAGAATGCAAGACTTTTAACTATCTTTAAACAAAATTGAAAAGTCGCGACATGAAGTAACTCAGATCTTTTCTTCGAGAGGATTCCGTTGTTTAGGTCAATGTCTCCACTTTATTCTGGACAAATCGAATTCACAAACAGCACCATTTAGTTCACCCGAGGTCATTTTATGTCATAAAGATATTTAAGGTATCCGACTACGTTCAGAACTGCGATTTTCAAAAGAGCATAAATGGATACTTTTCATGATATTTAGTGTAATTCAGATTAGAATACATGCATAAAATGTTTTTGAGGAGGTTTTGACAAAAAAATGAATTTAATAATAATATTTTGTCAAAAATTAACTTAAAATAATCTTTTTTCAAATGTTCTTCTTTAGAGAAATATGGTTCTATTATAATAATATTTTACATGTATATAGCTCAGACCTCTCTACAGTGGCTCAACTAAAATTTTTGAAAAATTCATATTATTTTCAGTTACTACCAATTGAAATAACTATTGGCGTTTTTTTTTAAAATTGCTCCCCTCTGTTGTCGTAAAATATGAATAAACCCACTTCTAAGTTATATATTTCAAAAATTCTAGTTGAGCCGCTGTAGAGAAGTCTGGCCTGCATACAGGCAAGATATTATTAAAATAGAACCATTTTTCACAAAAGGAGAACATTTGGAAAAAAGATTATTCTAAGTAAATTTTTTGCCACAATATTATAATTAAATAATTTTTTTTGTCAAAATGTCATTTAAACAATTTTATGCATATATTCTAATCTGATTGACAGTAAATATCATGAAAAGTTTCCATTTATGCGCTTTGCAATATCACGGTTCTGAACGTAGTCGGATACCTTAATCACAGCGCAAAGCAACCATCATCATTTTTACTGCTATTATATGCAGACGTTGTCACTTGAGAAGAATTCTGTGTGACACAACGAGATCCTCCACCTCTAAACTTATAGAAAAATCTGCAGAAGGCCCAATACTGGGGATGGGGCATGTGAGACAAACGACAAATCAAATCGAATGAGTCAGGTTATTTAATTACCCCATTATATTTCTTGCGGAAATCTCCAGAAGATGGTGGTACCATATAGAAATAAAAATTATCGATTTGATATTAGTGGGCTCCTCCAAATAATGGAATTCATTATATTAATGGGATACATATATAGGATTATTATTTTTGATGTATTAATTAATTAATAATGTTATAATATAATAAACACAATAAAATATATAATATTAAAATGATAAAATATATACTATAATATAATGCATAAATATTTTATTATATCAGGGTACTTTTATGTTATAAAAAAGTAAATATTTTTGCAACGTGAACCAAACAGCATTTTTTAATGTGATAGTCGTGTTCGGCTTGTTAAATTCATTCAGGTTTGAGTACTCAAATCTAAGAAGCACTATCATTGTTTCCCAGAGTTATTTACAGTTCATTATTAACTAGTAAATAAACTAATAGTATTCAATTGCCAGATACTTTGAAAACTATAGTTAATCAAGATTGTTTATAAAGCATTATTCATTCAAGAGCCTCAAAATACACTGACATTTCTGGGTTTATTCGGTTCATTTATAATTGAGAGGCAACCAATAAATTGAATAATTCTAGTTCTCAAGTGTACGGATAACAAAGCTCAAACTTCCATAATAGTTTGATATATGTTTGTTTCTCTTTTTATCCACTCTCACCATCATTTGATTAGGAAATAATTAATAATATATTTATCCAAAGCATGTAATGTTTTATTTGTTTATATACACATGTTATTAGAAAATTTTGAATTACGCATATTTTTTTACTATAATGCACGTATAATACACAAAAAGTTATTTGTTTTACAAACTATTTTTGAGTACTAAAAAGATGTATCACTTTAAAATTGACACTTTTGTGAACATGTTCGGTTTCGTGTACAAAATATGATCTGTATGCAATTTTATAGAAAATGTGACATTTTTGAATAAGTAATTGATTATAGTTCTCTTAGGATCAAGATGATTAAATTTCAATACATTTTATTAGAGTTATCAGTACTCGTTTTAAATCAAAATATGTTGTCCTTAAATTGTTAGTGGTGTAGAAATTTAGTAAATGAAATTATAAGTAGAATAATTACAAATACCAGTGATTTATACATATCAGTTACTCTAAAATAAAAAAAAATTTTAATTCAATCATTGTATCATAATATTTAAGTTGTGTATTAGCTTTTCAGTTATTTTAAAATATTTTTGTATTATTTTTTTTAAATTTTCCTGAAGATACATAAATGTACATAATGTCAATCAAAATGTCCTCAAAACAATTGTATGCATGTATTCTAATCTGAGTGACACTAAATATCATGAAAATGATCCATTTATGTGCTTTTTTAAAATCACGGTTCCGAACGTAGTCGAATACCTTAAAACATTCCTGTTTCTTCGAATTTCTTAAACAATATTCAACACACAATTTCAGATTACTTATATTAATTAATTATAAAGCGAATTTGATTCTAACTTTGTAAAATTATACGTATTGTCCTATTTATTGTAAAAAATTAAGATGTTCTTAAGAGATTTCATTGCGTGTGCAAACGTATAAAATTACTAAAGTGAAAAAAAAATTATATAAAATATTAAATTATTTACACTTAGAAACAATATTTTCTTTTGATGTTGTTGGTGGCGTGTGTTTCAAACTGGGGTACATACGAAAGATGAGATATAGATGAACAGAAACATACAATACAAACATAGACGAATATAGACTTTGTTACAAATGATGATCCTAACATAACGCAGAAGGAGTGCACTGCTTTCCATTCGAGACAGGAATTCATTTCAAGCAAAACTCCGACTTCTTTTCCTGAAGATACAGCCATGCTTTATTCGGGATTCGAACCCCAACCCATTTGATTACATGTCGAAGGTCATAACTACCATACTGGGTGGGGCGTCTTTTTGATTGCTAAATTTAAATTATGGAACAGTTAATAAACTAATTTTATACACTTTAAAATCTTCATTTGAGTTTCGAATCTATACATGGTGTCCGAAAATAGCCAAATTGATAAAGAGTCAAAATCGCCAAATTGATAAAGAGTCAAAATCGCCAAATCGTGGGGTTGCTACTCCTATATATAACACGCAAAAACGCGCCAAATTGGCGATTTTTCAAAATTTGGCGGATTAATGGTCGATTCGACAATTTTACCGATATAAGAGCAGATGATCTTCACCAATGTTTCCTAAAAGCTTACTGGTGGTTAAGAAGTGAACTTGTACGGTTTATAGTTTATACGAAAAATATAGCAAATGTTGATGAATGAATGGTGATGCATGATGGCTAGAAGTGGTGTACCCCGGTCACTGGATCTGACATGTGGTTCTGCTTTATAGCCGATACGATTACCAGATCTCGCACCGAATGCAAATTTTTGTGATGACTTGGTGTATTGAGACTTAGTGACTAGACAAAATGACTTAGTTGCGTGTACTTCAGCCGCTATCGTGCTGTAGCGGCCTGTACAATTATCCTATCCAGGGCCCTCGCAAGCATGACGGAATATATTTTTCGAATGTTTTAAAAAAATTATAGTGTGGAAATATATATAAATACTTCTGTTGAAGTGTCCAATACGGTGTTTTCTTATTGGACGCCAACGAAAAATCTGACTGTGCAGAGCTTGGGTTTAATTTTTGGGACACCCTGTGTATGTGAAATACAATTTAAAGAATATAAAAAATATTTGAAACGCAACCTATTTTAATCTAGCGCATACATTTAACACTAGAACGTCCGTTGTTTTAAATACCCTTAAACGTCCACCGGCGTCATTTCAAAACCGCGATATAAAATATATATTAAGAAAATTATTTTAACTAAATAATTGCAAGACTGCTGTTCAGAGGGGTTTAGTTTTAAGACTTTTTAACATTATTGAATGCAATTAACATATTTTAAGACCTTTTATATTATAAAAAAACTGACGTTGACGTTATATTTTGGAAGCTTGTTGGAACCCTGCTTTGTCGCAAAACATTTCCAGTCGCAAATCTACCAGGAACATTACTATTATTAGGTATCCATTCTGTACTATCCCTAGCGATATACGTAACAGGATTTACTGGAATATTATCAATTCACAACTACACTTTCTTCAGATTCTTTGCTGTCACTTTCACTCAATCTTATGTCGTTAGAACAAGACACATCCGATTATTTCTCAGAAAGTTCTTGCAATAAATTAGCAATTCCAAGTAAGCTTAGACCTTTTCTACGAGCTATTGTTTCAGGGTGTCTGCCCTGCACAAGGTAAGAAAATTGAATGATTTTTTTGTGAGCAGATAACCAAATGTTGTGTAACGAAACACTTAAACTCAACAATTCTAGAAAAATAGATTAGTTTCTGCTGTTAACTCTTATAACACGGTATAAATGGTCAAATATTTGGGGAAGCTTGTTTTATTAATATTTATGATGATAAAATTACCTTGCTGTCGAAATGACATCAGTGGACGTTCTAGGTATATTTAATTGTTAAAGTTCCCCAAACTAACCTAGAATAACAGAACTTTTAATATGCAATTAGCATGGAAAATGATTAAAAGTCACGAAATTTTTTCAAATTCCTTACTAAAATGCGAAAATTAGAACAAACTCAACAGGCTCTTGTGTCGCATTGCCACTGATGGACTTTCTAGTGTTAATCCTTAATTTTCTTTTATTTATGAACATGCATCATCCATAAATAAAAAAAAATTCTTTGACGAATATTCCTTCGGAAGATTCCAATAAAAAACTTACCAAGAATTTAAAACGTGCTTACAGATAAGCACAAAAAAGAAACTAACTTTACAAACTACATAAGCAAATCAGTGGACAATCAGATAATGATCCAACTTTGAAACGTGATCTCTACATTTTGTACCCTATTCATCCAACGCACAATAAGTGGAACTTTATTTTCAATGTTTGTATATCTTTCCCATCTGAACTTCAAAAGAATTACTCGAGAATGGAAATGACTCCTTTGGGGGTTAGAATTGCTTCGAACAAAACACAAGGAACAAAATACAATCTAAGAAGATATTACGTGGCTGTAGAGAAATGCTCTTCTGCAAGGAAGGAAGTTTGGAAAAATTGTCTGTCGTAAATCGCAACCTCCTTACGTGCTCACGGCTTGATGTTCCTGCACGTTTTTGTTCATATGCATGGCTTCGCTTATTGCTGATTTTAATATTAAAGTACATTTTTTAATATTTTTTACTTTGAGAATACTTTATATACGTAATATTATTAAATGACACTGAAAAAATATAAGTGACGTGTTATTGGAGGCATAATTCAATTAAATAAAGAAAGGAAAGAAGGATGAATGTCACGTATTTTTTCAATCTCGAATGTCGAAAGAAAATTATTTCTTAGTTTGGTTCTGAAACATAATTATTGAATTTTAATAATATCAATATTATTCCGTGATAATTTATCTTGTTTTTAAAAATAATTTCAAAATATCGTTAATTTGAGTGAGTTAAATTAAAAAATAATTATGTTTAATATATCTTGATATGTAACACGTGATTGATTTTAAAGTTTTGTTTTAAAATCTCTATTTTTCCGCTCTGTTTTAAAACACGATAAATTTTTCTATCATAAATTAGTAAACCCCTTAACTGCCACTGACGTATATATATGTCCCGCTCAGTCAGTGGGTTAAACGCGCTGGACGTATATATAAGTCTGTCAGAAATAAAACCTTTTCTTTCAACTGCTATCGGTAAATGTATTCCGAAGACTTTGGAATGCATTACAAAAGATTTGCTTATTTCAGAGAAAAATTTGCGCATTTTAGCCTTTTCTTCCACCCCACCTCCCAATACACCACAAACACGTGGTGGGGACCCCGGAGAGCGAATCGCATATATTTTAATCGGCAGTCAAGGGTATAATAAAATAAGCTTAGTAAGATGTTCTCGCATAAATGACGTCGATATATTTACTATATTTCTATATATGATTCAATAAGCCGTTGATCTTACAAATTGTATCATCTGTCATAGTCATCTCAATGGATCAATATTTGGAATTACAAATTGTATATTAATTGCTAACTGCATGGCACGGCTTTTCTCCCCTTTTATAAATTTTCCCTTCCCTTCACAAAATCAGCCCTTCCAGTATTATTTTTAAAAATTGTTCCCCCCCCCCGCTTTGGCCGTCAGTGGTCGGGCTTTTACCGAGTGTATAACTTAAGAATCCCTGTTTCGAAATTGTTTAGCTTCTTTTCTTTGTCAGACAGGTCCCCCCGGCGTTGCACGAACATTTTTGAATGCATAACATATTGTCATGGAAATTCCCCTTCCCTCTCGCTATCAGCCCTTCCTGGTGTGTGTGTGTGATTTCTATAATAACGTCATTACAAAATTCTCGTGGTAATTTCAAACACTTAATTATTACTGCCCTTTTAAAATGTTGGCTACCGCTGAAGACCCTCTATTAAGAGGAGCGATGCACGTGGAATCTGTCGAGAGCTTAAATGTCCTAGCGTTGGTGGGGTGTGGTAGTTAGGAAGGATGGGTGCTAGTTCAAGTCTCATTCTCATCACTTGACCATGGTACAAAATTTCGAAGTCCTTCGCCAAAAGCTCTCGAGTTGGTGAACAGTGTGACTTTAATATTCACTCAGTCACTTTGCAACTTTTTATCCTCCAGAAACGAAAATAACCTTTTTTAAAATAGCAGTATGTTGAATAAAAAGACAAAAACATATATATAAATTTTTATAACAAAATGTCACAACTATATTAAATGTTGAACATTAAAAATGGGAGCATTTTTTGAAGTATTCAATACACGGGATAAAAGCTTCATACAATTATTTTTATAAACGAAAAAATTATTAAATATTTAAAATGTGAGTGTTTTTTAAAAGTTCGTAAAAGAAAGTTTTCGGTTGTTTTTTTTTAAATCACTAATTCTAAAAGATCAAAGTATTAGCTTTTTAAAAATCATTTTCATTTAAACTCGTCGATATTGATTCATTTTGGAAAAAAACATAAAATATGCAAAGTATCGTTTTTTTTAAAAAAAAATACAAAAAAAACCTATCGTATTTTATCGTGCAAAATAAATTTACTTTCCTATTACAAATTTGCTGGTAAAGTTTTTAAATGCGCGAATAAAAATTCGAATATGTTTTAAAAAATTTTAAAAATCTATATTCGATTATGCTATTTGAACCCGGGTAAAATTGGTATATAAATCAAGCGCTTTGTCCTACACGCAACGAACTTCGTGGAAACTGGCGTGAAAAGACATTTAAAATAAAAGGAAGATATATTCATTTTCGCCAAATCTGGTGATTTTCATTATTTATAGGCATCTTCTTTTCTAGTGTAACCTTTCATCAAACGTGAAATGCAAATGGGAAAAGATACTCATTTGGCGCCAAACGGGTTTTTGCAACCAAACCCTTGGATATTACAAAATTTCGTTTTTTGCTGAAGTTTTAATGTTTTTAGGGCTTCATTTTTAAGCTAATTCCTTCAAACTTCTCATATAGATTGCAAACTACGGTAGTTTTAAACAACGAATGAAAAAAAAAATACTACATTGTGTGTGTGATTAACTCTCGCGCAAAGAGAGTAAAAAACGAAAAACACACAAAACAAAATTTAAAAACCGTAATGTTTAAGCAATTTTTTCAATCTTTGTACGGATTACGGATAATATTGTTCTACACACAGAAAAAAAATTTCCTGTGATTATCTTTTTAAATAATGAATTTATTAAACATTTATCTAAAATTTTGAATATTTTTTGAAAAATCGTGAAGAAAAAGTTTTTGTCTTTTAGTTTTTAAATGTCTGATTCTAAAAGAGAAAAACACGAACTTTCTTAGTGTAGAATATAGTTTCATTAAAGAGAAAGAAAATTCAAACGGGGAACAATTGAGAAATCATTTTCATAAGAACGTATCGATTTTTATTCATTTTAGAAAAAATCATTATTTAAAAAAAATTATACCGTATCCTGGCGAAGAAACTGATCTTTCGGATTCTGTAATTATTTTTTGTCTGAGTTTTATTGTAAGAATTGGATAGGTTTTTAAAAACATGGGGGAAGTCGGAACTTCACTCCTCTGAGCTGGTGATGAAGTTTGGCGGTATAAAAAGTCAATAGGGGTAAACTAATTATGATTTTAAGGCTTTGAATTAACATCTTTTTAACAAATTGCAATATCGGAGTATAAATGGTAAAAACGGATTCATTGGATCATTCCCAACCTTTTGGTACCTTTGGCACGTTTCTTCATCATGCGGTTAGTGAGAAAATAGATGTACATACAAAGCGACATAGATACGTTTGTTTACCTACGAATTTTAATAGTGTAGGTATTGACTCAATTCTTATGATAATGTATTAAATGGAACACTTGAAACATTCCTAAGCCATTCACCAACTAAAAATAGTTCGGAATCTAGTGCGGTTGTATACTCGCCGTATAGAGGGGCTAATATACCATAAATCTGCAGAGGCTAAACGACCACCCGTTAGCGTGATGATGAAGTTAAGATAAGGGAGATTTTTGCTCAGTCACCGACCTTTTTTTACCATGGCTCAAAACTACGAGGTTCGACAGCTCTTGCGTTGTCTTACATTGCGACTTATATTAAAACCATATCCTGCATGATAAAAACTTAATTTCTTTTCAAGGTCTTCTTTTTCAATTCCTACTATTAGGTCAGACTCTCTATATATTTATTTATTTAATGCTCTTGGTGGAATTTTCAATCGTTAATAAAATAAATTTTAAAGCGCTCAAACTTTATATACATAATTATTTTGGATGGCAATACACACACACACACACACAATAATTTAACTATGATTATTAAAAATTAATTGATGAAAACTAATTATTTAAAGAATTACAAATACAGCCACTTTGGCATAATTTTTGGTGACTCTTTTGGCGACTTGTGTCAAAACTTGAAACTGTTTTCTCACGTTTTAAAGCATTCAGTTGAACTGGAATTTTATATGCACGATTATTTTTGATGACAATACAATGCTTAAATGATAATTAATAGAAATTAATAAGCACTTAATGTTGTGATTCTGTCATATGTATATACATATTTATATTAATTGTAATTATTTAATAAAAAGCGGCTAAAATAAAATTTTTCTTTTTTGACCTAAGTAGGAACTGACTTAATTTTTTTTTAAATATTACTTGTTTTATTTTTATGTAATCATTGAGTAAGCATAATCCAATTGAAATCTGTCTTCGTGTACTATGGGTAAATTGAGTATTTCCTCTTTTTGTGTGTGTTGTTATTTCATTCATATTCCACTTATTTCTTTCTGATTTTATGACTGAAATGTCTAGTACGTTGATCACCTATTTGTGATCAACGTAAGTGTAAGTGTAAGTGATAACTAACTGTTACATGTTTATTCGGAATTCTCATCAGGGGTTTCGTAATACTACAGCAAAAAGGGAAAAAAAACTAAGACGAATACAGCAAAAAAGATTGTATGAAATGATACACAAAAATAAATTAAGTTTTATTTACATATTTTGCAGGTGCTCTACATATGAGCCCTTGGTCACAAGGCTTACATCTATCCAACAGTCAAGTTCCTGCCACACTCTACTCATCATGATATTATCAAAGTTTTCTACAGCACATATTTTCCTTCGATGCTGTTCTGCTACATTACGCGGCAAAAGAGT
The DNA here is from genome assembly GCA_019973935.1 of Trichonephila clavipes. NCBI lineage: Eukaryota > Metazoa > Arthropoda > Arachnida > Araneae > Nephilidae > Trichonephila > Trichonephila clavipes. Next base: position 4,514 of record BMAU01016397.1, on the reverse strand, counting down.
TTACGAAAACTTGGTTTTATGTAAAAGACCGAGTTTTCTGATAACACGAGATTTTAATAACGTTGTTGATTAGAGTTAGGCATGAACTAAACTATCACATTTATGTATGAAGTGTGAACAAAGGCTCACACTTCAGTACACTTTTCACATATAGAACAATTGCAAAATAAATAAATAAAACTTGATTTTTTTTTCTGAATTCTTTCGTATGTTTTCTCTACTGTATTCGTCTTTGTTTTTTTCTTCTTTTTACTACAGCTCTCCAAAAACTTGGAAGTAATTATGAATAGCCCTATAGAATAAAGATGATACATTTCAGTTAATCACTAATTACATTTTGTATACTGTAAAATCCGGCGTAAAACGCGCAATTGTACTTTCAAGCTGCAATTTTTGATTTTTAGGGGTACTTACCATATAACAAGCACCCCCTTTTTTACGCAGGAATCTGAAATGTACGTGCGTTATGTGCTCTTATGCTATCTATCACTTATTGGATGTATTACTCCAAAATTTAGAAAAAAAATAGTATACTTTCAGAATTGAAACTTTTTTAAGTTCATAAAGATTGCCATTTCTTTTAAGTAAGTTCGATATTTCGATACATGTAGAGGCTCTTTGTTTGTGCTTATCTTTTTTTTTATTTTTATTTTTAAAGCTCTCATTTTTGTACCCTGCGTATAAGGCGCACCCACAAATTTCGATCTTATTTGTTGTTTTAAAAGTTCGCGTTATACACCGCAATTTACTGTAGTTATTATTATAATTTAAATAATGAATTTATCTCGCTATTTTAAACAGATATAAGAATATATACATGAAAGCAAAGCTAGTTTTATCATATAATGGTGATCGGAGTAGCATAAAACAAAGAATATTATTTTGATCCTTTCTATCTTTCTTGAACATATCAACAAGCTAAAGAATTAAAAGGCTTGGTCTTGGGGCATCGATTTCTATTAAAAGGAACTAAATGTAGTACATGAAACGTATTTAGCTTTTCTTCTTAGAAATGAATTGCGTATATATATTCATTCATATCTCCTTCAAACCCTTGCAATATTATATTTGATACCGTTTATTGTCACGCAAATGAATTTTAAACTAAGATGTACGTTAAATAATTTAAAGTAATTACATATGTATGAATCATTTTCTGTGGATTTTTTTCTTAAATTATGAATTTCTGTATGAACATTCATTTAGCCTACTAGAATAGTTTTCCTTTCCGAATAATTTTTTCTTGTTTTTTTAAAATAAATGGAAAATACATATGCATCGATTTTACCTAATTTTTCATTAATGTAGCTTTTACCTGAAGACTGGATAATGAGGACTTAAGTTAAGGTGACTAAGTAACAAAAATCTTGGAAATAAATTATATGCTTCGAAATTCCAGCACTTTCCCTGAAGCTAACATTACCATTTGAAATTTATTGTACAGAGCAAATACGGTTAATTGCTAGTAAAATATTTCCGGGAACTCAGGAAACTAATTTTATTCGAACGAAACATTTATGTCAATGGGTATAAATTGAAATTAGGAGCAGTTTTGGGAATTAATTTAGATAGCATAATGCACTTAAGTGAGAAAAAGTATTCAAAGATGCATTTGGAATCCAATTAGTGCGACAAAATTTTGATATAGTATATGTATTATGGACGCAACTCTTAAAACCTACAGCATGTTTTCATTATATTCTATCTCATTCACTTGACTGATCTTAGCCATGTTGAAGAAATAAATATTCATTTTGAATGATATTAACTTATTTCCCATTTTTTTAATCAAAGAAAGGTTGATTCGCCTCGGTGGCTCAGAGGTAGAGTGTAAGCCTTGGAAGCCCAACGTTGCGGGTTCGATCCCGGCAGGTACGGATAGATTTTCTGGATGCGCAAAATGTAGGCACGCAAGTCATATGTTTGTGAGGCACATAGAAAATTTCTTGAGAATATGTTTGACTCTGGTACTATGGGCAAACTTAAATCACACGGAAATATTTAGTATCCTATGAAAACTTGAATTAAATAAACTCAAGTTTTAAAAGTGTGTGTGTAGTATATATATATTTATATACAGTCGACTCTCGATAATTCGAAGTTAGAGGGACCACATTGAAAAACTTCGAATTATCAAGCGGGTAGAAAAAAACTCTCAAAATACACGAAGAGAAGTTTTTTTCTAACACATTTAAATTTAAAACTATGTAATAAAGCAACAATTGTACATATTTTTTTAAAGTACATTTTATACAGTATAAAAATATGAAACAGAAGTTAAAACTCCTATAATAAAAGAATACACTTATGTCTTGAAAACAACTATTAAAAGAATATACATACTATATATAATTAATCCTTTTTGTCGAAAATATCTGTTATCTTTTTTTTTGTTTTAAGGCATTCAATCTAACTTTGTCAATAGATTTTTCTAGAACAAATGAAGCCTGTAAAATGTCTGCATCAACATGATTTTGAAGGGAAAAAATGCGTAGTTTGTTTAGTGACACTTTAGCTTCTGACAGAGTTACCGGAGTCAACTCCTCCGATTCGTCTTCATCAATTTATGTACACTGCTGGACAATTGCTAAGGACGGATCACAAATTGCTATGTAGCATAACATTAAGCGAGACATGAGGCCTAGTAGGACAAAATATAGTTGCCACACTGTTCAGACATTAGAATAAAGAATATTTATTGTTCTGGAAAGTACAAAGCTGTGAAACATCTGAAAGGAAAGAAAATGTTCATTTGACCTGCGTACGGAGAAATGGAACAATGCATCTAATAGTCAGCAGGCACCTTAAAGAAGGTATCAGTACGGGATATGTCCACCGTGGAGTGTAATGCACCATTCCACACGTCGTACCATACTTTGCACAACGTTATCCAGCAGCTGTTGAGGCAATTTATCCCATTCCTCTGTGAGTGCACGGATGAGGGTGTTCCTGTTTGTCGGAGGATAGTTTCGACCAGCAACTTGCCTCCCCAGAGCATCCCACACATTTTCAATGGGGTTAGATCTGGAGAACGCGCTGGCCATACGAGACGTTGAATACCCTCGCTGTCGATACAATTTGAACAGCGAATGTTCGATGACATGTTGCGTTGTCGTCCATAAAAATAAATTTATCACCGACAGCACCACGGAAAAGACGAACATGAGGAAGTAGAACTTCATCAATGTATCGTTGGCCCGTCATAGTCCCATTCGCAACCACATGTAGGCGCGTGCGGCCATTGATCATGATGCCGGCCCACACCATGATTCTGCAAACGGATATCGGTCCTTTTCCTGGATATTTTCTGGACGATAAGCAGTACCACTCTCGCGCCAGATCAGTTGGCGTCTACAATCTGATGACAGACTGAACCTACTCTCATCTGAGAATAGTACGCATGCCCAGTCCTGTTCAGTCCAATTGTGATGCTCACGACACCATTGCAAACGGGCAGTACGGTGGTGTCTGGTAAATGGGACACACACAACAGGTCTGCGTGCGTATAGTCCTCCTTCCCTCAAACGTCTGGTGGCCGCGGTAGCCGAGTGGTATAGGTATCGAACCGTGGCTTGCTTTGTCACGGGTTCGAGCCCAGTACCACTAAAGACCCGCCGTGTAGGGCAGCGATGCACGTTAAATCTGTCGAGAGCTGAAACGTCCTCCCGTTGGTGTGGTGTGGTAGTTAGGAGAGGCGGGTGCCAGCTCAGGTGTCGTCCACGTCACTTGACCTTGGTTCAAAATTACGTGGTCCGTCGCCAAAAGCCCTCGTGTAGCTGAACAGTGCGACGTTATTATTCAATCAATCAATCAACCCTCAAACGTCTGGCAACAGTTTTTCGGGAAATCTGCTTTCCTGAGGCAGCAAGAAACTGATTTGCCACCTGCTGAGCTGTGGTGCGCCTGTTACTTTTTGCTGATGGGACGATATATCTGTCTTCTGCAGGCGTCGTACTTCTAACACGACCTCCCCCGTGCCCTCTACTACACATTCCAGTAGTTTTAAATGACTTCCGCAGCCGAGAAACAACGCTGTGAGCGATTTCGAACTACCTGGCAACATCTGTTATTTTTCTCCCTTCTTCGATCTTTCCAATAATTTGGCCACGCATAAAATCATCTATGTGATGTCGGGAAAACATGCCAAAAATTTTAAGTTCGTCTATTAAATCTTTCCTGTAAAACTTTGACTTGAAAAAACAACTGTCCTCACGCGTCAAAACCTTTAAAGCTCTTATGAACGCTATCACGGGATGAACAGACGTGTAAAAAAATTTTTTCATACTCATACTTCTTACTAATATCCCGCACTTATTCTAATTTTCCACATTTTGCTTCCTTTCATTTTGTGGTTGTTATGGATGATAGTGTCATCCGTCCTTAGCAATTGTTCAGCAGTGTATTATTGTAGTCCAAAGCCAAAATTTCAGCATTAGATAGAGCTCCCATACAGCAATGTCCGTGTCAACCAACACGTAGTCGTCAAACGTCAAATCTTGTTCTGAAAGAGCTTC
>BMAU01016396.1:0-189342 GCA_019973935.1 Trichonephila clavipes | reverse complement strand
TGTTACGAATTTTGAGTAAAATAGTGTAAATAATTTGTATTTGTGGATGTGTAATGCCATTAACTTAGATTTAATTTACGTTAAAATTGTAATATTCACAAGTAAACGCCGTCCTATACGTTATAATGGTGATTCAATGGGAACTTTGCGAAATCTTGGCGATAGAGCCAAGTTGGCGTCATTTTTGGCGACCATTTTGGCCAGTTCGGAACCCTCTGGATTCTTCTAGAAATTAGTAGAGAAATACACTATTTTCAAGACCCATGACACAAACAGGTATTTCTCGAATTATACGCTAAGGGTATTATTAGAGAGATGCTAGCCGAAAGAGTGAGTCAGTCTGGTTTTGACTAGCGATCAGTTAGTATTGCTCTGATTGTTGAAGCGAATAGTGATTACTTTGGTTACTGAAAGAGCGATTGCTTATAAATAATCTTTTATATACGTGTACTTTAGACACCGACAATTGTGTCTAGGTACTGTTGAAGGTGTTAAAACCGTCTGAGATTCATTTTGCAAATATTGCTGCTAAATCCTGTATATCAAGGATTGAATTTTCGACAATAAATTCTCATCGCTCTTAAAGAACTGTCTTTTTCTTTGCGACTGATTGGCATAAAATTCTCGGTCCCCTGACCAACGTAACAATATATACATATATATATATATATAAAATTTATTAACATTTGAAGATTTTCAGATCTATTTCCATTTAATATGCAACAAAACCTTCAAATATTTCCGCACATTCATGCATCAAACGTGGTTTAATATCATTGTATCAAGAAGTTAACGACCTTAATTATAGAAATACGATGCCCTTAGCTACAAAATCATTCTTATTTTGCAATGACCATTAGAATTCTTAATGTGTCTACTGTTCTGTTTTATGAAGTTTGCTTAAAAGCTGTCTGCACCCTAAAGTCAAGGGAGATTTTTGGCCCAGTTTTCCAGACTGAAAATCTTTTAGACGTTAATTTTACGTCTTCACTATCTTATGTAGTGGAGCATATTTCATTATTCTGCCTGTTTTTAGTCGGAAATAATTCCGTTTTCCCGTATAAAAATATGATCAATATGCTTTGTCTGTTATATTGAATTTATTTTAACGTTTAACTGATATTTAGCTCAACATATTGAGAAAAAATGAAGTATTGAGAAATTTTAAAGATAAATTATCGTAAGAGGATATACATTTTTGTAACACTAACAGAGTTTATTTTAATATATTGGGTAATATTTCTGTACTGAAATCTGTCTCGTCATTAAATGACAAACTGCGAGCTTTAACGTATTATATTAGGTTCATTCAATGAAACCCGATCAGTACGTCTAACTTTGCATTACACGTAAGGTGGCACCACTAACCGTGTATGGTGGCACTATCTATCGGTAGGGATACTGACGCGTGCACAACGTTTGACGTTTCATAACGACTGTGTGGTTTTATACCGAAGAGAAGGTGGTCACACAAGCTATTGTATACTGCTGAGCCTGCAAGCGAGTAAGAAGTAACAACATGGAGTGGCACTCGAACGGCGCTGTCTTTGAGTCATATGCAACGTTATCATAAGGATAAATACGGCTTTCTCTGCCACAAATTGTCACTGGTGACGAAACATGAGATCACCATTTTGAACCTGAAAGCAAGCAGTGGAAATGTGTGACTTCACCACCTCCAAAAAAATCAAAGGACGTGCGCACCAGTTTTGGTAAGGTCGTGATGTCCTTTTTTACCACAAGGGCCCACTACTTATCGAGTTTCTGGAACGGAGAGCCACCATCAATGTCCATCATTATCAAGCCACTTCACAGAACCTTAGACGAGCCAACAAGTCGAAACATCCAGGCATGTTGTCCAATGGCGCTATTTTCCTGCATGACAAATGTACCAATAGCTTTGGCGACTATTTTGAGTATGAGTACTCTGTATAACTACATTTTTGAGTTAATAAAATCATTACCGTTACTTTCCACTTGTGACAGGGTTTCATTTGAATCCCTTATATATATATATATACATATACATTATATAAAGAGAGAGAGAGAGATTAATTCGCTACCAGATCGACAAACTTGCAGGGTGTGCAGGGGTACAAATACGACTCAAAATCACATAGGAATGGAACGTCGCAAATACCATAGTTGCGAGCTGTGGTGCAAAGAAAAATAAAAAAGAACATAAACACAGCAACGCATTAACGGGTCAGAGAATATTTTATTAAAATGTTGTAGCTTAAAACTACAGCAGGTGTTTCAAATTACGACTAGAAGTCGTCCGGCAAATTTGACAGCGATGCTGCATTGAATCCTTGACGTTTTGAAACATTTCTCCAGGCAGCCTTGGGGTAGATGGTACTAAACGGAATGTTTCTTGAACACCAACACAACATTTACGACCCATTTCTCGGTAGTAGAAAGAACTTGTTTTCAAACGAGGAACTGCATGATATGATGATAGTGTATAGAGATGTGGACTGTAACAAGCTCGCCTCTCGGTGGTTGTACCAGGAATGCTACCCGATCATGTGCGTTCCACATTAAATTATCTTCGCAAGTGGGAACAAAAGGTTACGTGAGACTGGTTCTTTAGCGAGTTAACTGGTTCTTTTTGTTGTACAAAGCACCCTTTCCTTCAGATGAAATCCTTATCGCTCTAATTTCAGTGACTGCCGGAAGGATATTTGACATGCCAGAAATCTTTCGCATCATAAAGAATTTCGTTCAGTGCAGCTGTCGGGCCTGCCAGATTACTTCTGATCATAATTTCGAACACCTGTTGGAGTACAACCTTTTAGTAAAATGTTTTCTGTCCTATTAATGTGTTTCTGTTTCTGTTCTTTTTCTCTGCTTCTGTTCACCATAGCTCGCAACTACGACATTTGCGCTGCTACAACGAAAATTCCACCTGTAAAATGTTTAAAGTCAAGTAAATGTTTGTAAATGTTTATTATATGTAAATACAGATAATGTTTTCGCTGGAATTAAACATATTGCTAGAGTCTCTTTATCTGGTTGCAGTTGTTGAATTGATGAGACATTTCGTTGTTTTTGTACAATGATGGCGTAATAATTCTTTTTACTTCTAATGGTATTTATCATTGCGGACCTGGTACATTATTTGAAAGCTGGTATCCCTTTTTAATGCGGTACCATATAGGTGGAATACCAATCACTGCAGTGTAATTTTGACGCCAAGTTTCCTCACCGGAGGGAGTCACCTGAGCTCTAACGGTGAGAAAAATGGTACTGAAATTTAATTTTAACGAGAGTACCCTAGCCAAAGAAGCACCCTAGGGATCTTTAAGGTATCCGACTACGTTCGGAACAGTGATTTTTCAAAAGCACATAAATGGATAATTTTCATGATATTTGGTGTCACTTACATTTGAATACACGTATAAAATTGTTTTAAGGACAATTTGACAAAAAAATTATTTAAATAAAATATTTCGGCAAAAAATTAATTTAGAATAACCTTTTTTCAAAATGTTTTCCTTTTTGAAAAGTGCTTCCATTATAATAATATTTTGCCTGTATATAGCTCAGACCTCTCTACAGAGGCTCAACTATGAGTTTTGAAAAATTCAGGTTATTTTCAGAGTTACAAACAATTAAAATAATTATCGGCGTTTTTTTCTTAAAATTTGTCCCCTCTGATGTCGTGTAAAACATGAATAAACCCATTTCTAAAATATATATTTCAAAAATTCTAGTTAATCCCCTGTACAGAAGTCAAAGCTATAGACAAGTAATATATTATTATAATAGAAGCAATTTTCACAAAGGAGAATATTTTCAAAATGGGTCATTCTATGTTCATTTCTTGTCAAAATAGTGTACTTAAATAATTTTTATTGTAATACTATTCTTAAAACAATTTTATATACAGTTTCTAATCTAAGTGACACTATATATCATTAATATTATCCATTTATATGCTTGTGCAAAATCACGGTTCCGAACGTAGTCGGATACCTTAACATGCACATAATCATACATGAACATTGTCCATTTTCTGCATCTTGAAAAACCACCGACTTGGTTCAGGGTCAAACCCGCAAACTTGGTCTTACAAAGCCAGCGACAAACCAATTACGCCCCCCGCCAATCGGCTGTTGTGTGAGCATATAAAACTAGGAAAAAAATAATACAAAAATAGAATTAATATTCTTAAATATCAAATTGATTCTCTGAGCCACACGATAAAGAAAGAGAAAAGAATAATTTAATGGATACTTATTCGACTCAGGGGACGGTTCAAATAATTTTAATCTGGAGATTTTTAGGTTTAACAATTTTGTTTAATTTTTTTCTTTTTTTAAGAAGCAATATCGTTATTTACTTCTGCATATTTAGTATTATTAATAATACTAAATATCCAACAAAAAAGATCTTTAGAACAGATGGAAAAAGTCGTAAAAGCTTAGCACAAGCGGAATTTTATTTTTATCATTACTTCTGTTATTGTACTGGAATGAATATAGCAAAAGAATTTTTATTAATAATAAATGAATTCTCATGCGAAAAGGATTTTGAGATGTATAATGATTCCATTTTCAATAAAATGCTATGTTATGAGTATTCTAATTATAGAAAATTATTATATGATATTCTATTTTAAAATCATTTTAAAATATTTTTAATGTATAAAGATGATAAATATATATGTATATTTATCTCGACTTTAGATAAGTAATTATGTTCGGATATTATTTTTTCTTCTCGAATTAAGCTTTTAAACGTAAATATAATACATTAATTTAAAATCGAGTTGTCTTGGGTGTTTACTTAGCGAATTTTGAAAATATTTGTCTGAATAGCTTGATTTTTTATGTTTTGTGTTCGAATGGTTTAAGTACTTTGTGACTACTTAATTTTTTTAAAGGATTTAATGTTTTAGTGTTTCCTAAAATTATTCCCTACAGTACGTCTTTAATACTTTTAAGAATAGATAAAATGCTTGTTTAAATAATAGTTTTAGTATATTTGTGTTTCAATGGAATTCTGTTTTATTAAGAAAACCTTATTTAATTTTTTATAGTATTCTATATTTTTTTTTTTTTTGGAATACGTGATAAAAGAAAAAAATTCTGCTTAAAATAGTACAGTTATACTAGATTTTAATATGAACAAAATATACTATCCTTTTTTTGGGGTGATTATGTTTATTTACTAAATTATAGCAATAATTAATTAGTAACTGTATACTGTGTTGTGTTAAATTAATGGATTTCAAAATAATGTATAAAATATGTTCATTTTTACCCAAAAAAATCCAATAACATAGTGTATTGTTTCTCAACAATCAACAAAGATTCCTTGTTAATAATAATTTATTGCATACCTTTAATTGACAGTGGGAAGAGATAATAGTAAGTAAAAATTTTAAATGTGAAAATAATGAACTTTATGTTACTTAAATGAATACATTTTACGTTATGTAAAAATGTTGGAGAAGAGCCACTCACTCGCTCACCATAAAATTTCTAGAACTATTAGACCTATTGACTCGAAATTTGCCTGGCATGTTTCTTTTCTTGAGTCGAGATCCAATAAAAACGAATTTTGCGAGGATTTCAAGAGATGTTACGAGGGCATAATAGACACGAAGCACGAAAAGATGGAGAAGGAGGATATTAAAAAAAGAGTCGACACTTAATGAAATGTTTGATAAAATTTTTGTATTAATTGGAACTGTCCTACTGAATCATCAGGACAATTCGTTGCAGTAGATGATGGTAATGTGTGTACAGCTCCAATTATGACAGGTAAAGATTTTTTGGAGTTTGTTCAAAGCTAAATAAAATATCGTTGATGCAGATTTAGGCAACGAAAGTGAAATGTCTATGTGCAGATCCTGTTTCCACGTCGTACGAAATGAGGAACGTCTTGAAAAGTATGCATAAATATTCCGACGCACATTCCAAAGGTGAAATGAATAACTAAATGGATGACATCGAACCATTTATTGGCAGTTTGATACTAAAAAAAGACGGTGCAAAGAAAAATATATATCAGATTATTTTTCAAAAACTCAATAAATGTTTTGTTCTTTAAAAAAACTTGGAAAATGCTGTATTAAATTTCATTAAGTATTTCAGAATGTTTTTATTTCATTGACTTTTATTAAATACATGCATATATATGAGTATATACCTATGTGGAGGAAATGTACCCTAATTAACTTAAATTTGTTGAATACGTGAGTTTTCTTTTTTTTTTTTTTTTTCATTTTCCTTTAAAACGAAATTCTTTTAATAAGAAAAAAAATGTTTCATTCTCTACAGTTTCGCTTTTTAAATGATTTTCACCATATATATATATATATATATATATATATATATATATATATATATATATATATATATATATAATATATACATACACACATATATTATATATATATATATTCTACGTTTTCAAAAATGCTTTGAAGCTATGCATAAATTAATGGTTTCTTAACGAAATATTCTGTTATTCATCATTTTTGTAGGACATGAAAAAAACCATACATATATTACTGAATTTCATTCGTTTCTCCTACAAAAATACTTTTTAAATATAAACAAATATATATTGAAAAAACAAAAGTTTTTTCTGTATATTTTATTTCAATTGATTTTTTAACACGAAAATAAAAAAAAATGTCAGCATTTCTTGCCACATACAACTCAAGACTTTATTTTACAAAACTGAATATTCCATCTCCTTATCTATTGCCATCGAAAGTTCCAGAACTTTTTCATAATTAAAATTACAGTTAATTTTTATAAATAAAAGCATGCGCGTGAGCTTTAATATAAAACATTAATAAAAGCATTAATATAAAGCACGAGAGAAATAAAGAATTACAATTTTTAACACGCTGGGATGAATAGTTAAATCATTACAATAAATAAATAATAAATATTACCATGTGTTACAATTTTACATTCAAACTTGCTGCATTTGGTTTCATTTTAAAGGTTTCCTTCGAGAGATTGTTTGGAAATATGATTTCATTACGAGATCTTCTGATTAAAAAGAATCCCTAAAAAATTTATCTAAATTCTTCTTTATTTGCTTTTTTAATATAAATTTAAGCAAAATAAAAAAGTAACACTGCTGACATTTTTTTCTTTCTTTTTTTCGTACTACTTTACAAAAAAATCGAATATAAATGGTGACTTTTGCAGCTTTGTTGTAAAATATAATTCTACGCTTACACAAATATAGCGAAAAATTTGTGAGTTTTGACTTCCCAAACTCTAGTGCTGTACTTTGTTTGAGGTTGTATTTGTTGAGGAAAATAATAATAAATACAGGGAAATAAATAAAGAGTTAATCTCAAGTGATTTGTCTTTCTAACACGCCATTCATTTCACTTCATTCCCTCGATTTATTTTTCTTTGCAGAAATGCCTAAAAGGTAGATTGGTTTTCCGATTAAGCATTCCTATTATTTTTTTTTTAGTTTATCTTTCCGATTATTTTGCTTTTACTGCATCTTGTGCAAAAAAAGGAATTAAGCCTTACATAGTTTATTTTTAAGGTTTAAGACTATTTATAACAATAATGGTATTTTTTATTATAAATTATTTCAACTCTGATTAAATATGAAAAACAGTTATTGCATAATTAATTATTCGAAAAGTATTGTAATTAATTTTCTTCTGTGTAATTAAAGATCTGGAATGAAGTATGGTTTGTGGTTATATTATTAATTACTTCTGGGATTAATGATTTGTTAAACATATCGAATTACGTGTATTTTATAATAAATTTCAATAATATGACAGATTGTTATGAAATATTTCATCTAATAAGATGGGTTTTTCTATTTTTTTCCATCAATTTGAAATAAATTGTTATATATTTCCTACGTATACAAAATTATTAATTAATTATTCATGATTAGAAATAAAAAAACTGTAATAAAAAAATTCAAAAACAATTTTTTTTTCTATATATATACAAAAGATTTTCGTGGTGATGTAACAAATTTATTTATTTATCTCGCACAAGAGAACAATAATAAAAAGGCAACTAGTTCTGTTTAATATTATGGTTACAAACTAAAATGGAGAGATGAAGTCTTGAAATAAATTTTTTCCCGCTTACAATACATTGAAAAAAAATATATCTACATAATGCACATAAATTATAGTTTTACAATTTGAGTAATTAGAATAAAATGAACAGGTGTATAATTTGTACAGTGGGGGCTGATCCATCGTTGGGTGAGAGGGGGGGTACCCCCTTCCTCTTCTAGTTCCTTTAATATTTTTAAAAAAAATTTTGGATTATAAAGCGATTAAAGTAAAAGCTTTAATTTTCAATATTAATTTATGTCAAATTGTCTTAATGCAATTTAGAAACAAACACAAAATCTACAATATGAATGTTTATAAAATTCATAAATATGCTTATAAAATATTTATATATATATATATATGTTTTATAATACTATAAATACACTTCATTACTTTTTTCCGTAAATTTGATTTGTAGCTGCGGTTGCCGAGTGATCAAAGTTACAAACTCGGGTAAAATCCTAGGAGAGCCTACACCCTTGGCAAAAAACCGAAAAAAGCTCCAAGCCAGAATAAGATGGCGCCAAGCGAAACCGACAATGGCGACAAGTGACTATAGCGCGATAAAGTGGATGCATAATGAAAATATATGTAAACAATACAGAAATTAAACATTTAAGATAAAAAATATAAAAACAGCACTTACTTTCTTACTGCTGATCTTTTCCGAGTGGAGGGTACAGCGTAACAACAGATTTTGAAAAAGCCTTAAAGGTCTCATTGCTAAGCGAATGATCGTGTGAGCGCCGCCATATTTATTCTGCGAGGTAATGGTCGCGCGCGCGCGCGAACATACCTTCGGCTTGGCTGGTACGATTTCGAAGAAAGCGTTTTATTGCCGACCATGTTACATCATGCCGATCATTACATTTAGGACATTCATAGCTCGAAGCAATCAATCCTTCCTTCATATACCCTTCAGTCAATTCTTTCTTACCTTTCGCATTCAACAAAGTAAAAAAATTCTAAAGTATATTCCCTCCCACACGCAGCCATACTTCCAGTCCGGAGCCCAACAACAAAATGAAATTCGAAATGTCCTCCGCCAAAATATGAAAATTTCAGAAACAGTTAGGGTTACGCTATTTATTGTATCAAAGTAGGATTAACAAGATGGCGCAATTATCGCCAACCGAAATAATTTGCGCCAAGGGTGTGGGCTTTCTTAGGACCGAATCCAAATTCGTCGTGACGCTGCTTCTAATGAGCCCTAGGTTCGTATCCTCGTGGTAGCCTGGTATCATTTAAAAACCCTCTTGTAGAAAAACTGATGATTGTAGAATCTGTACAGGCTTAGTGTGAAAGTTTCTTTAGTGAGGTAAAAGTTCGAGTGTGTCATTTTCTTTCCTTGACTTTGGTTCAAAATTACACGGTTCGTCACCAATAACTCTCATGTTTCAGAATGTGACGTTAACTATTAATAAAACTGCAAATGTTTTATATTTGATAGATACTTTAATGATTTTTTATCTGTTTAAAATTTTAAAAAAATATATAATTATTATTTAAACCGAATACTTTTTCTTTTTATAAAAAAAATCATTTTTGTTTTGTTGAAAAATATATTATCTCAATGTAGTTTTTATTAGTAAATTATTATGAATAACATCCAATACTGAAAATAAAAAAAAACTTGCTCATGCAACAGTGTTACACTTACTGGTAAACTAACTCAAATTTTAGCAAAGCAAGCAGTGAAATTTTTGTATCGAGGAGGCATGAAGACGAAAGCAGTTTCTTAAAATTGGCTTTTAATAATCAATGATAAAATCAATGTGCTCGTTACTGGAGCGATAAAAAAACAATAAGTTCAAAAATCAACATTACCAGACATCCGATTCGAACCTTCTTACAGTCTAATATTGTAAAATGAATTTATAATCTGAAAATGGTGATGCAACATACAGTTGCATTGCCAACCAGCCGCTCTCTCTCTCTCTAAGAGTTAAAACACTCACACACTTCTTATATTTCTTTTCTCCTTCCCTCCTGAAAAAACATGAGCCGAGTTTAAATAGTCGCTCGATTTGCATTGCAGTTGCTGCCAACCACAAATCACGAAACTTGCAAAAAGATCGGGTTCGAATCGGTGTGTTTACTTTCATTGAGATCATGGAACGGGATTGGAAAAAAACACAAGGAGATCATAAAAATTTGGATCCGAAAAATATTTCGAATGGTTTTACTTTTAAATGTCTAACAATCGGCCCCCCTTTTTCCAATTTCGTACCATTATCTCTTACAAATCAGTAAATTAATTTTAATCTATAATCACATGTTACACAATTTAACACAAAAAATACATTTTATTCACAATCTTTAAATAAACAAACTAATATTTTAATCTTAAAGAAACAAAAGTTTTATTTTCTAAAAAAATAATTTTCTACAAAATTCCAACAATTTCTCCTTTACCATGGGTTTGGTAAAAATGTACGCCAAATTATTTTTGGTACCTATATATTTAATTTGGAAAACCTTGTCTTATATCAAGTGCCTTATAAAATGATAACGAATATCGGTATGTTTTGTTCTATAATTTTCTACCGGTGACTTTGAAAAACTTGTAGCAGCTTGATTATCACAAAACATTACATTTTCTCTTAATTCCAAATTTAAACTTTTATTATTAATTACATTCTTTAGCCAAATGAAAGCTGCTTCTGTTAAACTAATGTACTCAGCTTCCATAGTCGACAGACTAACGGATTTTGTTGAAAGTTCGTCATGAAATTGGAGTTTCGTCTATAAAAGTTATGAACCCTCCCATCAACACTCGAATCCCTAAGTAAAATCTGAGTCTGAATAACATCTTAGTTTTAATGATTTAACTTTTGAAAGTTCTAATTTATATTCTTGAGTGTATTTTAAATAACCAATTATCTCAATAAGCATTAGTGATATCTACTTGAATATGCGTCCATTTCCACAAACATACACAGATAGTGAAAAATAATCTTACAATAGTAAAGTTAATAACTGGACTAAATACCTCGTCAAATGACTCGCCTCGTAATTGTGTGTTACCTCGCGCAACTAAGCGGGCCTTGTATCTAACAATTTTTATTATTTTCATCATATTTAATGGTATAAACCCAACGGTTTTCTAAAATTTTTATATTATCCGATCAACTAAATCCCAAACTTTACGTTCCATCATTACGTTAATTTCTTTATCCATTGCATCATGCCATTTAGATGCGTCTCTGGATCTTATCGCCTGTTTTGTGTTAGGAATAGTTACTTCAACCATAAGAGCTTCTTGTTGTTCTGAGAAATCTGAAAATCCCTGGGATTCGGTATTATCTTTTCTACAATTAAATAAACTAAATACTCAATATTATGCCTCTTACAGTATCTCTATTTCATTAAAGATTTCAATCGCGGGGTTGCTTCCCCTTCAATACTAAAATACGTTAGATCAGTTACTTTCCTACCTATATTTCGAATCCACTTAACCTCTGTACATGGGATCAAGCTATGATTATCGGAAGATACATCTGGTTTTTCAGATGTTGAAAAACTAAACGACTCGTTAATGAATTTTTTACTCTATCAAAATCATCCTCATCATGTTTAAATTATATCCAAGGTTACTATTAACTTTTTGTCTAAAATTAATTCCCTCTTATTTTCATCGAATATATCTTACATTAATAGTTTCGACTAATTTATTTTCATCTAAACCATATTCTATAACCCTTAGTACGTTGTGCGTATCCCATCATAATTCCCATTTTCGCACGCATATTCGCACGCATATCGAATTTTTTTCTAATTTGTTTTGGCACACCAGCATATGCCAAACATCCAAAAGGTATAGATGCAATACCGATGGTTTTCTACCTGAATATTTTCGAAAGGCGTTTTGTTACTACAAATTCGATTCCCACGCATAAATGAAACAAAATGCTTCTCCCCCCAAAACTTATGCTTCACTATTAAGCAATGTTTTGATGCCATCTAGAGCGGTTAAATTGAATCTCTCGTGACCCCATTCATTTCTGGCGTATATGAATTTGTTACTAAAGTTCTGTCATTATCCATAATTAAAAATTCTAGTCCGCCATCAGTTCTAACTGCTATTACCTTTTTAATTTTCTGCTCGTTTCTGAAATCTTATAAACGAAAATATGGGAAATACAGTCACCTTTCTTGAATAATCGTCAATATACTCAAGAAATATTTATTACCGCCTTGGCTTTCAGTTGGCATTGGACCACAGAGGTCCATATGCAACAATTCAATGGACGTTTTGATCTTACGGCCCCCGTCCTTGAAAAACTCTCTTGGACTTTGCTAATTTACACGGTATACAATGAGTCTTACCATATCAGT
This sequence comes from Trichonephila clavipes, assembly GCA_019973935.1. Taxonomy (NCBI): domain Eukaryota; kingdom Metazoa; phylum Arthropoda; class Arachnida; order Araneae; family Nephilidae; genus Trichonephila; species Trichonephila clavipes. Next base: position 176,930 of record BMAU01016396.1, on the reverse strand, counting down.
TAAGCGTGGGAGACTTTTTACACTATCATTTTTACTAGTTTTTACCAAGTAATCGTTATTAACATGACAAAAGCGTTGATGCCATATTTCTATTGATCCGTTTTTGTTTTAGCGGTTACATCACTAAAAACTAATTTCTTTACTCTTTGGTATAATATAATGATCCGGCTTAAAAAAATACAAATTTTCATGGCGTGTCGCCGAGAACAATTTTATCCAGTCTTTATTAAAAACATTAATTTTACCTTTAGTACCCACAAAATGCGCACCTTTACTTTCTAATCTGGAACCGGATAACAAATTTCTCCTCAACTTAGGATTAAATAAATCATCAGACAAAGTTATTTCATGAAAACTCCCCATATATTTTACCCGAAATCTTAAATACCGATTTCCTTCTTCGGGACAACCTTTATCCTCCGTTGCTAACGACATTTTCATGTTAGTTATCGGTTTAAGATCTAAAAATAAACTCTTGTCAAAAAAATGACTCGTGGCAAAAGTATCTATTACCCAAACACCTTTATCACACTCTGTGTTAAAAGTTTCATTTACAGTTGAAGGAGATTTTTGTAGAGACTTTTTCTCTTTACAGTTTACTTTAAGATGCCCAAACAACATAACACGGACCTATAGTCTTAATAGATTGTTTAACAAATAGTTTCACAGTTAAATACCTTACCACCTTTCTTTTTGGTAATCATTCTTGCCATTTGGATCTCCAAGCTACAGCCGTAGCACCAGGTAACGGACTTCTTCGAAGTGAAACTGCTCAAGTTTCTCCGCTTTCTCAAATCTTGTTTCATCAACTGAAGAAGATTGGCTTCTAATATCAACTCTGCTTCAATTTTGACAACTCTGAAGTCCTCTTCTTTCCATCTGCGATTTGTCGCACGGTAGACTGGAATTCCTGTATTACAGGTCGTCAATTTATGACCCGCTTCTTGTAGTCTGGTTGCCGCTGTCTTTTTACACGAGATTTGAAGATTCCAACATCTTCCCTGGTTGGTATTTTGTTCCAAAAAATGATCTAAAAGCTGGATTATTCTTGCTTTTGTGACTGGTTCGAAGTGATCTTTTAATATCTCCCATGCCGCTATCTCCGTCAGTTGTTTCCCTGAACTGATGTTAGTATAGAAACGTATAGCATTTATCCTTACGAAGTTGTAGATCTAATTTTTCCTTGTATGTTGCCTCTTCATCAAGTTGATCTGGCTTGGTCTGTATTATAAACTGCCAGCAACCATAATGCATTAAGAGTTGCATATCATGCTTCCATGTGTTCCAGTTATGTTGAGTCAACACTGATATCTGGTTGTTAAACTCCATACCTGTTACTCGATTTAGCGTACTAGCAACACAGTTCATAAAAATAGTTCTAGACTGGAACAGTATTTAACTAGACAAAGTTCATGGCCTGGTTCAACTGCTTAGCCTGTCTCGACACAGTACATGGACTGGGCCCATAACCAAATTTGTTACACTTACTGGTAAACTAACTCAAATTTTAGCAAAGCAAGCAGTGAAATTTTTGTATCGAGGAGGCATGAAAAACGAAAGCAGTTTCTTAAAATTGGCTTTTAATAATCAACGATAAAATCAATGTGCTCGTTACTGGAGCGATAAAAAAACAATAAGTTCAAAAATCAACATTACCAGACATCCGATTCGAACCGTCTTCTTACAGTCTAATATTGTAAAATGAATTTATAATCTGAAAATGGTGATGCAACATACAGTTGCATTGCCAACCAGCCGCTCTCTCCCTCTAAGAAAACACTCACACACTTCTTATATTTCTTTTCTCCTTCCCTCCTGAAAAATAACATGAGCCGAGTTTAAATAGTCGCTCGATTTGCATTGCAGTTACTGCCAACCACAAATCACGAAACTTGCAAAAAGATCGGGTTCGAATCGGTGTGTTTACTTTCATTGAGATCATGGAACGGGATTGGAAAAACAACACAAGGAGATCATAAAAATTTGGATCCGAAAAATATTTAGAATGGTTTTACTTTTTAAATGTCTAACAAACATTTTCTATTTCTTCTGATTGTACAGAAGAATAATGAATTGAAATTTTATATTTGATACGAAAAAATAGTAATCATTTTTGTGGTGATTGCTATGAAAAATAATTCGAAGTACAGAAAAATAAGAATTCTTCAGAAATACAATAAGGTAGAGAGTTTTATAAATCTGTTTAAAAAAGTTACTGAGTTATTAGAGAGAAAATTTCAAATTATCTTGTTGAAAACACCGCAGCATGTTTTGGAAAATTCTGTTGTTCTAAAATAGTGCCCTCAGAGAAATGTTTATGCTTTTCACGAAAGCCATTAGTTTAAGTAATAAACAAATAAACACATATGAAATTGAAATTAATTTAATCTAAAACACATTCACTTAACTGGTCAATTGATTTCGAAATGTTTCATCTATTTTGAATTAAATCTCTTACGTGCAATGGTTCGAAACTGCACTAACCCAATGTGTTAAAACATTTCAAAAGCAATCTGTTATGCCCGTAAATAAGTCTTGAAGTAGTCTGTGATAAACCTCTCGTCAATAAATCTAAGCTTTTATAGTAGTTCATGGTAGATAAATTTACTCAAGTAGATGTTGTAGTTGCATAGGGCTATACTGGAACGATCAATCCAAACATATAAAACAGCTCAAGAATTACTCAAGAACAAAAATAAAAAAGTACAAGCATTTGAAGAGCAAACCAGGACAATATAAAATGGGAACAAAAGAAAAAGTTAAAAATTTAAATTACTAGAATATAAAAAGAACATAAAAGCTGTAGTTAAGAGTTGCAAAGAGTTATGAAAGTTCTGGCATTCAACTATATTTTGTTTATCTCATCTCGCCTTTGAGACTATCTCTAGATCTGTGAACACAATAAAATTTTCTGCGCTCATAATGCCCATACTACAAATTTGGCATTTACAAGATGGCAGGATGCCAATTTTATTAAGATGATATGCCATGTAATCAAACCTGTTTGCACTCTGAAATTTGCCAAAGCCTCTTTACGAAGTTTTTGACAAAAATTTGTCCAAGTTACTTAAGTAGATTATTGCTCCTATTTAGAAAGACTATGTAAGAGCTGTATAAAGTTACTAACATACGTGAAGTGGCGCATATTCGACAGGACAGAACCCGAGACATTTATAAGCGTAAGCACGTAACTTAGCGCTAGTCCGGAGGTAGTTACGCACTTATATAGATGATACACCGCAGCACATTCCCCTACGAGTGAGTTGATGGAGGAGTGTGCTTTTTCCATTATCCGCATGTTGCGGCCTGCGTGAAATAACTCATATGTATTCGGCCCGTGTGAAATATCTGTCATGTGCATGCGGTCCGTCGGGAAAAAAGGTTGAGTACCCCTGACTTAGAGCTACAATTTGGCATTGAGGACACACTTACTCCCGCACTCAGAGACTCCAAACACTACGTAAAAGAGGACTCAAAGTCTCGGCTCCATTTAAGATCCACCTTGCGATGTTTGAGATAAATACAGTTAGCGTGATAATTGATTAATTTAAATATTTCGTTTATTTACGTCACAGCCCTTACTTACAGATTATACATTGAAGTTATTGAACTTATAAGATTGTTAAAGTCGAGTTTATAGGGTTTATGAGGGAGGAGTTTTTGGTGTGCGTTCTCAGCAAAGTTTTTAGAAAATCTCCCGTTCTCTCTGCCTTCGCTAGGATTCGGTGATGACAGAGGGTGACATTTTTAGCATGGAGTTGCATCCGATTCTTGGGTGGATAGGGGTTCCTCCTGGTGTCAAAGGTTGCCGAGGCGATTTCCAAGACAAGACCACGCAATATTTTTAATGGTGCAGGTATCAATGTTCATGTGGTAATCATAACCATAAATGGAACCGATTCACAGCTGTGTGGTGGGCACGTCACAGCTACGTCACAACCCCTTTTTCTATTTCACGAGACAGGTGTAGCCTAGATACCCGAGTGGTCAAAGTTGTTAACTTGTAGCACGAATTTTTTCTATCAAGTTGATGAAGATTGTAGTTTTGAAATTGGATAATAAGTTTTATCGTCATGTCTCGACATTGATTCAGAACTTTTTGTTCATCACCAATACAACCCACTTTAATAAAGAATCAATTAATCTCAAAACGTAGTCTATGGTGAAACTGGGACTTGAACTCGTTATTTAAGGTATCCGTCTACGCTCGGATGCCTGATTTTACTTAAGCGTACTAACGAATATTTAGTGTCACTTAGATTATAATACACGTAAAAAATGTTTTTAAGAATATTATTAGAATAAAAAATTATTTTAACAGAATATTTTGATAAAAAAAGGAACGTTGAATTACCTACTTTCAAAACATTCTCCTTTTATGAAAAGTGCTTCTATAATAATAATATTTTGCTATATATAGCTAAGACTTCTCCAGAGAGCCAGGACTAGGGTTTTTATACAATTCATATTATTTTCAGAATGATTACTAATTTAAATAAATATCGGTGTTTTTTTGTTAAAATTTCTCCACACGTATGCATTAAAATATGGATAAATCCACTTTTAAGTTATGTCAAGAATCCTAGATCAAGCTCCGTACAGAGGTCCAAGATATATTATAGGCAAAATATTATTATCGAAACATTTTTCATAAAAGTAGAATGCTTTGATAATGTCATTCTTTCTTCATTTTTTACCAAATATGGTATTTAAATAATTTTTTATTGTAATAATATTCTTAAGACAATTTTATACGTCTATTCTAATCTAATGGACACTAAATATTAAAAAAAATATCCTTTTGTACTCTTCTGTAAAATCACAGTTCCGAAAGTAGACGAATGTCTTAAAGAGTGATACCTCGAACTGCGAAGCCCGCAATTTGAAACAGCTGACTTACGACGGCCCATGCATTGAAATGAATCTAATTTTTTTGTGCTTCGACATGAAAAGTTTAATGTAGCACCATAAGAGTATGTTAAGTTATTTAAAATGGTTTACTTCTGTAAAGAACATATTCAGAAAAAATAAGATTTTACCTATTTTTGTTTTTGTATTTTCAAGATAAAGTTATCGAAAGATTTGCGATTTTTTGCTGCCGATAGCAAAATGTTATTTAATGTTCTTTATAACTGCACATTTAATAAAACCTAGAACAATTAGAAGATTTTTTAATCATGACATTGTGACGAATCTATCCGCAATCCTCAACTAATCCTATTGGGAAATCTTTGGGCTATCAATTCACGTTATTCACAACCAACCCTTCGGAAGAAGAAAATTGTGATACTCAAATTAAGTTACTATATATGTAGTCGAAGTTTTCTAGCTAGAAGTGAGAGTAGGAGAGGGGAGATAAACTCGAACCAGGTGAGATTGCTACTGAAGGTATCCTATTTGAATTGTTGTAAATAAGAACTCATTAGGAGGAAGCTTTAAAGTGGCGATTGTTCACTGAGATTAAATTGATATATTAAATCGGATGAAATGTTAGATCTTTTATTAAGTAAGGATCAAGTTTAATAGTCTCCTAATCGTTCGTGTATTTCCGTCGTTGTTCCACTTTCGTGGTTATTATTGTGAGATTTTCATACTATTATTAGTTGAAATTGCGTCTTTTCATTGTGCGATAAATAAATAAATTGTTTGGTTCATGGCGAGTGTTTTTTTCCCTACCTCATAGATATCAAAGTGCCTGAGAGAGAGGTGCCAACCTTTCACAACATATCTGTCTGATTGGCCTGTAATTCATTTTTATGATAAATGGAGTTCAATAAATATAGATGGAATTTTTAAAAAAAACATAATTTCGATTGAATTCTGAATTATTTTCTTGTTTCTGTCATGCAAGAATTCGAGAATTGATTCCCCTTTTCTTTTTAAGTTTTGTCTTAATCATCTTGATGGCGTATCGTAAAAGTTAGGAGAGGGGATACCAGATCAGATGTCATTCTCGTCACTTGACCGTCGTTCAAAGCTCTGAGGTCCCTCGTCAATAGCTCATGTGTGTTATTTCAGATTGCGACTTCAATTAAAGTCAAATGGAAAAAAACACATCTCGTTAATTCTGTGTATAAATATGTTTACAAACATACTCTTAAAAAACGTTTCGCTGTTTTTTTTTATCTATGCAATATCAGTGACTTTTAAATGTTTTATGATACAATTTTTAATACAGTACAATTTGAATATATGCTTGTTTAATTCTTTGTCTGAGCTGTTAAGAACTGACAAATATTAACCTTTGATCTCTCTAAAATTTAAAACCTTATTAAATATTCTTTTGACTGAAATTTCTTTATTTGAATTCATCATCCGATTACGCTACTCCTATGTTAGTGAATTATAATATCTGTCTGTCAGCTCCACTTTATTCATTAAAACATTTGGGCATTATATCCGGATGAAAGCATTACTTTTAATAAATAATAGTTGCCCAGTGTGTTACCTGGCCATAAACTCGAAGAATTAGGATTAATAGCGGGGTTTTCTTTTTTTGCGTATGCTTTCTGGTGTTTCCCCGCTGAGCCCTAACAGAAATATCAGACATTTCTGCGTTTCTCTTAAATATTCAGAAGTTGGAAATAATAAACTGTTTCTTTGCACGAGATGGAAAATTTATGATATCTTGAATTATGTTAGTAGTTGATGTGTTTTTCCCAAGCTGTGTATTGAACGGAGCTATGCATTAAAATATTTATTAAAATATATTATATATTTTGGTTCTTTACGAAACGTCAATTTTCTGCGTGTTTGTGAGCGAAACTTACAGCAACCATACACAAGAAACTGTCTGCGAATAAAAGGGAAAAGATTTTTCTATGAAATATAATGTGGTAATTTGACGTTTCAAAGGAAATTTTAATTTAGGATGTCTTTAGGACTAGTTAATAAAAAGAACAACACAAAATGCTTAAAATTATTTCTTCTCCTATTTGTAGTTTTTGATTTAAAAGAAAATATTTTAAGGAGTTTGAAATCATCAACTAGAATAAAAATTGTTGATAAACATCAGACGTCATAGGTGCCCCATCCTCGTCTCTTGAACGATGTTAAAAATTATGATGTATGTTACCAATAGCTCTCGTGGTGCATTCTACGGCCGCGGTAGCCGTCGGACTGTGGCTTGCCACGGGTTCCCCAGTACCACTAAAGACCCGCCGTGAACGATGCACGTTAAATCTGTCGAGAGCTGAAACGTCCTCCCGTTGGTGTGGTGTGGTAGTTAGGAAGGGGGGTGCCAGCTCAGGTGTCGTCCACGGACCATGCAAAATTCTGGTCCGTCGCCAAAAGCCCTCGTGTAGCTGAACAGCGCGACGTTAATATTCAATCAATCAATCAATCGTGGTGCATTCTGGGGCATATCAGTAAACAATAAATTTCTCAAAGAAAAAGGTTGTTTATACTTCAAATTAGACGAAAAATTTCTTTTTTAAGAAATTTATTTTATGAGTTAAATGACGTATTTTTATAAGAAATTATTTCCTTATAATGGTAGCGTATTATTATTTACTTAGGAATGAATCTTTGGGAAAATTAAAATCGAAACAAAAGTTTCACTAAATTACTGCGATTATGTCATGCAAAAAATACATGTTAATTCATTACAAAGGAAACACCATAATGTTTAGAATGCTTTAAAAATAAACTTACAGCCATATTTAAAATAATAATATCCAAATTAACTGCCATGAAAAACCAGAATATTTATTATTTAAAGTTAATACTTTTTTATTCAAATTTTATTTATTATGTCACAAAATATTTGATATAATAAATATAGCTTCAATGGAACGATATCTCTTGTTAAAATATTGAAATGTGTTTAATTTTTGTTCATTTGAATGGCAAAATTCGCTTTAAATTTGAAACTAGTTTTTGACTGTACAAATATCTAATGATATTAAACATGTGAGTTTTTATTACAGCCAGTTGTTTACCAAAACCCAGTAATTCACCTGTAAATTACAATCAGTTTCTCAGGTTTAAATGTAACTGGGTATTCCTATCCTGCTTCATTCTAATTATGTGCTCGAAGATTCACAGTATTGTGTTGGACAATCGAGATCTTAAATGAGATATCTCCATTTGACCGAGTACTGGATAAGTGGACCTGTCTGTCGTTAGCGATTAATTTAACAGGGATGTTAATGGCACCGATTCCCTGTGTTACAGTATCAATTTAATACTGTAACTCAGAGAAATTCCAAGTTACTTGGAATTGAGAAATTTTTAGAAGACTTATACATGAGAAATGAATAATTCCCTGGTTATAAAAGATTTGAAATTTCCTAAGAAGATTGTAAATTAAATTCTAAATACGTAGTTTTTCAAGTAGTAGAATACTGATGATACCTTAAGGAATGTTTTCAGAATTTCCATGTCAGATTATTTAGAGAAACCTTATCATTTCATGTGAGACTCATAAAATAAGTTATCAAAAATGGGAGAATTTCTTAGAAGTAAGATGTGTGTGATATTTAAAAGAAGAGGAAGTCAAATTCTGAAAGGTTTGTTTAATTATAATAAAGAAACGTATTCAAAGATATCAAACCGTAAGGAATAAAATACTATTTAGAGTAAACTTTCTAAAAATCCTGTGTGTAGATAGTTTGGCAGTTTTGGGTTTAAATGATTTAAAAGTCCTTTTTATCGCTTTATGAAAGACTTAAACTGTTCTTACTTCGAAAATTTAAGGGAAAGAGATTCACTCGAAGATTCCTTCAAGCCATATTCCTCGAATGCGAATAAAAATCTCATATATTTTTTATAAAAGAACGAAAGTATATCAAGTGGGATTTTTTTAAATACAACCATATATATATAAAAGAAGAACGAATCAAATCATTGGAGAGCCCTTGACTGAACAATATAATCAAGCTTGTACGCGGGCAATTTTAAATTTTTATGCAGCTTCGCGTTTTTTACGTATATTTCAATATGCGCTATGGTAGAAATTAAGAGTTTTCTTGATATACATTTTATGGTTTACCTACTACCTCTTAAAAATATGTTTTCCTTTTTCATTCATGAACATAGATTTTGGAATATTTTTTTTTAATTTTATTATTTTACCAAAATATCTGATTTAAATGTACAATTAAAATTCAAGGATTTTTCTCATTATTACAAGGTGCTATAAGAGAAGGGAGTAAAGAATAAATGCTACAAAAATTCATTTTTTTCGGAAAGGATAAATTTAGATTAATAAGGACCACTATTTTTTATTCTCTAATATGAATGTGTAATTATCGGAGGCATTAAATGTATCTTTAAACTAAAACTACATGGATAAAAACAATTTTCACTAAATATTCCTATGTTGTGATTGCATTTCATCACAAAAAAGACATTTTCCTGGGCTAGATATTCTTTTTTTTAAATTTCCTACAGGGAAATATGGAAATAATAATTAATCAAAAGGTATGTTAAATTATAAAAGTGTTTTGGTTTGATTGGAGCCGAAATTATATATTTGCGCTTTACGCCAAAGGTGTAATTCTGCTAACCCACTTTAAAAGTTACTTTTAACTTCGAATTAAATATTTAATTTTTTTTTAATTCGTGTAATAAAATAATACAAAATTTAATATCGAAAGTGAAAAGTGCTTTGCAACTCTTAATAATTAATTGGATATTATTTCTTCTTTATTGTGTTACTTTTGGACTGATGTACCCTTAGTTTAAGCTTAAGAAAATAATCCGACTCTAGGCCTTAAGATTTTAATTTAATCCATCTTTTTCTTCCTTCCTCTCTTACAATTTTTTAGGTTAAAAAATATTTAGATTACCAATTGCATTTCCTATATGTTTAATGTATTAAATTTGCACGATTTTCTCTTTATCTCTATTATGTGTGGGTTATCATTTGAAAGCGGCTGTTTATAAATGCTCACTTGGTCCATCCACATTGTACCTGAATTTATATTCAGTTTTTTTGCTTTAGAAAATAATTTAGCGAATAGTTAAGCAAACAAGATATATAATTTTATATTATAAAACAATTTGACTAACTAACTGATTTTCGACACCTCTCCAGTTACCCAACACAAAAATCATAGTTAAATGGTTACACGATAAAATCAAAAGAAGGTAGTTTAATTCTTGGGATCCAATTCTCCAAACTGTGTTCACATACACACTTTCCTGGAAATCCGAAGGATTTCTTCTAAACAAATAAATTTTTATTGGATATTTCTGCTCAAAAATATCTTTATCGAAATGAATCCGCTTCCAATAAACACACGCCATTTGATATTGTTCAAAAAAAGTTCACCATTGCTCTTCAATATCTTTCTCACTCCGACTTTCATTTAATTCTGCCCGAGTGATTCTTTTAACGTATTCTCGTTAAGTTAACGGCGTCGCGTGTTCCAAATTTAATCAATGTTTAACTGATGCTACTGTTGACTCCATCACCATTTGTCACTGTTAATGTACGGATAGGATTACGATTAAATATTTATGCTCCCAAAATCGATGAGGATGATATCAATATATTCGTATAGTTTCCATTTATAGTGTGAAATAAAAGAGTTAGATACAAGGAAATTAGTTTCTGCTGGGGTCTGTAAACTGCTATTTTCGATCTGTAGGTGTTTTATGACTTGTTGCAGTTCTGAATTTCTTTCTTGAATTACAGCCAAGATTGTCTACCTACAATTGCTTTAGTAGGAGAGATAAACTTTCAACAAAAAAAAACATCTGTCTTATTGTTGATAAGAAATGGATTCTTAGTTGTAGTTAATACATCTCAAGTTATCCATAAAATGCTCTGTTAATGTATTGGTCTGCCGGTTCTTGGATTTAACTGGTGATATTAGTGATAAAATGATATTTTCAAATTTATTAGAAAATAAATTTGACTTTAATGAATAATAAATAGTCGAAAATTTTATTTACGTTTTCAATTCTAGAGAAAACATTAAATTTATTGAGATAATCTATAGTTTTGTACCACATTAACACAATTCTATACAAACACGTATATTTAAACATTAACTTCTATCTTTCTATTTCTGACTCAGCACGTCAACTAAATATCATTTGCAGAAAAATGTAACCGAAAATTAAAAAAAAGAAAGTCTTATTCTTAGGAGTTTTTCGATGTCATTTATGAATATTTCTTGATGCTTATAGATTATACTCAGGATTGATCAAATATTTAGTGAATTATATTTTCATAACAAAAATGTTACAGAAAAGGAGTCAGATACTTCATCGTAGTCATAACCTGATTTCCCTTACACCAGTCTTTTTGGACTATGAAAAAATGTATGCAGACTGTTACTTAACCAGAAGATCTATTTCCTAAGACCAGCGGTTCTTAAACTTTCGATCGCCTCGGCCTCTTTCATATATCAGCCTGACATCACGGACCCCCAAAATTTGGGACACCCCTCCCTGACTCCTTACACATGGCTGAATAATTTAAAGGTTCCTAATTAGTATAAGACTGCTTCTTCTATTTATATAGACTTTTCTAACACAGTAATTATCTAATTTTATACATAGTCCGTGCATAAAAGTATGTATTGCTAAATTATACATTATCTATTCTTTATTTTATATGTACCGTAAAATCCAGCGTATAATACGCACCTATACTTTCAAGTTACATTTTTGAATTTGAAAGTATATTCGCCGTATAACGCGCACCCACTTTTTTACGATGGAACCTGCAATGTGTGTACGTTAGCAATGCTATTATGTTTTAAAGCCATTTATTCGAGGCATTACCTCAGAGTTTTGAAAAAAATTGTATATTTCTAGAAAAACAATCCTTCAAGTTCATATAGTATATTTCTTTTAAATAAACACCATTCCGATCTTTGTAGAAGTCTAATTTTTTTATACACATCTTTTTTTTTATTTTTGAAGCTATCATTTTTATATCCGGCGTATAAAGTGCACCCGTAAATTTCGATCTTATTTTTTGTGTTAAAAGTGCGTGTTATACGCTGGATTTTGCGGTACATAAAATATTAGTGAATACTATTTTTAAATAAATGAATAATGTACGCGCAATTCAATTAAGAAATTGAAAGGGATGCAATCATTATCGTATTGATGTGTTGTGTGAATTTTTAATGTTTGCACATGTGTTTCTGCTATAAAATATTAAGTTTTAATAACGACTATGTTGTTGCACAAAATTAAAAAAACTGAATTAATATCCTTTTGATCAAAATACATTTTCTAGTAAATCATTTTATTAGATACAATTTAGAGATCTAGTCTAGCATGACGCATTTTATGAAAGACCTCCTTGACCCCCCCCCAGAAAGGCACTGCGGATCCCCGGGGGTCCGCGAATCACAGTTTAAGAACCGCTGCCTTAAATAATTAATTGCCGTTTAAATGCATTTAATTAATCTAACCAATTTTTTAAAATATATGTTTAAGTGTTAAGACAACAGTGTCATTATTTCGCATTTTTGAGATTGAATGTTTAATGAAATAAGCATTACAATTCAAGCGAGAGTGATATCTATGGAAAACTAAATACACAGAACAAGAAAATCCAACAGCTTTTCTAATGGAAATCACTGTAAATTGCAATTCAAATGAATTCTTTTGATTAGGGTGAAATACATTAGTTTTAACGACATGTATTTCTCCCCGAAGAGCTATTAACGGGACGATTATGAATATTCTATAAATAACCACAGATGAAACTAAAATTCATCTAATCTGCCAAACGGTTCATTAACTGCCATTAAAGTGTTTGGAAGATTTTGAGATGATGTATTGAAAAAGTTTCATGCAAAAAAAAAGGAATTCCTTGCGTATCGTAGTTTATGTCTTATGACGTTTGAATTCGTAATTTTCCTGTTGTAGTGAATAGAATAAATTATTCACGAAAAAAAATTATGGAGTAATATAAATGCTTTCGATCGATCTTCTTAGTTGTGGAAGAAATTCCCACATTTAAAATCTTCATGGACATTTTGGTTCTTCGTTTGTTTGTTTTTCGGGGGGGATGTAATGAAATTGAATACAATAGAACGTCGTTTATCCGAATCAATTGGGACCAAGACACCTTTCGGATACGCGATTGTTCGGATAACCGAAAACAGAATGCGAACCATGTAGTATATGAAACCGGATACTATATGAATATTGTAAATAAATCACATGTGTGTGCGGGAAACGTACTTGAAGAAAAAGCAAAATGGGCGCAAAATGTCACAATTTTATCTTTATTGTGAAAAATAATTACTTATTCTTCGCTGTACCATTGTACATCTTTGTTTTTTCGCTGGAAATTCTCTAGTTCTCTTGAGCAGCAGTAATTGAGTAGGACAGCACTCTGATTGTTAAACGTACCACTGCATAGCTGTCTCTAACGCGGAAAACGCGTCAGCATTTGATAGACCCTTGCTACTTTCGTTGTTGATGTTGTCCTCGTCTTCATCCGTTTCATCGTCGGCAGAGCTGAATTCTTCTTGGACGGAAATCACAAAATCCGGTCATCATTTAGCAATTGAAATTCACAGTCTTCTGCTTCACATACCATCCAGGTTTCTACATCTTCTTCATCGCATTCTTGAAATCCCGGGATCGATTGGACAAAGTTGGTAATCTCCTCCATGTGGTCGTCACTGAAGTCTTTTTCGCCTTCTAAATCTGAAATTCCCCAAATATAACTGACCTTGGATTTTCCCATCACTTTTGGCCTCACGCGAAACACCTGTTGAACATTGCACTTTTCGAAAACGTATTCCGATACATGTAGTTGACAAAAAAAAACTGATCTGGATATTTGACGCCCCGGATAATAAACGTTCGGATAAACGACGTTCTACTGTCTTTAGATAGCTTGTCATTATCAAAAAACAAAATTTTAGATTGAATCATCTCTGTGGTAGTTTGAAAGTCTCAGACACCATCAGATCAGAAGTAATTTTTCTCAAAATATGAGAAGAGTGACCCCCGTTCACTCACTCATCAAAAGATCTCCGGGGCTATGAGACCTACATATTTGAAATTTGAAAGGCGTATTCCTTTTGTTTCGTAGAGATACATTAAAAACGGATTTTGATCAAATCGACTACCAAGACAGGTTGTGGGAGCATTATAGACAAAAACTTCCGTTTTTGAACTATCACATTTGACTTCAAATCTGACCAGACTTAAAATCTGGCGAACATGCTTCTTTCATTGAATAGATATCTACTAAGCGACTCCCCGACAGAAAGGTTACGGGTTATTACGGGGGTGTTATAGATAAAAAGTTTCCTGCTTTTGAACTATTAGACCCACAGATTTGAATTCTTGCCAAAATGCTTCTTTTATTGAATAAAGATATGCTAAGAAAGGGTTTTCGAAAACTGACCTTCTAGGGAAATGCGGTTTTTACGAGAGCTCTATAGATTTTTTAAAAAAAGTAACATTCTTGAGCAATTAAACCTACAGATTGGCAATTTTGCAATCATGTTTCTTTTGTTGAGTAGAGATCCACTAGGATATTCACTACAAGAAAAGGATTAAAGGATCAGAAAAGATAAATATACGTTTGCCTTAGAAATTCAAGACCTATCTTTTTAAAATCAAGATGCAGCTTTAAAAATATTTTTTACTACAACCGTAAGATCAATCGATCAATTATATTATCAGAATTTTGTAGAGTTTTTTTTTTTTTTTTGCTGAATCAAAATCTACGCAAAGTCTTCTATTTTGTTTGGAAAAAGAGTACTTATATTTTTATAATACTCCTCATATACAATGCTTTCAAGATTTGAAAAAGCATAAGGTTTTGTAAATTTTGTTGGTCAGCAAAGATTTCTTATATAATAAGTAGGGAAGCTTATATATATATATATATATATATATATATATATATATATATATATTTCTTACAATCTTTACATTTTAATTGCATGCCACACTACAAGTATACAAAAACAGAAAATGAAATTAACAAAAAACTAATTTCGCTTAACTAAGCCTTATATGACATTTGTTTCTACGGAATACGAAATAAGAAACATTTAAATCGTGAGAGGAGCCACGATAAAATGTTTGCGTGAAGGGGAGATATCGGTCACTAATGGCACGAAAGCATTACCAGACATACTAGTTAGATCTTGTAATTCTTCGAAGATATGCCAAACTGGAAATACACATAGATACTATGCATATAAACATCTATTTCATTTTAAAAATTGTTCATTTGAAAAAAAATAGATGTTTGTAACGCAGATTATTTAACATTATTTGTAAGTATTAAGAGAAACAATTAAAATATATTATGCGTTGCGCACATTTATTTTTCAGTACAGTAGAACACAACTTATTTTCCTTCTTGACAGACATTCTTTTTTTCTCTTTATTTTTTCATTGTTGTTATGTGCAAAGAATAATTTCGAACTTATTTTCCATGTGTCCAGTGTTTGGACATGATTAACTGCAGTTTTACACGAAAGGCGAGTATTTCTGATTTTTTTAAGCAACCCTTATAAGTTCGTGGATTAATCTAAAAATCCACTTGTGTACAGTTTGATTAGGAAATGTAGTAAACATTTTTATTTGATTGCTGAAGATTTATGATTTATGAAAATACAAGGAGAAGATAAAGCAAATTGATGGTAAAGTAAACTAAATAAAACTTTTAATGAAGTTATTATGAAATTACTATATTACACAGGCGTTAACATTTTTAGACTTATTTAATAGCTTTCCCAAAATATTATACTTCGTATATAATACCTGAACATTACCTTCCAGAACAAGAAATATAATATTTTTTCCTAAAGCGCATACCATGTATAAGCTAGAGAAAATAAGAAATTGTTCAATCCATTAGGAAAATGACTCATGTGAAACGTTCTAGAATTTTTGTAATTGTAAACTAAGCAAAAATTTCTTAAAAAGTGAAAAAAATAAAATATTTTAAAATGAGAGTGTCACATAGTATTATTAGATTCGCTTCTTTTAAAACTAAGTAAGTACATATGATAGTATAAAAAGAAACAAGCTTTGCCCGAGACATAATGGAAATTATTGTGCAAGCGTTAATAATAATGTGAAAGTAATCATCGAGTTATTCAGGATAGTATTAATTTCTGTCTCTTTAATGGTCTGTTAGTCTTCAACAAAAACATTGTGCACGGGTTTTGAAGATGAGGAAAATAATTGGGAAATAATTTTCCATTATATTCCACGAATAAACAAGCCAGTATTTATTTACTTGTTTCTGTTAAATAACAAATTATATTTTCTTACTGCAACTGCTGAATTGATTGAACATATTACTTAGTATTTTTCAATTTAATTGAATAATTTACTTTAAATTTAGGTATCAATAATAATTAAATAATTACTAAATTCGGTATTTAAATTGTTTAATTTAAAACAAGTTAAGTGGTTTTGATTATTTTAGAAGAATCGGCAATAAAATGAGTTTTCCGTGGTTATCTTTGGGGTGATATAGGACTTCCATAAATTATATTGATGACTTATGTAAAAGGTGTGTATAATTTTTGTGGATAAAATTTCTGTGCGCTTTTATTACCTTTGCAACCACACACACATAAACTGTAATGATTAAATACTGCATTATATTATGCAGTAATTGTAAATTATTTTGTTATTATATATGCTTATTACGCTATAGAGCTAATTAAATTAATTGTGAATATTGTAGGGAGGAAAATGCATTTTGTCCAAACATATGAGTTCTTCATAAAATAATAAAAAATATTTTTAAAAAATTAAACTTTTCGTTGGGTTAAATTGAAGTCGAGTAATTTGATATTATTATCGAAGTATCAATATCAATTATTGATACATAATATAATATGTTATTTTGTTTCAATAAATTTTGCAAATTTTTGTGTATAAAAAATTTATAAAAAAAGCAAATAGCTGATAATTTTTCCTTCAAAGCGCTTTCAGTACAATATTATGTTAAAATGTCTAACATAAATATGATATTTCTTTAGAAAATAAGTGTACTGAAAAAAACTAATAAATTATATCTAAAAGAATTTTTTTTTCATTCGGTACAAGTTTCACGTGATTCTCTACTTTAATACTCAAATTCCAATTACGCACACTATTAAAATTCATGTACAATTTTTATATTTGAGATAATATTTATAAAAATGGATCTTTCATCACATAAAATGGCTATAATTGCATAATTGTGGATAAAGTTCTTTATTTCAACTTTTTTTAGTAGAGATTAACAAAGAGAAGATTTTCTTCACCAAAATTTCTGATATTTGGTATAATGGATTGCTACACAACACTTTGCAATGTTAACAGGTACTATCTGAGTCCAGTATAAAAATCATGGTATGCAATTTCGAAATTTGGACTATAGTTCGGAAAAATTCATCATATTGTGCATGGAGTGTTATTTTTTTGTAGATGTAATATTTTGTAATGTTGAGAAAAAATTTTTCCTTAAGTTAAGCATTGTGTTTCTTCGCACTCAGCGATTTTCCAATTTGCATTTTAAGATATTTTATGCATGCGGATGATATACTCTAAGCCTTATAAACTAAAGTAACAAAAATATTTTTTTAAAAAAATGTAAAATATGTACAAATTTCTTGAAGAATGTACACGTATTCGAAGGAAATAGCATATTAAATCAGCGAAAATGTATTACATGTATACCTGTCTGTAGAAAAAAAATTGTTTTTGAATATGTGATGAAATGTTGTTTTGTGGATTTTATAACATATTCTGTTATAAACAGGCAGGTAATTTTTATGTAAGGTAAAAAAAAACAGTTGCCTTGAATTAGATCATAAATGAATAATTTAACAGTGATATTTTCATTGCTGGATACTACTAAAAATAAGCAGTGATAGCCTAGTAGTCATGGTAAAGGACTCGTGGCTGGCGTGTCATTAGTTTGAGAGACTGCAGCTGAAGACTCACCGTGTAGGGGGATGATGCACGTTAATTTTGTCGAGACTAAAATGTCTTCCTAGTGGTTCGGTGTGGAAGTTAGGAGAGGAGGTGACAGCTCAGGTGATCATGGTTCTTCGCTTGATCATGGTTCTAAGTTACGAGGTCCATTGCCCAAAGTCCTCGTGTAGCTCAATGGGACGATGTTAATATTCACTTGCTAACAAAATGTATACAAAATTTGCTATTTGTACTCTTAAAAATTTTTGTGCTCTTAAAATTATTTCAAAAGTAAAAAAATATATGATAGCAAAATTCCTAAGAGAATCACGGGCTATTTTACGGGAACCTAAGATAAAAGAAGACTTCGAGATTAACTTAAGGATTCCACGCTTCGGACCAGAATTTTTATTCCGAAATATTTTTAACCACAAAAATCGGTAAGTTAAACCACAAAAGCGCAAACTTCTCAGGTAAGATTGATGGAAACTTCACTTATCATTTCAATCAAACTTTCGCATTTATCATTATTCTCCTGAATTTAGTAAGCAGAATATTAACATCAAATTTTTCAGCCAACTGAAATAGAACTTATTAGTGAATAAAAGGTTATTTTTTTAAATTCGTAATCACCGTGACGAGGTTTACAGCCAAGACGAGCTATTATCCGCTCGCTTTGCTAATATTCTAAGACTCATGATATTATAAGACAATGTATTATTTTTAGATTACGATAATTTTATCTAAATCCAAGCATTAAGCTTACGATTGTGTTGGAAAATAACTTTATCCCCTTTTATAATATAGAGAATAGAGAGGGTTTTGTTGTATGCAACGCCGCGCGTAACATTCCCGGGAGCGAATTTTTGCAAAACTCGTGCTTACAGAGTCTCTACACAACAAAAGAAACATGCTAACATGTGCAGGTATAATTGTTCAAAAAAGGGATTCTTTTAAGATCTATAACGTTCCGGTAAGCCCATTTTTGGGTGTGGATTCCCATAAAACCCGTTCTTAGCGAATTTCTACCTCAATGAAAGGAACATGCCTGCGAAATTTCATATCTGTAGGTCTCACATAGTTCTGAGATCTCGTAGTGAGTGAGTAAAAAAAAAAGTTACTTTATTTCCCTTCTCATTTTATTCACATTCTAGTTAAGATCGATTAAGTGGAATAATGAAAGCTAAATCCTGTTCAGATAAGGTGAACTTCAAACACTTAGTGTGATGTGGAATTAAGGAGAATGAGAATATCTTGTCAATTATATACGTATAGTTTTTTTAGTATAAGCTTTATCATAAATAATCATCCTGCTGCTCTATAGATGCTGATTCCGTTCGCAGCAAAATGTAATAGTATATATTAAATTGCGAAAATAGTATATATTAAATTAGAAAGCGGTATTTATGCCATTATAAATTTATCTTAAAAACGCTTTATTAATTAAATGATTGGTTTTTTGGAGATTGAAATTAACTTTTCAGAAATAAAACATTTATGTAATCCATCTAGTTTTTTTAGAATGTTTGTGAATAATGAGTATTGAGAGTAAAGTGGCATTATATTTGTATAATTTATTATGCTAGTTACATCTGTAGCTAAGTTCATTTAGAACTATAAGTGCGTGTGTAAAGGTAACTATTTTTCAATTCCAGACTAGAAGACTTGCTCAAGTACCAGACTTGGACTAGTTTTCCAGACATAGATAATGATTCTCTCAATTACGCACAAATTGTTGCTCGAATAATTTATTCAATCAATTCCGATTGATAGTCTGTTTAGTATTTATTCATTGGGAAATTCAATGCACTAGAACTACAATTTATTATCGAGTTTCATTACTTTATATACTTATAAATGTAAGATTATATAAATATAAACATAATATTTTTTAATACGTTTATCTTAGAGATTATCACAAATGAACTATTAGTATTAGTGTTTAAAATTCTGAGGTTAATTAAAACTCTTAAAGTTGGAATTTACTAAAATATTTCATAATTGAAAATGTGGTTGCATATTGGATCAGTGAATAGATTTAGTTTAAAACTGTAACCTTTTTTTAAAAAATTGACATAAGTACTGTTTGCTTAAATAAATTAATTTTTTCTAATTTACCAAAAAATTACAATAAATTTATATCTAATGTATTTTTTTAAAATGTTTTGCTTTATTTAGATTATTTTTGCTTTTAGGCAGAACTGTTGTTTTTTATTTTGCAAATTTCAATATCATGCCTATGTTTGGCAGTATTGCTTTGTGTATTGAATATTACCTGAAAAAAATATGAAATTGAGCGTAAATTTTTGCAAATTACAATTAATACTTTTCTTATCTTTTTATTTTATAAGAAATGAACGAGATATAAATAAGGACTATAGAAATTCGCTAGCATAATAAAACTAATTATTATTGATT
Organism: Trichonephila clavipes; assembly: GCA_019973935.1. Taxonomy (NCBI): domain Eukaryota; kingdom Metazoa; phylum Arthropoda; class Arachnida; order Araneae; family Nephilidae; genus Trichonephila; species Trichonephila clavipes. The sequence continues at coordinate 156,647 of BMAU01016396.1, read as the reverse complement.
AATAAATACTCAGTATGAAGTTGCCGCGGTAGCCTAGTACCGCTGAAGACTTGCTATGCAGAGGGGGTCTGATGTACGTTAAATATATCGTGATTCAAACGCCTTGCCGTTAGTGTGTCGTAAAAGTTATGAGAGGGAGTGCCAGCTCAGGTGTCGGCCTCGTCACTTGGCCATGGTTCGAAATGACGAGGTCCCTTCGTGAAGCTTTATAATGCAACGTAAATATACTCTCTCATCTATATGATACTTCACATATATACTATCAGAGTTTTTGAAGGGGTTAATTCCCAATAATTGCTTAAAATACGTCTTGTGACATTTGAGATCTTTCCTTACGCACGGATATTGATGCACAATATAGATTCTATGAAGTCAGTTGAAGATTTAATAAATAAAATGTTCTTAAAAGATTTTTTCTATGAATATTTTTTAAAAAAAACTATTTACAATTATATATGAATATTTTCTGAATAGTATGCTTGTTTTTGTACTCCAGAAATTGTGATATTAAGCGTGAAATAGTTTATTTCGGAATATATTCGATTACTTTTCTGTAAAATATTTATAAATAGAAAACGAAGATTTTTTTTTTATTACTGAGATTGGTAAAGTGAAATTTATTTGCTTATTTTCTTTTTAAAAAACGTTTCAACTGTATTTTTTTAAATATGTTAAAGTTAGCTAAGAAAGTACATAGCATTACTTATTTAACTTCCTCTACTAAACACATTAATTTCAAAATGTGCTTGCAAGTATTTTATGAATAAACTCATTTCTAAAGCGATAGCATATCATAAACATATGGTACATTCACAGAGATAAAATATTAATAAATAAATGTTTTTCTCCTCGGTTCATGTTCATCTTTCGTGTTCGATGAAATATCGTACATTCATGTTATATTTTCTACATGTTAATACTATTGCTAAATAAGATTAACTGTGTTTTTACAAAATAAAAAACGTTTTATTCTCTATTTTTGCAATTAGCTTAATATTCGTGAGCTTTTTGAAAGATGTATATTGATTTCCATTATCGCATAAGAAACATTTCTAAAACCTTTTATAATGTTTTCGTGAATGAGGATTTATCGTGAACGAAAATTCTATTGCATAAGAAAGAAAAAACAAACTGATAATGAAGTATGTCAACTGTTAGCACGCAGAGATAAATATTTAAAATAATTACCAATTCGCAGTAAAATAATTTCTCGTTTTCTTGGCTACTTTATGCATTTATTACAGTCAAAGTTCTTCGAAAGTTATTAACAAGTACATTACCTAGTTAATTTATTCATAACATTCTATTATAGAATAAGCATTTTTCCGATGTTTACCTGCCAATGAGTTGATTAACATATTTCCAATCATTACATGAAGAAATATTTGGCATTGCAACTTATATTGAAAAAAAAAGCCAATTGAATTAATTGCATGACTCCATTTTTTTTAAAAGGGAAAGTTTTAACGAAAGAAAAAGTATCTATGTTTAGAAACAGAACTCTTACATGAAACTACAGTAAAACAGATCTTATGTAGTGGACGGGATTTTTAAAACATTAGTGCAAATCGAAGTGTACCATAAATAGGAGTGATTGACAAAAAAATTCAATTGCTACATTGTGACAGCAGCATTTATTCTGTACTATGATAAAATATTGTCATGGATTTGGTAATTTTTCATTTTTCTATTTTTAATGTTTCTTCGAAACCAATGAATTCTACATTTTCTACTTCGTCCGTTGATTGATTATTTCTTTCAGTTACTTTTACAAAGCAGTGTATACAAGGCCTGTCTCAAAGGTATCCGACCTTAAGTTTTACCGCGAAAATTAGAGGCTCCAAAATGACGCCACTGTACCTAACGGGTGAATATTAACGTCGCAACTATTCAGCTACTCGAGAGCTTTTGGCGAAGTACCACGTAATTTTGAACCATGGTAGAGTGACGATGACGACACCTGAGCTAGCACCCCCTCTCTTAACTACAACACCACGCCAATGGGAGGACGTTTGAGCTCTCGAATGATTTGACGTGCTTCGCTCCCCTGCACGGTGGGTCTTCAGCGCTACTAGGCTCGAACTCATGACAGGACGGCCACGAGTCCGTTACCTTGACCACTAGGATAGCGTGGGCACTACGCGTAGTGGGTAGGTAACACATTAATGGGCATGCTTGAATTTTTTTTCTCTTCGTTCCCGTGTACCTGCGGTTTCCAACGGGAAGTTGAGTGAGGTATACATCAAATTTTTTGTCAAAAGCTTGGTGATTTTGAAAATGAAACAATTCGTAAGATTCAGAAAGTATTTGGAGGTAAGGCTATGTGGGTCAAAAAAGTTAAGAAGGAATTTAACCGATTCAAAGGTGACCACAGAACGGTAGAGAGTGACCAACGTTCTGGGAGGCCACAAACCACTCGAGATGCAGCTGTTGATGAAAAGGGGGAAAACCTGATCCTTGTTTATCCGTACGACGGACTTCTGAACAAGTTTTGATGAGTACACGTCCTACGCGTGCAATTTTTTATGATCTTGGGCAGAGTGGCTACAAAATTCGTTTCCAAGCTTCTGTCGGTGCAACAGAACACCTCCGTCCTTTTGTTCCACAAGACATACTAGACACAATGAAAGGCTAAACCTGCTTTCTTGGGACTTCTACTTGTTCTCGAAAATGAAATTGCCTCTGAAAGTGTCAAATTTTCAGAGTAGAGATGAGATAAGGCAAAACGCGCTATGGTGGACTTAGAACACCATTCCAAAAACCTTCCAAAGTGTTTACGGCAAGGGAAGGGATGCTGGGCTAAGAGATTGTACGAAAGCGCAAGGATCCTTGTGATAAGAATCTCAATCCCGTAAAGTAACTGAGATAGTTTTTCTGGCCAAAGGTTTTGTAAATTTTTCCTTATATCTTGTACATAGCTCTAAAAACCATAATTATTTTAAAGAGAACAAAATAGCATGCATGTAGTGTCCGGCTACTGCTGGTGGTGGATTATGAAATGTTTGGCACATTTATCCGCATCTTCGGGGATGAGTTGTGGTTTTTGTGAAAGGAGGTGGTTGACCTTCGGGAAGAGCGAACAGAAAAAGGAGAGTCCTCTGGTTTTGGAGCGCGAAGACGTTCGATTGTATTTGGTGTTAAGGAAACGATACCTTTTTTTTAGCCCGACGCACAGGGCATGGTCTGCTGCACCAAGGAGAGATAGTTTCCTGGGTTTTTCATTTAGCGTGGTGTGGAAAGCGCTTGGTTTGTTTGTATTGAGAAACGCGTTTAGGAGGATTAAGAAAGTAATTTTTATATTTAAAATAGATAGAATTCTGTTCTTTTTGGCACGGCGTACTGGGTCTAGAAGTAGTGGAAAAAGTAATAGAGAAAGATCTTACAATGCCTTTATAACTTTCAATAATAGTTTTTATATTCGATTCTGTACAGTTTTCTTTAATCCCTGTCCTAACGCAATACCTAACTCAAAATCGATGCAAAGACAAAAAACAGTACAACGGAAAGGAACGTCCCTTAAGAAGCAGCATGAAATGAGATAAGTTCGGATAGTCGAAATTCACCCATGAATTATAAATAATTTTCCTTAAAATAATCCAATGGACGCATTTCCATGAAAATTCATGATGGATATTGATCGATTGATTTTCTATAATGGATTATTAGTGGAAAATCATTTTTGTACTATACTACTGTTATACCTGACTGATCTAACTATATAGTAAACCATACTTAACACTTTTTATTTATGGTTAATCTGTCTTTTATGTTGACCCTGAAGGAATTGAATTGTTTCCTTTCCAGGCTATCCGGTTCTCGCAATGTATTTGTTCTTTCTTTTACATAATTAACGAGATATCTGCAATTCATGGAAATGTAAAGATATATTATTATTTCTTTTTTTTAAGACATTCGATTTATCTTGTAGAATCATTCGATTTTACCCTTTGATGCGTTTCTTTCACGTGGCTCCAGACGCTTTTCGATTAGATAAAAGACGCATTAGTTACAGTTTGAATAAAAAAAATAGTGTGTTCGTAATGTAGAGCAAAATCATTCATTTACTTTTCTGTGGAATTTTTGGAAACACTTAAAATAGGTTTCAAGCATAAAAATGAATATTATTCATTATTAAATATTGGTTGACACGAATTTATGGGGAGATATTTCGAAAAATTATCGAATTAATCAAAATTTGTGGTTATTTTTAGGTTAGTAATAAAGCTCTTCTACATTTAGTTAGTTAAATAAAAGTAACGTTATTTTTTATGTGACTATTAAGGCAGTGCTTCTCAAACTTTCAATACTGGCGCCCCCTTTTCAATCGCAATTTTTATCGCGCCCCCTTATACATTAATAATGTACTGAATGCAATAATAATGCACTTTGACGCTAAAGCAACAATCTTTATTATAAACCGTACAAATTCATGACATAAGTATTAAATTTTGTATGTTACTTTTAATATAAACAAAAAAATAATAATAGTAATAATAAATAAGTAATAGGATAATTATTATATTATTTTTCCTTTCTCTAAATTTTAAATTGGAACATATTGCAAAATGCGGTGGTTGCTTAGAAGACAAAATATAGATATGAGCTAAATGTAGAAAAAGAACTCAGAGGGTCAATTTCTAATCATAAGCATTCCTTTGAAAACTTTGCTCTGTAAGACAAGCCCATGAAAGTCGCTAATACTTATTAAACTTGTTCTCAATCTAGTATTAATTTATTAGTTATAAATTACTCTGTGCAGCACTGATACATTAAAATTATACCGGCTGAAGAACCCGCTCTTTGCACAAGTTCATTTATAAGAAAATAAACATTATTGATATAATCGCTTAATTGTAAGGCGAGTAAAGCCGAGTGTGCGACAATGTTTACAAAAATGTAAAATGATTTTTAAATGATTGCTCAAATTATAATTAGTTTTAAGCGAACTGTAATTTTAAGCCTCAAAGAATTAGCATTTAGAATTGATGTTGAATAATGAACAATAAAAAAATTCTGATGAAGAATAATTGTATTATTTTTGATATTTAAAGCGAAAGACTTAAACATGTTTTAACCCTGGAGCAGGCTCGCATTCGATACTAATGGTCGAGTGGGGTTATTGTGTGAGTCACCCCAATCCTTTTTTATAATTATCTTTATAGTACACAATAAAAATCGTAATTCCAGTGAATAATTTAATTAAGAGAAAATATACTCACCTACTTTCAAAGACACAGAAAATATTTCGGAAAAAAGTTATTACACCGGGAATTCAGACAAAACAAGTACCTTAAGATCGTAAAAAAAAGTCTGTCACTCCCAAAAAGAGGGAGATATGTGTCAAATATATTTTAGTTCACGTTAAGATTTTCAAACAGGAGGATAGTGTCAGGGCCATTGGTAACAATTAAACAGTTTTGCCAGAATTACCGATTTCGTGCACTCTGTGCTCGGCGTTCCCGCTTCCCGGATTAAAAGTGTATTTATTACAATATGGATGTTCTAAAAATTATGTAAAACGTTTTTCATTATGCTTGGCTTAGTAATCCTTCAAACTTCCCTAAATGAAAAAAACAAATACATAAGAGCAGGGACGTAACTAATCGTACAAGTAAGCTCGAAGGTCAAACTGCAGCAAATACATTCTGCTGCCTACAGCTGATGGCAATAATATGTAACAGTGATGAACTTTTTATCTTCTTAAAATTTTTTGATTATGGGTCTGGGTTTTGCCTTTCCTCTGAAAGAGTAGCATTTTCGCTTTGAAAAGAAAAAACGTAATAAAAAAAAAATCTCTCATCATGGTATTACAGCAAATCGAATTTTATTTGGTTATAGTATCAAAGATAGCTAAAAAATGAGGTTTTGAAGTAGAAGTTTTTATTTTTGATAATGTAAAATCGCAGATAATATGTTGGCGCCGCAAAACTTGTTTAAACCTGCAATCCTGGTTCCTAAGGCCAGGAATTTGTCTTTATACTATGTGCCTCCTTCCTACTTTTAGTTATCTTAGGTATATAACTATATGTCTATTTTTATATTTTTGTTTATGTATTTGTGTATATGTATATATATGTATAAATTTATTTATATGTGTATGTATATGTATATGATTATATATTGAAAAAATTCGCTTATATTGGATTATTATATTGGATTATATATATATATATATATATATATATATATATATATATATATATATATATTATTTCCGTGTAAATGTGTATATTTTTATTATGTCAGAAAGTATTTTGTTTTATTTCATTCTAGTAAATAAATTTTTTTAAATCTTTTATTTTCGATATGCTCGCGCCTCCCCTTGTAGGTTTATCGTGCCCCCCCCAGGGGGTGCGCCCCACAGTTTGAGAAACACAGTATTAAGGTGATAACAACTATTCTTTACCGCATTCACACGAGCTGTTAGTATTTTTAATGTAATTCTTGCTGTTGTATATCGCCATTTCGATTTGTGGCTGAAAATGTATGTTCTAAAAATTGGAAAATTGATTGGAAGATAGAATTACCACTCTGAATATTTTTCATTTAATAAAGAAAACGAAGCAATGTCTATCGTTAAATCTTATTTTGTAACGTAATATCATAAAGGATACTAATTAGTGAATTTATTCATGGATTAACAGCAGACTTTGTTCAAATTCAAGGAATGAAGTAATATATTTAATGTAAATTCATAAGCCAGAGATATCAATTCAGTCACTTTTAAAATAATAATAAAAAATTTAATCTTAAAAAATCCACGTTCTAAAAATAAAAATGGCATTTCAAAGAAGTTGTTTCATAGAAAATAAAATAGAGCAAGAGCGTAAGTTTCATGTGATGTTTTCATGTACAAAAAATCTTATTAAATGGGCTTAAAAAAATCGGTATCCTACTGGTAAGCAAAAGCCTTGATGAAACAAAATAACTTATACAATGATCCAAAGTGTGTAGATAAACTTTCCGTTGAGTGAAAAAAAAATTATATGCATGTACAAGGAAAAGAAAAATTGCAAATAGGGGTTCAAAACAAAATTCAGATCAACACATTAATTATATTATATTCTTGTGGTATTTCAAGATGTCCTGTAAGAATATAACGTTTTGAGTTAATGATATATAACATAAAAATGTCGGTTGTACAAAAAAAATATTTCTATAGTCCTTGCCTTTTTTTAAAAAAAGAATAGGTTTGATTTTCTGAAGTGGAAATATATTCATCTGTTAAGCCCCCAATACAAAATCCCTTGGGGTCGATTCTTCAAACACCATTCTTGGCGGATCTCTATTTAACAAAAGAAATATGCTTACTGAATTTCAAGCTTGTAGATCTAATAATTCAAAGACCGAAAGTGTTTTTTTTCCTGTAAAACCTTTGTAACTCCCAAAGTCGGTTCGGCCGCGGTAGCCGAGTGGTATAGGTATCGGACCGTGGCTTGCTTTGTCACGAGTTCGAGCCCAGTACCACTAAAGACCCGCCGTGTAGGGCAGTGATGCGCGTTAAATCTGTCGAGAGCTCAAACATTCTCCCGTTGGTGTGGTGTGGTAGTTAGGAGAGGGGCGTGCCAGCTCAGGTGTCATCCACGTCACTTGACCATGGTTCAAAATTGCCTGGTCCGTCGCCAAAAGCCCTCGTGTAGCTGAACAGTGCAACGTTAATATTCAATCAAACCCAAAGTCGATTCCCTCATAATCAGATTTTAGCGGATCTCTTCTCAACAAATGAAACACGCTTGACAAATTTCAGGCCTGTAGGTTAAATAGCTCATAAACGGGATAATTTTCTTTATCTATAATGCCTCCATGAGCCCCGCATCACCCTTGGGAGTTTATTTCTTCAAAACTCATTCTTAATGGATCTCTATTCAACAAAAGAAATGTGGCTGTCAAATTTCAAGTTTATAGGCTAAGTAGTCTCGGAGATCTCGTGATGAGCCTGTTTTTGCTGTATATATGTAGATATTAGACTCAAAATAATTTATCTCGGTTCCGATGGTACAGGTTCGTCTTCAATTGGGCTTTTATTTATTAAAAGAAACATATTTCAAATGGAAATCTAGTTTAAGTAATATCCGGTTGAATGGAGTATAAATCAAAGAGAGCTTACCGTATCTTATTTTTAAAACCTACGGAATTACTATAATATTCAAATACCAAAATATATTGAAAGACATAAAAATATATTTAACGCATGAAAAGGAAAGGAACATACACAATATAACAATACGTTATTATAAAAAAAGATAGCAGAGTTTTTTGGTTTTACAAATATCTTTAATCAAAGCATCTGCAAGACTTCAGTATTTCCACCGACCTCCATAAATTGTGCCCCATTGTGACACTGAACACAGCCTGGCGCCCCTTACCTTCCTTTTATGTGAAGCTTGAAGATGTAACCGGAGCCCATTAGAGGAACATCAAACACCCAGTGCAATATACTCTTCGCCTTGACATCTAGACAAGATAAATATTGGATGCACCTTTATTAAAAACGGTTCTCGCCTTCTGTTTTCGTTGAAAACGCTGTGAGACATTGGAATTAATAGTAGGAAGTTTCGGGACAAAAGGAATTTATTTATTTACAAATTTAATCACTGCTGTCGAACCTCTATATAACGAACCTCTATATTGTGTATTTTTCTATATAGCGAACTTTTTCCTAAAACCTTGAACATTTCACGATTTTCTTCGTAAAATAACCTCTCTATAGCGAAGTGCATTTTCTATATAACTAACTTTTTCTTTTGTGATTGAATTTTTGCTCTCCCTTTTATTTAGGTATTTCTGAACACATCTCTCTTTCCAGTTAACTCTTTAACGCATTTTATAGTGGTCATAAATCTTGAACTGGTTTTATTAGATCCTAACTCGCCGAGAGCAATAGAGTTCTGGACATTTCATCCAAGAAGTGCAAACTTTAAACTCCATTGTCCAGTTCACTAGAAACATCTTCGATATCCTGTTTCACCCTCAGTGGAGTTGCCCCATATCCCCGCGTTGTAGTTACAAAATAATGTATACTTAATATTACTTGTATATTTTAAATTATAAAATGTCCTTACAATTCTTTAAGGTATCCGACTACGTTCGGAAACGTGATTTTGCAAAAACGTATAAATGGATAATATTTATGATATTTAGTGTCACTTAGATTAGAAATTGTATATAAAATTATTTTAAGAATAGTATTTCAATAAAAAATTTTCAGTACAATATTTTGACAAAAAATGAACATAGAATGACCCATTTTCAAAATAGTCTCCTTTTGCGAAAAATGCTTCTAGTATAATAATAGTTTGCCTGTATATAGCTCAGACCTCTGTACAGAGGCTGAACTAGAACTTTTGAAATATATAACTTAGAAGTGGGGTTGTCCCTGTTTTATGACAATAGAGGGGAGAAATTTTAAGGAAAAAAACGCCGATAATTATTTTAATTGATTGTAACTCTGAAATAATGTGAATTTTTCAAAAATCATAGTTGAGCCTCTATACAGAGGTCTGACCTATATAAAGGTAAAATATTATTCTAATAGAAGCCTTTTTCACAAAAGGAGAACATTGTGAAAAAAGGTTATTCTAAGTTAATTTTTTGCCAAAATATTGTATGTAAATAATTTTTTTTGTCAAATGTCCTTAAAAACAATTTTATACATGTATTTTCTAATCTAAGGGACACTAAATATCATGAAAATTATCCATTTATTCACTTTTTTAAAATCATGGTTCCGAACGTAGTCGGATACTTTAATTTTAATATAAAATTTTCTTAATATTGAAAATACAGTGTATTCTTCGACATTTGTTTTCTTTACAATTTTTCTTCCTTTTTTTAATGGGTAAGATATATAAAATAAACATACATTAATTTTTAAAAAATTGTGAATAATTAGTTTGTTTAATGTATAGTGTTTATGAATTTAAAATTTGTTTTATGTGGTTTATAAAGTATATTAAAAGATGAACCCCACTCTATATAACGAACTTTTTCCCGAGATTTAGCGACTTTTTTATATAGAGGTCCGGTTGTATTTTAATATAAGAACTTATATCTTTTAAAAGTTGTCAAAACAATGCATGGAATTCTCGGATTGCTGTTTGTTGGTGTCTTTTAAACTTCTGATGGACATTTCGGAGACGAAAAAAAAAAACTTATTCAAGCTTAAGATCAGAGATAGCCAAAGGGGTGGTCCCCGAGAAAGTTTCGCTGGTCTCCAGAAAAATGTGTTGAATATGCCTAATCATCACATTAAGTTATGTTTTAAGATGCAAAGAAACATAATTCTATTCACAACAATAATTTAACACTAACTATCCAATACATACAATAATTTAAATCCTATTTTTGATCCGCAAGATTTGAATTATGAATTTAGTGGCCCGTGAGGTCAAAAAGTTTGGCGACCTCTGCTTAAGACGAAATAACTGTCCAGAAATGTTTGTATAAACTAATTCGAATTAACATATAGTGAAAATTGTTTAACACGAAACTGAGTTAAATGAAATATTTTTTCGTGTTAACACAGAATTTCGTTTTAACCCTCTCTAAGGCCGTGGTAAATGCCACCAATTGCATTAATTTTTTAGTGTCCATAGTACGCTATTTTATTTTATTTCTTTTGTGCTGTTATCCATTAATTACTTCAGAAAAGTGAGAAAATTATAAACTCTTATGCCAGTGCTTCTCAAACTTTAAATATTTGCGACCCAATTTCCAATCATAATGTTCATCGCACCCCCTTTCCATACAATAACAATGTATTGAATTCAATAATACTTAACTTTGAGGCTAAAGCTACAATACGACTTGAACCTCTTAAATGCAACCGCCGTATATAAGCGCCTCACTCAACCAAAGCTTTAAATGCCCCGGACGTATGTACCCGTCTTTCCGAAGTATGATCTTTTCTGTGCACTGCTATCAATAAAATTATTTCGAAGGCTTTGCAATGCAATAGAGGGACTTTGACAGTGTTTGCCAAGAGAAAAGTATTATTTATTTATTCCTTTTCATCCCCCCAAATACATCACATACGCACGCTTGCGTGGAAAACGGTGGCGTTGGGGAGTGAATCGTGTAACTTTTAATTGGAAGTTAAGAGATTAACTATAAACTGTACAAATTGTTAGTTAACGATAAGTATTGATTTTTGTAAAAAAAAAAATTCTAACAAGCCCTTGAGACAACTGGTAATTATCAAACTTGTTCTTAACTTAGTATTATTAAAAAATACGTTGTTCAGTACTGATACATTTATAAGTGTATTATATCAGTGCAAATGCCTATTTTATATTTTATTATGTCAGAATGTATTTTGTATTGTTTACTTTCATTGAATTAATAATTTTTTTAAATAACCTTTTGTTTTTTACTTTTCAATATTCTCATGCCTCCCTCGTAGAGTTTTTACGCCAGGGGGCGCGCCCCACATTTTGAGAAACACTGTCTTACACACTTTGTTACCAGCCCCCTCCCCTCATAGTAGTGACCGTGGTAGCCGAGTGGTCAAGGTATCGGATCGTGGCTGGCCTTGTCAAGAGTTCAAACCCACTACCACTAAAGACCCGTCGTGAAGGGAAGCTATTCACATTAAATCTGTCGAGAGCTCAAATGTTCTGCCATGGGTGTGGTGTGGTAGTTAGAAGAGGGGGTGCCAGCTCAATTGTCTTCCTCATCTCTTGACCGTGGCTCAAAATGACGAGGTTCGACGTCAAAAATCCTCGTGTAGCTGGATAGTGCGATGTTAATGTTCACTCTCTCACTCACCCCTTCATAGTAACAGGATTAAAAACTTCCAATTTATCATCTATGAATAAAATAAAGATTTATATAACATACAATTCTTTTTCCAGGTTGTAGTAACAAAAATATTTTATAAATATAAAACAAAAAAAGAAATAAAATCAATTGTTCATCTAGTGGTAAATAAAAAATAACCTATATTTACTGGTGGTGTTAAAAATCAAATTAGTTTTACAACTTCTTTTCTCAATTCCACAAATATTTTAATATACCTTTACTAGAAATAAATTGTCCGTTAAAGTATTAAAGGGTACAAAATATATTTTATCCAAATTAATAGAGTACATGTTATAATAAGATTCAAATAAAGAAATAATAAAAATAAAATAAAAAATTTTCTACTGGAATTAATTAAAACAAAATTTTCAGACATAATAAAAAATGACCCTCTGATATAATTTATAGGCATATTAAGTCATCAAAAATAAAAAAACGTCTTCAATTAGCTATCTTTGATCGTATAACCAAATAAAAAAAACTTTTACCTAATCCCGTGAAAGATTTTTTATTACGTTTTCTTTTAATCCTAACATACTTACAAATACCCAGAATCGAAAAATTTAGGTAAAAAATTCATCACTGTGATTATTTTTTGAAATACTGCACACTATAGCTGTAATCTGTTTTGCTGATAATATAAGTTGTTGGTCCATTTAGTTATGATGATTTAGGAAGTTGTTTCTCTGCGCTCTTTTTAAACATATAAACAATCTCAAACATATAAAGCATAACGAAAAACGTTTTACACAATTGCTTTTAGCAGCAACATACATATTTTAATATACCTTTTACACTAATTCGGACAAAATTGAATTTGTTACCGAAGAAAAATTTTCCTTGAAAGCAGGTAAACTAATTAAATTATTCGCTAATTTTGCAAATAAAATAATTATAAAGAAATGTATATATTCATGCGCGCCTGCTCCTGGTTAAAACATTTGAAGTCTTTTCGCCTTAAATATTAAAAATAATACAATTATTCTTCATCGAATTTTATATTATTGTTCATTCTTTAACATCAATTATAAATGCTAATTATGTGAACAATTCGCTTAAAACTAATGAAAATTTGAGCAGAAACATTGTCACGCACTTGCCATTACTCTCCTTACAATTCAGCTATTATATCAATAATGTTTTATTTTTTTATAAATGAACTCGTGCGAAGAGCGCGCACTTCAGCCGGTATACTTTTAATGTATCAGTGCTGCACAGAGTATTTTATAACTAATTAATTAATACTAAATTAAGAATAAGTTTAATAAGTATTAACGACTTCCATGGGTTTGTCTTGCAAAAAGCAAAGTTTTTATAAGGAATGCTTATGATTAGAATTTGACCCTCTAAGTTCATATTTAGCTGATATCTATATTTTAATCTTCAAACAAATATGTTCAATTTTAAAATTAGAGAAAGGAAAAATAACATAATAATTATCATTACTTAATTTATTTTTGATTAAAAGTAACGAACTTTTAATTTGTATGGTTTATAATTAAGATCGCGTATTTTAATCAAAATGCATTATTATTGCATTCAGTTTTCGCGATTTTGTGACAAAGCGCTTAAGAAACTGATATATATGCATTCATTAAATAGAAAACAGAGAAACAAAATCATTCGCAAGAACTTTTAATGAAATTTAACAAAATGTTCAGTTTGCTTTCTTCAGACTTTTACAAATAACAGTTTGCTTTCTTCTGACCTATTTAAAATTGCGCATTGTATAAAAGACATTTGTATAAATAAACCTTTCAAACAACTTTTACAATGAATTACTATATGCGCATTATTACTTTTCAATTTGTTACAGTTTTGAAAAGAAAAAAAAATTATGGTATCTTACATTCATGGAAAGTCAACCGAAAGAAATTTTAAATTTCTGTGGATGATTGATATAATTTTTTTTTTAAAAAAAATCGCTTTCATTCAATATTTGAAACTTTCAATTCAGATTTATATATAATATGTTTCAGGAAACGGAATATTTTCCCTTGTAATGCACGTGTTTCTATCTATACGTGATTGGATTATAACTAAAATATTTATTTTAACGTGGATTTCCAACAGAAAAAAAATGTCTATAGTTTTTTACTCTCCGTTGCAAGTTGAATATGGGTTCCTGCCCGGGAGAAAATAAATCTTTTCAACCACCAAATCTTTTTCTCCTCAGATCCATGTCCGGGAAGATAATATCGGGTTGTCCTTCTTCTCTCGGATACCTTTGTCAGGTTTCGATACAAAATATTCTGCGATTTAAAAGCATTTTCTACGGTCTATGGCGATATTTTTAACCCTATGTGAAAGCATGTGATTTTCGAAACTTTTTTTTACAACACTTTCCATTTTTTAGCACATCAGGCTTAGATTAGATTAGAAATTCTATGACTCCCTTTTATAAAAATATTTATATAAACGCATTATATATTTTTAAAAATATTAAGATGTTTATTAGTATCTTCATAATTAACATTTATATAAAATTATTTTAAAACCTTTATAAGCACGAGTAAAGTCTCATAGCACACGTTCTAGTGGATTAACATCGTAACTGCCACCGGCGTATATATCCGTCTCTCTCAACCGGGTGTTAAGTACCTCGGGCGTATATATATATGTCTGCTATCAATAAAATTGTTCCGAAGTCTTTGGAATGCAATAAAATGGCCCTAACAATGTTTGCTAAGGAGTAAAAACTTTTTATTTATCCCTTTTTCTTTTCCCTTCATACACCGTACGCGCGCTCCTACGCTTTGGGGAGCATTGAACTGGTCACAGTTAAGGGCTTAATTAAAGTTCGATCTTTTAATCTAATATTTTAATTAATCCCTTTCCTTGGATTTCATTTAAGGTAAATAAATGAGGTTTTTCTCAATAACATTTACCGTGATAATCTTTTAAAATTATTTTGTGTTTAAATACAATTAGATTATATAAATATTATCATAATTATTAAGCTCTTTTATACTTTCATTAAGGTAAAATGTATTGTTTGTCGAAACTGCATCCGGAAAATTACTACCAGATAAGTATTATATGATGCCAGAAAAATTTATTTGTATAAAATAATATATTTTTTTATTCTAAACCTTTAATTTACTATACATTCATTATTCTTAGATAAATTCTTTCATTTTTTTTATTTATATCGTGTACATGAATATGTGGTATTTATTATAGATATCATTCCAATCAATTTTATTTGCTATTCTTAGAATTTTTATTGTAATTTGTTTTCGCTTTATTAAATAAATTTTCCCTATTAATGCCATACAGTGATTTTTGTTAGCAGTTTCCGTTTATGTTAAAAAGAACACAGTTTCAGTTTTTATTTGACCCAGTAATTTAAAAAGAAATTTTCTTTTGTTCTATGAGGAATTGACAGAGAAAAATAAAACATTTAAAAAAAATAGTGTACGAATTTAAATCGAATTTCGCCATCGTTCACCTTTAATGAAAATATATTAATAATTTTTTGAAGTTTAACTCTTTAAATCTCAGTGAAATTCTGAGCATCATATTTTATTCTACAAATGAAGTTGCATCATGTGTACCAGATAGGCTTTCGGTTTTAACAATATTAGATGATTTTTATGTTTATGATGCATATGGTGATCCGAAATCTTCTTTGTAGAAGTCACTAAAATCATTTAAAACGAACTCATATTTTGTAATTCTTTGTAATATTTCCTACTCTACCTTTTCAATTGGTGGGCAGCCTATAAACAAATAATTATAACAAACTATACATTATATCTCAAAATATATTTAGTTTTAAGAAAATAGTCAAATCAATTGACAACCTTTACAGAGAAAAGAAAAAAGCTGTATAAAGTTTAAAATGAAAGACGTAGACGAATAAGTCACAAACTTTATTTTTATATAGTGTTATGAATTCACTTCTGCTGGTGGGACTGCTAATGTATATTCATCCTGTTTTCTCTACAACTGCCGGCTCAAATTTATGTAAGTTGAGTGCAAAAGGTTTCGCAAAGTGTTACGTATTAATTATTATTCCTTTATAGTGTTCTTTGTTTCGTATATATTCTGAAGATTATTCAAGTATTGGTAATTTTCAATTGAGTTAATTGTTTTAACCTAAATAAATCTATATTCCTAAACCCCATATATTTAAAAAGATGCAAAATATGATGGGAGGCCGCCGGTCCCTGAGGTACAATTTTAATTTTGCATTTTCCCTGTTTACAGGAAATAGGGACTAGACAAGAATGTGGGTGCTTCCAGGTTCAACGCACTTTATGGCCGGCAAGGTTGTATTCTTACGCGGACTGTTGAGTCCAATCAGGATGGTAAATTTGACGGTAATGAATCTGTAGTGGATTCTTTTCGAAGTGGTGCGGTCAGCTTTAAAAACACTGACACGCCATTTCTCGTGGCTTTTTCCCTTATTTTTTATATTTCCAGAAGTACCAACCCGTCTGGAAAGAGAACCCTTTTTTGCCCGGGGTCAACCCCATCCATACTCCCCCTTCACTCAGATAAGTATCGTTCTTTTAATATTGTTTTCAGTACGAGATTGATAATAAATACAATTGTTTACCACTATATGACCGGACTGTTAATTTAGTGTAAAGTTAATTTGGTTGCAATTAAGAAATTAAATAAGTTAAAATAGCGTCGCATCAAATATTGGTATTGTTTGAAGCATAACAAATTATAATAGAACAACAAAAATACGATTTTCAAAAGTAGAAACTATGCATAAAAAATTTATCTCTTATTTGAACTACCAATTTTCACAAAAAAATACTGTCTCCCGAAGTCGTTCTAATATAATATTATCGTATTTAGAAAGTCAACACTGATCTATACGCCTCTATTACCTCTTTCATAATCATTTCCATCGATATGAACATTAAAATTAAATTAGTTGACGAAAATTTATTGTGGAACAAAAAAGAATTGGAATCCTTCTTAAATTTCTGTGGCACTTTTTCATTTGTCTTTTCCTAGACTCTTATTAATAATCATATACAAGACTTCTGTTTAAGAGTTATTTAATTCCAATGTTTTTAATCAAATCTTTTCTAACACTAAGATTTTCATACTTCTTCAATGTTTGATTAGTAAATATATTTTAATTCAAAACCTTTCTCACAGTAAATATTATTTTAATTTCATGTTACTGATATTTATTTTTACAGAGTGAATTCATTATTAATTCACATTGAAATCTTCGAAAAGTTAATTATAATAATTTCATTTCATGAACAATTTTTTTATTATTTAAATCTCAAGTGTACTTACCTATAATTGAATGTTCGAACATATTTAAATTAAATTTCGAATTTTTTATAAAGATAAGTGTGAATTGGATTATATTATATTGGATTATTGGATATTATTAGTAATTAACCCTCGACGTAGATTTCTGCTTAAGTTATCGTGCATAGTTTTTGGTGATCTTTTTTTTAATAAAAAGTTAATTAACAAATTTTGAATAGTTTAATTAATAAAAACGTATCCTGAAAAGCATCATATAAGTCAATATTTGGGAAAAAAAACACCCACAAAGTTTTTTTTTTTCAAATTAAAATGATCTTACCATGTTTGTACTAATTAGCTGAATTCTAAAACATCGTTCTGAGATAGAATTAATGATAAATAAAAAAAAGTGTTATATGTTTTCATTTAGTCAAGTAGTTTTTTATATTAATCAGTTAATATAAAACTATAAATTAGCTACTGCCTATATTACATAATTGTTCTTGTCTTTTTATTTTACACCAATGTTTTGTGAGATTACTTTCGAGGTTAATAAAATCTGATTATTCTTCTTAAACTTATGAAAGACTGAGCATATATGGTGTTGCCAAATTCGACCGACAAATTCAAAGGGTTGCTGGTAGGCAGCATGGGGACGACAAATCGCCAAAGAAAATGAGGTTACAAACCACATGAAGTTGTTGAAAATCACAATAGTGTTAGATTCAGAGTGCCATGGTACGGATGAAGAAACCTGCGTGTATACAAATTGCCCACTTCTCCTTGAGCTGCTACGTTGAGTACTGGCCACTGCGCACCAGAACTTGTGATTCATGCATGATGGAGCACGAAGTCCCTGTACATTTTTCGATTGTGTTGCGTAACCACCTCCATGCTACCTATTTCTGGAGGGGATTGAACGTGACCGACTTCTTACTTGACCTCCATGCTCCCCACACTTTGGCTGTTTTCTTCTGGAGCCACATGAAATCGCTTGTGTATCGAAACCTCGCTTGACCATGTATCGTGGTCCGTCCACCCTGTGGCTGCAGTGGAGGTTATTTCATCACGCCACCTGTGGCTACAGTGGAGGATATCATGGTACCAATCACGGTCACTTCAACTAACATCTTCAGCCCACAATTTGTCAGAACGCGTCCGAAACTTGTTAAATGATTATTCGAGTTCAAAACAATGGTTTGTGAGAAGAGGGATCCCTTTGGCGAACGCTCCTTTGGAGGTTCAAAATTCTCTCTCTGCTCGGGGATCAGGGGTCGGCGCCCCCTAGCATCCCGTCACATACTGCTGGTTGGCGGAAAAAAGGTCCCTCAGGGTCAAGGGGGTTGCGGGGGAGGTCCAAGGTGGACCACGCAACAACCCCCGACATGTTGTTGGATGTCGGGGATGCACGTGTGATGATCATTTCAACAAAAAAGCCGACTCACAGCTGAGAGACGGAAACGTCACAGCGTGGTTTGCGACCTTATGTTCTTTGTTGATTTGACGCCCATATGCAGCCTACTATCACCTGTCAGAATTTGCCGGTCGAATACGGGAACACCCTGTATATGTTTGAGCATATATTTACATCTAATACTGAACAAGGTAAAAATATGTTATTTATTCGAGGAACATAATATATAGTTCTAAATATATTAAATACTCATTAAATGCGGTCCAATACGTTTCTGTTACGGTCCAAATTCTAATGTGGTACTTTATTCTTTCATTTTTTGTGGTTATATTTTTTAGAAGAAAATATTACTTTTCTTCGGAATAGGTAGCCGAATAGTCATGGTGGTGAAACGTGACGAGCGTTTCTTCTGTCAAGTCTTAAATTCTTTTTCTAGAGTCCTAAAGATCCTCTGTGCTTAGGGGGGATGCACGATAGGTCTTCAGATGCACAGTACTCATGCCTTCCATTCAGTGCTCTGTGGAAGTTTGAAAAGAGGGTGTCAGCTCAGGTATAGCTTCGTCACTAAAAAATGCAGTTCAAATGTTAACGTCCGTCACCAATAGCTCTTGAGTTGCCTCTAAACTCGAAGTTAAAGTATAATTAATCAATCAATCTAGAAAAGAGGATCTTTCTCGTCTTCATTTCAAACGGGAGGAAACATTAAAAAATTTCGCATTCATCATAAGTGTTTTTTTAGTAAAACATCTCGAGTGTAAAAAAAAGTGTGAAAAAAATATATCTGTTCCGCAAGAAACATAAATAATTTCAATGTTTATAAAATAATTACTACTGAAAATGTATTAATTTATTCTGGCGATATCTTATTTTTAGCTAGATGTGTTACAAATGGCGATAACTTCGCCAATCTGTTAACCTTCTTCACATTTCTTGTTTGTCGAAAACAATTTTTTTTCAGTTCCAATCTTCCATCAAGGAGAGAATTACATCGGGGAAAGTAAACGTACGTGGCGTATTTCAAAACGAAATAAAACATTTTTTATTAAAATCATTTTTTATCTACATTAACAAATTGAAAATCAAAATTTATGAGGAAGGTGAAAAAATTATCTATTTTTCGATTAAAAATAATAATAACATCTCAAATAAAAACTTTACACGACTCTTACTCGTATATATCAATAAATATTCACAGACTCTAACGATGTAGATGCTCCGTAGAATAGATTTAACACTCCTCACAAAAGAAATCTCCGAGCATTTGTATAATGATGTTCTCATTTTTCGATTAAAAGTTTCAATAATAATAACAAACTGCAGTTGAAAGAGCAATTTCTATGCTCAAATTAATTTTGCTCCGGATTGTGAATTTTCTGCTACAGAGGATGCTGCTACGCTTTCTTGCTTTTAGTGAATGTATCTTAACTTTTGTAAGAGGGCAACAAGCTTGCACTTCTTTCAGTGTTTCACTTCAGGCACTTTCAGCCAATTTATTCTGCTTTTGTCTTTCTTAACTATCTTACCTCGGGAAGTTGGTTGTAGCAAACTTATTTATAGACATGCCTTTAACTATAATAGTGTTAATACTTAGGCATAAATAACTTTATTACTTCTTATTAGTAATGAGAGCGAAGGTACACAAATTGTTTGTTAAGAAATAGTTGCTACGAGAATACAGGTATTCGGAAATACAATTTGTGTTTTTATCAGTCATTTGATAAATTATTTAAATTTAACTGTACGTTTTGGAAATAAATGTAAGAAATTTTTTAAAATAACATTCAGTTTTTATATTGTTTTAAAGTAGTGATAATTATAATATTAGTTTTCTAAAAAATAGGAATGACTTTACTTTTCTGAAAAATGTTGGGGTAGGTTATATATATTGTTGCACTATTCATATTTTTAAAATATTAAAATTAGAGTTTTGTAATAATGGAATTTTTCATTTAATAATATGCATTAAATACATAAATTCTCTTCAAAAGAAAATGTTATTTAAGTATTAATAAATAAGATATAATTAACGCAACTTGCAGCTTGTATTTGTCATGAACATAATTGGGCTTCCACTTTTAATACTAAAATATTCACTTTTTAAAAATATGTCACTTAACTGTAACAGTGAACATTTAATTCCTTACTTCAATCTGTTCATTAGTATTGTATGCATTTGCGTACCTCAAATTTAGAAACTTGTTAGTTAGAATAAAAAATATATTGCTTTTAATTTATTATTTTTAACGCTTATTCAATGCGAGGGTTATATTGGTGTAAAACACTTACAGAACTTATAGCTACAAAACCATCCCTTCCTCTAAGGGTTAAAAGGCCACGATACCTAGGGGTTTTGGTCACGAGTTAATGACCGGCATGTTATGAGTTAGAGTCCTAGTTTCACTGAAGACCCACCGTGTTTATGGGCTGATGTGCGTTCAATCCCTCGCAGCTCAAAAGTCCTCTTGTTGGCGTGGTGTAGTAGTTTAGAGAGGAGAGTGAGTGCCAGCTCTCAGGTATCGTCTTTATCACTTGGTTCAAAATTACGAATTACATCGCTAGGACAACTCAGTTACCGCAGCAAAAAAGGCATATTGCAAATCTATTAACTGTATTCTTTGCATTTTTCTGTAAATTTTTACAGAATTTGTAATTTTCTCAAGATAATCAAGAATTTTTTTCTCTTTATCTATTTTTGAAAGCTATACTTAAACAACTTAACTGGTTTGGCGTATTCGACAGCTCGTACGGCATAACGGAAGCTTGTCATAACCAGTTTGCTCGTACGCTAAACTGGCATGATATTTTCTTCTTTCTATCTTTGATTTGCAAGTGTTTTTAATTATTATAGTGAAATTATTAGTGCTAATGTGTTTTAAAGAGATATTAGTTTATCCATGGTACTGAAATACTTCTCATCTGGGATTTTCTTTGTGATGAGATTCTAAGTAAGTTTAGATTCTAAAAATAATCGATAACGAACCGGGACTGGCAAGGCTATATGCAATGTGTTTCTTAAGGTGAAATGAAGATGGAAAGATAATCCAAAAAAGCCGGTATTATCTCAGTCTCCATTGCAATGTCAGATTCAATAATACACCGTGCTTCAATTTGTGTGTTCATAATTTTTGTACTCGCACACACAACATCCTCGAATGTTTGAAAAAGAGGTAGGAGCATGAAACTTTTTTGTCTGTATGGGAGAAATTCTTTTAAGATACATGAAAAAACAAAGTGAAAAGTTTAAAATTGAAAATTAAAATAAAATTCTTCCATTTTCACATCATGTTAAAAGTATTATGCTAAGTTATATGCAATGAAAACTGTGCCTTTTTTTGGAACATTTTGGGCAAAAAAATTGTGTCCACTTAAGAGATTACAACTAAATAATCAAATTAATTCGACCAGTTAAAATGACATCAACTTATATATATATATATATATATATATATATATATATATATATATATACTGACAAAGTACAGTTAATTGGGAAGTCAATTCAGTTTTCATCCTTGTAAAATAGATAAAAGTTTAGTATTCTTTCATCACAAAGTAGAAACATCTGATGAATTGGTACAAAAAGTGACAGTACTGGTATGTCCTTTGTTTTATTAGGTTCAGATCAAATTCAACTATATTTTCTTTTCTCTTTAGATAATCATCTGATTGATATCAACAAGACGACGGGAGCTCTGATTCTGGCACATGAGCCTGATGCTGAAGTCACAACCTTCATGACCTTCAAAGCCACTTGCTCAATTGAAAATGTCACCTTCACCATGATGGGCAGTGTCAATATTCTGGACATCAACGACAATGCTCCTACTACCCAGCTTGGAAACACCACAGCTTATATGAAACTTGGCGTCAAAACTGTAAGTAGGCTTTATGATTAATTGGGTTTTTCTGTGTGCAACCATTATTGTGTGTGTGTCAGCACATGTATAAACTTATAAACTACACGAAGTATTAGAAGTCATAGGATAGCAATATTTATGTTACGCTTTTGTTGTTTTAAACTGGAATACAATTTTTTTCTCTTATTTTAATAGCATTTTAAGGGGCGTAGGATTTGAGAATTATTGTCCACTAAATGTGAATTGGTGTGGAGAATTGCATGCAGTATTTGGTTTCTGAAAATCATTTAAAAATAATAAGTTGTAAGAATCTTGCTTCCGATCCTAGAGATGTGGGAAGGGGAAGGAAGGAAGACTAGCCATATTCAAGGTCACTTAGTTTATCTGCAACACAGACCACAACACAAGTTCCATCAATATCAAAACTAAGAGATGCAACCAATTAAGCTATATGAAGACAATTGACGAGGTACGCGAGGTACCACTTACTTCAATTCAAGTACTCTGCCTTCCTAGCTATCCAATCTATATTCAATCTCCAGTGACAAATCGTCACCCTAATTATTACAATTATCAAATACTAAATGTTTGCGTTACACTTTAAATTCTGTTAATCACTCCTCCGCTAGCACCTACCCAATCTCTCTCACTCTTAACTTGAAAGCCTAGAATTTATAGAGTAGTCTTAATTTGCATGTTCACGTTTTCTTCTTCAGAGGAAGCGTTCTGATAAAAAAGTTTTTAAGGACCGAAAATTCCCCAAGAGGATTTTGTTAGGGAGAATGCCGCATATATAGCCGTCACAAAGTAACTTGAATATAATTGCCAAAATAAATCAACAAAACAGCTAACATGAAAACGATCAATTACGTAACTAAATTAAAACTAAATTTTGATATTCTTATATTAACATAATCCAAAAGTTTCAATAGAAAACAATCTACAAAAAAGGACAAAGATAGTAAAATGTAAAATAAAATTATATATAATTAATTAAATATTTATATTTAACTTATATTGCTTTCATTCCCTGACCAATATAAAAAAGGTAGAATATTAATAACACACAGAAAACAAAATATTTTTTTCTCCAAAATAAATGCGACTTTGCTCGACTCCTGTTATGATCATGATGATTAAAGTTCATGTTTTTGTGAAGATTACCAAGTTGGCCTCTTTAATTTTGAAATTTCGCAAAAAAACATTTGTATGCTGTAAAAGCAACTTCATCTATATAAACAAATAAAAAGATTTTACTTTGTGAGAGATAACTCACACATATAAATGGCATACTGTACATCACACATACTATAGAATTTTATTTTTAACTTTTAATTCTTTTTATCTGTTTTATCATAAAGTATTTGTGACATATTGATTTTTAAAAAATGTAATAAATTTTTTGATGCATCATTATGAAAAAATAACTATCAAAATTAATTTTTTAAAAAAATGATCACTGGTATTGAAACTATAAAATAATGGATAAATTAGGAAATTTAAAGAATATAAAGTCTGTTAAAATCTCTAAGGACTTCAATACATGCTTTAAGAAATTTAATACGAACTTCCATAAAAATAAAAAAAGAAAGAAAAATAATAAGTAAGTATAATAAAAATTAAAATTAATATTTTTTCTATTTCTTCTTTTGAAAAAATAGAAAGAAAAAAACGAGACAATTTATTTCTTTATGCCTTTTTCAAGTGTTATAAGATATTTCAATTGCTTTCAGAATAGATAAAAGTTCATACTTTATTTATATCATCTCTATACCAAAAGATAAAAAAATATTTACGTGAAACTCTATCGGTGAGCGAAAGGATAGAATAGAGAAAGCAAAAATAAGTTCCGAGTATTTTACCGAGTATTATAAGTTTAGACATTTCAGTCATTTTGTTTAAAATATAGCATATTGATAGTGGATAATTTTTACTAGATTTCTAAATTGATATTAGCGAAACGCTTGCATGAAGTAATCTATTATATAGCACCCTAAGGTTTTATCCCTAATATTTAGAGAACTAAAGATCAGATTATAATAATATATTTGAGAGATTACTATAATAATAATTCTCAGAGTAGTTCTGGAAAATAAATAAAACACACACACACAGATTTTGTATTTATAAAAAAAATATATCTTTTTTGAAGTGAATTTGTAACGGGTCTATTCGCGAACCTTTTGCTAATCCTCTTGGTGAAAACTGTTTCTTTAAATATTATTCAATTGAAAACTTTCTCCCAAAGAAGAAGACGCAAATTATGCAAATCAAGGCTAATATTTAAACATTAACTTTCAGGTTCCATGGAGAGAGGTTAGAAGTAGAAGTTAGTGATTAACGTAAAGTAATGGAAAGCTAGTCGAAAGTGATTCGTAGATTATTTGTTTACTATTTAAAATTGAAGATTGTGGAACAATGTCGGCTTGAAGTAGATTAACTTAGATCGTAATTTCTATTATTTGGAATGTGTTCCAAGAAGACGTTCCAAGAGTAAGAGATTCAATTTCTAATTAAATATTAAGTATCACGTCTACCTCTCTTTTGCTCTCATATTTAATTAAATGTCCATTTTCTGACTTGGGTTGTTGTGATTTGTTAGGTTGTTGTGACATGTTAATGTATTTGTTTTGACTATGGCTAATCTTCCCTCTAACTCTCGTACACTGATGGATGGGAGATCTCATCCATCACAAATAAACTACTTAGTTTATAATTTAATTTAATTCCATTTAAAATATCATTATCGTTATTTTGCTCAGCATTGGTGAAAATTTCAAAAGCTATTAGGATCCTCTATTTTTTTATGACTACACTAATGAGTAAATTGATTGTTTTTTAACATCGCTGTCTACCAAGTTATACTAGTATTTTGGGCGGTGAACTTCGCAATTTTGAATCTCTATGCACCTTTTCCGCTCTTCAAGCTTCCACCTCACATTAACGTGAGGACTTTGATCCCCGACAGAATTTATTGTTCATTATTCTATTCATAAAGTGGATCTTTATTGGCACTGGGAAACCCACGATTAGACAGACGCATAGCCGCTCACGAGTTTGCGGAAATGACCACTTAGTTATTCTGACCACTGCCCAGTTATAAGAATAATGAATTTTTGAATGATTTTTTTTTTTTTTTTTTTTGCATTTTTTCTTCTGATGTATTTTAGATTGTTGGTGATAGATAACTTTTATATATCAAATCCTTTAGAATTTTTCCAAATTCAGGTACATATCTTAAAGCTATGTATTTGTTACTTTTCGAATTTATTTAGCTCATACGAAATAAAATAGTAAAATTGAATTAAAAAATTGAAATAACAAGACTTTTTTTATTCCTAAGGGGTGGTGGTTTGATGTCTTACCATTGCAGACCTAGTACATTCCCGGAAGCAGGTATCTCTTTTTAGTGCGGCACCCTCTAGGTGGATACTAATCACTGCAGGAAATTTTGACACCCCCTCCCTAGAGGGATGCACCTGAGCTCTTACGATGCGAACTTGTACTAGGATTTAATTTTACCGAGAGCTCCCAAACCAAACAGAAACTCTAGGGATCTTAACATGTTGTTGTCGTCATTCGACATGGCCGCTGTCGATTTTCTGCATCATGAACATTCACCGACTTGGGCCGGGGTCGAACCCGCAATCTAGGGCGCAGAAAGCCAGCGACAAACCAACCATTCCACCCAGCCGGCACAAGAAAAAAATGTAGATCTTTTAAATCGATAATAATTCTTACAACACAGATTGTTGTTGAGTCAGTAAAGATTTATGTCTGTGATTCAACTGACCTTCGACTCTTGTCTAGTATTGATTCCATTGAGTGGACAATAAAACTGCTTATTGGGGGGTATTAAATTTTTCTTCTTTTATTAGATCCGTCTACTCTCATTCTGTTGTCTTGTCACGGGGCATTATTTTTTCCCTTCCATGGAGCGTCTCCGTCTCATAATTTTATTCCTTGTATATTGAATGAATCGATTATACGATCAGTCCCCTTTTTCACGATTCCTACTATTAGTTTACGCTCTCTATATATTTATATATTTATCTTGTTCACATTTTCATTCGCGCGTTAAATAAATACATTTTAAAGTGATCAATTGAGCTGAAATTTTGTATACACGATTATTTTGGATGACAATACGGTAATTTAACTACAGTGAATAAAAATTAATTGATTAAAACTAATTATTCATAGAATTATAGATGCAGCCACGTTGACATGGTTTTTGGTGACTTAGCTACCATTTTGGCGACTTGTATCACAACTTGAAAAGGTATTTTTCTCACATTTTAAAGCACTCATTTGAGCTGAAATTTTCTATACAAGATTGTTTTCGGTTACAATACGATAAATTATATAATTAGTTAAAATTTATTGACTGAAACTAATTATTTAAAGAATTATAAATGCAGCCACGTTGGCTTCCTTTTTAGAGACTTAGGTCAAAACTGTAAAATATTTTTTCTTTCACGTTTTAAAGCGTTCAGTTAAAGTGAAAGTTTATAGACACGATTGTTATGGATGACAATACGATACTTTAATGATAATAAAAATGAATTACCACTTAATATTTTGATTTTATCGTATATTTATACATATTTATGTAAATTGTAATTATTTGATGAAAAGTAACTAAGATAAAATTTTACTTTATTGTTTCTTACTAGGAAATGACTTCTTTTTTTGCTATATTACTTTTCAAAGTGACCTTCTAATGACAATCCCTGTCACTAAAAACGCTTAAATTGAATCTATTACTATAGTAATTTAAAACACCTTGAAATATGCATTTCATAAACGATTATACTTATTTATGGATACCAAGTAAAGTTAGTTTGTAGAATGAAAATTTTCTAATATATATATATACAGGATAAATGAAATTATTATCAAACAATTCAACATGTTGCATTTAATTTTGCGGTGAAAATATCTGTATTACAACTTCCATACTTGTCTGGCGAATAGAGTAAGTGATATCTACAAATATATAACATTTGATATCTCCATTCGAAGATAATGGAACGAACTTAAAAGAAAAGATGGGAAAGAATCTGAGGAAGTGAAATTCTTGAGAAATTTCAAATTGTTTTTTTATATTCATGAAATAAATGAACGGTTTGTGCCAATATTATTTGGTCCTGTCATTTTAAATACCGAAAGGAATTTTTGTAACACACAGTTATTTCTTTTTTTAAAAAAAAAAAAACTAAAAATACTTTGGGATGAGTGATGATTTTTTGAATTTGACGTTTTTTTTAATAGTGGTATCGTGACAAGTTCCTTTAATTCAAAATTTTTTATTTTGTTACTTGATGCTTGTTTAAAATTTCATATGTGTTAAAACATTTTGATCACTGTTTTTTATTAGTTGATTGAAACAAGTTGAATTTATTAATGGTTTAGTGCATTGAATGAATTACTTTTTTTAAATACGCTTTAAATATTGTAGACAATATCAATATGAGATGAAAAACAATTTTATAAACCTGATGAACGTTATGAAATCTCTCGTACTATTTAGTTCGAATTAATTAATTCTATATCTGCGCAATATAACATTTTAGGTATGAAATAAAATAATGGATTGTTGCTAGTATTTTATAATGGTTTTGGAGTGGTTTCTCAAGATCATTTCCTTTACTGGCCTATTGGGCTACTTTATTACGTAGTTTGATAGGAGGACTTTGCCTTGTGGATAGTCGTAATAAATGCAAATAGACATTTCTCGCGAAATAAAACTGTACTGAATGGGTAAGAGAGAATTTGAGGGGGGGTATTTCAGAATATCACGAAGGGTCCGTGAATATTAGCCAAACGATAAGGGAAGGTTGTTGATAGTCTAACAAAAACATTAATTTGAGAAATGGTCCTGAATAAACTTTAGTGGAGATATAATTTCCTCTTTCAAGTTATCTATGTAGAGGAAGATTTGTCAGAATTTGGTTAGGGAAATCGCTCCCTACGCGCGCTTATAATTATTTTTCATATTTTAGTCAACAGAAAAGGACAAATTATGTGTGTATGTCGGATTGAACTTGCTACCTTCTGAATTGTAAGCACGATCTAAAATGATCACTCCAATCCAGAGGCTGTTACTGGTTTATATTGATACCACTGCCACATATTAAAACGTCTACCCTTTATAATTGTTTAATACGGAGTAACGTTTCCTGAGAGCCCTAGTCCTCCACAATTTGAATGTTATAAATTTGAGTTGATGTGTCTCAAATAACTAGGATGGTACTTATAAGTTTGTATCTTACTCAATTTTTTTAAGTAACCAGTAAATTTTTTTAAGTGACCATGACCACCTGGTGGTCATGGTCACTAATTCATGGCCGACGTTGCCAAGCCACTTGTTCAAATCATGAGGCTTCTAAAGACCCACAGAGTAGAGGGGCTGAGGCACGTTAATCCTGTCTCAAAGTCCTCACCTTGGTGTGGTGTGAAAGTTTAGAGAGTGGGGATCCAGCTTAGATATTGTCCTTGTCATTTTTCCGTGATTCAAAATTATGAGGTTAGTCCCCAGTATCCTTCACGCAAAATTTGAGTGGGATATTAATAAGCACTTACTTACCTACCCCCCTTAAATGCACGTCATTTGAGAACATTTAGACTCGATGACATTTAATATGTAACTCCTATTATTTCTCGCAACGGTCTTTGGTGGTCATTAAGACTACTAATTATAATGACCTCGAATCTTGGAATGCAAGTAAACTATAAAGATATATTCATAATCAAAAAAGAAGAAAAATATCCTTAATTACGATGTCATTTAAATGATATGCATTCAACTGCAGAGCTTTAGTGATTTTATGGAGAAGATATTCAGGATAACTTTTAAGATTTCTGTAAATAGTACCACTTTAAATTTGCTCATTTTACGTCTTATTAACTTAATTACATTAAGTTTTTAACCAATATAAATAAGTGAATACATTTAAAGTAGTTAGAGTTACGAGTATGCAATAGCAGTTGAGAGATTATTTAAATAGTTAAAGTCTGCAATTTTGAGTTTTAGTATTCTATATTTGTTTTGTCCTAAAAATAGTTTACTTTTAGTCAATTATAGATGGAAATAGTCTTTGAGAATAAAATAGTTTACAAGGGAAAACTTGGAATGTGGTTGTTTAAATTGAAAATACTGGAAGGTTATTTTAAACGGATATTTTTCCTTAAAAATTATTTAACAGATTGAAGTTTTGAAAATAAGATTGACTCCCAGAAAATGCCTAAATGTTGCTCTAATTTAATACTATTCATTTAAAGGTATGAAAAGTAATTTAATTTAATGCTTGTCAGTAAAATTTTAATATGTATATAAGAATTATATATCGACTATATATACATGTGCACAGAGATTTCCCATTTATAACGGAAATTAAACGAAAATGTACAATATACAGCTAAAATTAAACGAGAACTTATGCTATAAAGTTTCAAATAAAAAAATGTTTGGTTCTTAGCATATATATTGTATAAAGAGAATTTCATCCTACTTTTCGGGGAAATTCCGTTGCAAATTCGTAGAACTGATGGAAAAAGTTACAAAATTTTAATTATTTTTTACAATTCTTACGTATTTGGGGGGGATATTAATCCGTTTTACATTAATAAAAAATTATAACAGATATATTATGTTGTCCCATAAATTTTCATTATTTTTAGTTTAGTTTATAATGACTTAGAATTTTGTGATTATTTATATGAAATCAATTTTAAATATATATTTCTTATTTTGTTTATTAATCTATTTTTATGAGAAAATAAATATAATTATTCTTTTGCTTCACGTTTTTCTAATTTATTCTTTTATCTAAAAAATTTCGGAAAGTATATTCTTATTATTGGGAAGTATATAAATCCTCTATTACTTTCCCCATATGTTTAGAATAAACGTTATTTAAATATTAAGTGTTTTTTTTTTTCATAATTGATCTTTATTTCTTGAAAATTTATCATGAATGAAGGGAAAATGACAGTAACTTTTTCTTTTAATAATTTGTTTTATTTGAAATTTGTACGCATAATTTTCGTTAACCATTTTTTAAAAAAATCTGATAACCAGTTCTTTTTAAACGAATAAATATGTTTCGCGATAAATCCCAAAAACATTAAAAGTATCGAACACATCATGTACCTTAGACTAGAAATACAGTAAATTAATAAAATATAGGACATACATTTTTTAAGAATTTTAATAGCAATTAAGATGGTATTTTACTGCATTTTTATAATATCTTTAGATATTCTGCGTTAACTCCTTTGCTTGCGTGGATTAAAAACCTAAATTTTATGCATTTAATTTCAAATTAAAACATGGAATTTTATAAATAACATTTACATTTATCGTATTTGAGTTCTAAATCGTTGAAAAAAATATTTTTCTTACATTTTTCAGCATTTCTGATTACTAGTGACTTGTAATTAAAAGCACGATGCTGATGTTGCACAGGAATTATTAAATTTGTTGGAAAAATTTTTCTCTTCAGTTTTTTCGTCTGAAAATATTGTACGAACATTTATAATTATTTCAACTAATGGTTAAATCTTTTAATTATGATTTGCAAAGATGAAAACATTGTTGCTTATTGAATCACTATAAATCATCATAACGATGTATATACCACCACAGAAAAACCTTCAAAATTCAGTTATCTTCTTTTTTTTCTGTTTTGAGGGAAAGAAAGAGATAGGAGAATGTTTGGTCTTGATGCAGCGGTTTTACTGCAGCCAAAGTAAGTGAGTAAACGAAAATGTGGTGCAGTGTACGTAATGTCAAGTTCTTCAGGTTAATAGATGTTAGAGAACCAAACTTTTCTGATAAGAAATTAAATTATGATGTTAAATTACATTTAAAAAAAGGATATTTTTTTACTACAAAACCTGACACCTTGCAAATTTAAGTAGAGAATATGCGAGTTATACATAGCATATGCTTAACATTTTCTTTGAATCCGTTGATTAGTTCCTGAGATATTTTGAAGACAAGTTAGAAGTTAACAATTTTTTTTTATTTTATTCGTTTACAATTTATTAACTATACATTTATGTGTGTGCGTCAATATCAATATTTTTATTATTTTAATCACTTTTATATATCTTCAATTTTTTTCCTTTATTATTTAATCATACTTTTCTTTATTTTTATGATTAATTATTATTTTTTTTCTTATTTTATTCAAAATAAGACATTTTATGAATTAGTTTTGCTGATTAAAAAGGAGATCAAGTTGAGAATACCTTATGATCGGTGAATCAAAGTGGTTTGATAATTGTAAATTTGTATGCCGCCTCTAGTGAAGGAAAGCTTATGAAATAGAACTTTGTGTTTTCGCTTCTTCAAAAATTTATATTAGATAACTCAATAAAAAACTTTACTAGTGACTTGAGTACCGTAAAGTCCAGTGTATAGCGCGCATATTTAACACAAAAAATAAGATCGAAACTTTAGGGTGAGCGTTATACGCAGGTTATAAAAACGATACCTTTAAAAAAATAACAAAATAGATGAGCATAAAAATTACTTCTACATGTATCGAAATACTGTTTATTTAAAAGAAATGACTTCTCCTATGAACTAAAAGAGCTGTAGTTCTAGAGGTATACTATTTTTCAAAAGTTTGGGTTAATACCTCGAATAAATTACTTCAAAGTAAGACATTGTGTACTAACATTTCAGATTTCTTCGTAAAGAAGGGGGTACGCGTTATACGGCGAATATACCTAAAAGCTTAATGTTGCAGATTTAAAGTATGGGTGCGCCTTATACACCAATACGCGTTACGTGCCGGATTTTGTAATACGTACGATTCCTCTTTTTTTTTCAAAATGCAATGTTTTTAAAAAAAGAATAGTATTTCAAGTTTTATATTTTAAAAATCAATTTTTATATGTTTCGAATAATATTAACATTATCTAAAAGGTTTTAATTTGAGTTATTTTTTTATATTTCAAAATTGCATATTCCTGAATATTATTAATTGACACACTAAATTGGTGAAAAAAATCTTTTGTTCATTAACTATATTAATTACACATTTGTGGACTAAACGACCCATGCTGCACTATTTGATAAACCTTATACTCTGGCCACTTCACGACAAACTAAAACACACGTTTTGTCCAGGAAATGATATTCAAGTCGCTTTTGTGTCCCTATAAATAACTTAAAACAAGTAAAATAAAAATTTGTTTTTTAAGTCAATTCCTACTTAGATCAACAAAGAAAAATTTTATTTTAGCTTCTTTATTAAATAGTTACAATTAATATAAACATGTATATACATAGGACAGAACCACAATATTAAGTGTTAATTCATTTTTATTAACTATCATTAAAGTATTGTATTGTCATCCAAAACAATCGTGTCTATAAAATTTCAGTCCAATTGAATGCTTTAAAACGTGAGAAAAAAAACCTTTTCAAGTTTTGACACAAGTCGCCAAAAATAATGTCAACGTGGCTGCATTTGTAATTATTTGAATAATTAGTTTTAATCAATTAATTTTTTATTAATTATAATTAAGTTACTGTATTGTCATCCAAAATAAACATGTATATGAAATTTCAGCGAAATGGAGCGCTTCAAAAAGTATTTTATAAACGATTGAAAATTCCACCAAGATAAATAAATAAATAAATATATACAGAGTGTGAGCTAATAGTAGGAATTGAAATAAGGTGATACCCTCGGTAAGCTAGTTGTCTGCGAACATGTTAACTGTATAAACACTACGTCAGTCACCGATGATGATTGACATTGCTCTTGCGAATCAGGCTGAGTCAGTCATTATTGGCACACTACACTTACTCAACTGATTTCCTAGGACGCGTCCATCGCATTCTGATAAATAGGCAGTCTAATTTGCAGTTTACTCTTAATGGAAGACCGGATCACTTTTTCAGCACATAAATTGACAGTGGTTCCAAGATTTGACATTACAGAAATCGAAACTTCAAACATCTCAATCAAGGCCTCACCATATTTCTTGTGATTACAGGTGTTATTCCTATTTCTAACTGGGGTATTCAGAGAGCAATAGCTGAAGTGGTTATTATAAATGAAGTTAAATGATTTTTATTTATATAAATTTGATTTTAAAACATACACTATTTTTAAAACTGCATTGCTGTAAACATTTCGAATGTTTAAAAAATTCGTCTCATTGCCTGAAAATTTCTTTTTTAATAAAATAAATTCAGATTAAAAATAATTACATTGTCGTAGGATGAGGTAAACTGGGCATATAACGTACGATTTCAAGAAATGGAAATATTTTTTCACGCATTCTCAAGAAAAACAAACATTTCCTGACAAAGCATCGCATTTCCCATGAAACTATTGGTTTCAGGTGTGAATGGAACATTTCGCCTTCTCTTTCCTCAAACTTATCGGGAACGTGCGGGGTGCGCCAAGCCTTCCCAAAAGCCAATGCATAATTCAAGAGTTATCCGAAAGTCGTTTAGAGATGTTCGAGTCAATGTGTCGGGTTCACTGTGGGGTAGTCCATTAGATGACATCCGAAGAATGTTCGGAAAAGGGGTGGCGTAAAAGAGGAAGTGTTTGCTCCATTTCTTTGCGGACGATAATGCGAATGACAGATGGAATGCTGGCAACAAAAGCGAAATTCGCCTTATATGTGATGTTATCCATCAATAAGCAGACGATATAAAAATAGAAGACAGTGCACTTAAATTTGTTTATGTGGGTATTTTGACATCTTTTTTCAATTCCTACTATTAACTCACACTCTCTATACATTTATTTATTTATTTTTCTTGGTAGAGTTTTCAATCGATAATAAAATACATTTTAAACAAATATATTTATAACATGATAATTTTGGATAACAATACAATAATTTAATTATAATTAATAAAAATTAATTTATTAAAACTAATTATTTAAAGAAATACAAATACAACCACATTGACATCATTTTTGGTGACTTAGCGACCCTTTTTTTAGATTCATTTGAACTGAAAATTTATAGACACGATTGTTTTGGATGACAATACGATACGTTAATGATAATTAATAATAGTGAATTACCTCTTAATGTTGTGATTCAGTCCTATGTATATTATTGACTGCATTTTGACTTCATCATAACAAAAGATAGATCAATTTCTCAAATATTGAACTGACTGTATTTTCAAAATATTAACTAAGATATTTTACATTGAATAACAAAATTCTTTATATACTTCCCTTGAAAACCTGCAGAATATTAAATATTATTAATTGCAATGGAAAATATTCCGGTTGGATAGTACTTGCCTTACTTATAGGTTTAGTTGTTGTAAGTCTATTGGGGAAATTAAACTAGATTCTAGGAAGAACTGGTCGCCTAGCCTTAAGGATAACTCTATCATTGGGAGCACTCACCTCAGGAATATTCACTCTCGGCTTTGAACGAATTTTGTGCCGGTTAAACTCTGAAGTAAAGGGATTCACTTTTTTGGGAGATGGTGGTGTCAACTTCACCTGTAAAGAAGGATTAGACTTAGCTTCTAAGGGTACACTGACCTTTTTTGGTTGTGGAGAAGTAGTACTTTCCTGTAAAGAGGCCTTTGGATTTTGTTCCTTGCTTTTTTACTTTTTACAATATCTGCCTTACTTTTTTCTACGCTGGAGGAGCTGCCTCATCCTGCAAAGGAATGTTAAAATCTACAGGTTCACTTACCTTGGACCTCTTGGAGGCTCTTACCTGAGGGATATCCTCAAGTAAAAGCCTCCAAGGCATCTAAGGGATATCCTCAGGTCCATGGGTTCGGAAATGGAGTTGGGTGCAGATGGACTTCCACTCCATTTCCTCCACACGGAACTCGGTGTCCCCCCAGTCCATATCTGAAATGAATGACTCGCTCAAAGTTAGAGTAACAGCCATGATATAACGCCAACAAATAAAAAAAATAATAAATATAAATAAAAATGCTTAAAAAGCTACTAAATCAAATTAAAAGAAAATTAAATGATAAATCAACTGAAACAGTTTTTGGTTTCAAATCGTCGGTAGTAAATACACAAGCCGTTTTTTGCGATTTTTTGGAGAATCACTTGATACGGGTTTACTTCACAAAATCCAAAGCCAAACTGGCGAAATTTGCTTAAACAATCGCGTTCACGAATTTCAACCAATCAGATCAAAGTAATTTATAGTGAAAGTTAAAGATTTTAAAAATGAAAGAGTTGAGTTGTTTCAAACAAATCACATCTTGCAATTTTTAAGTATTGTAAAAAATATTACTTTCTCTAACTGTTTTATAGATACAATAAGAATCTTAACGAACAAAATGTAGGGATATTTGACTGCTGCGGAATGTTCCCAAAGCCTTTGTTCCACATTTCCGGATATTTCTCCTTCACGTGATATGGTATTCAACTGGCTCAATTAATTTCAGCATGGGGAAAAAATCCATAGAATACGACCCCAGAAGCGACAATGGAAAACAATGTTGAAAGAGTGCGGTCCCTAGTGACAGAAGGCCCAAGAATTACACATCAGGATATAGATGGCATCCTAAAGTTCATTTCCGGAAGCACATCGACGCCATATTACACGATCACCTTTTACTGCGAACCTTTTGCTCAAGATGAATCCCTCAGGCACTGATTGACGCCCAAAAAAATTTTCGCGAGGAATGGTGCCACACGATGAAAACGAAATTCAACGATAGCAAAGGCAGAGGTGTCTGGGACATAATTACAGGCGACAAAACGTAGATTTACAGTTTGAGAATGCAAGCGTCATACTGGAGCAAGTGAATGGTGGCAACATGTCTTTTGTACTCAGGGCATATATGTATATGGAGAACACCGCACCAACGTGAATACTTGAACAAAGGCAGATTTAATGTGCACTATCCACTCTATAAGACCTTTCTGTAGTAGCACCAAGACCTGAACCCGCAATTGACAAACACTAGGTAACCGCTGCCTAATGAATACAGAGAGAGGTATCTGTTGAAACTTGAACTGCAGTACTGCTGCAATCGCTTGTTTATCTACTTATGACTGTACGTTTAGTATTAGTGTCTGTGCTGGGGGGTGTTTAAAGACGTGTTCGTCACAGAGCTTCGTTCGTCTCCAATTAATTGATAATCCATCTCATTCTGACGGGTAAGAGGTTTTATTTAATTTAGAGGTTTGAAGTTTAATTTTTATTTTATCCATTTACCATAATTGAAAACAAATATTTGAATTTTGGAAATTAGAAATATTTTCTGGATTTGAGCAATATCAGACATCTTTGAAAACGTTCATGCGCCCATTAAAAACTTTGTTACAACCATCCACAGACTATTAATTAATGAGAGTGGCACCCGATCCCTAAAAATGCTTCAAATCACTTTGCATTGCAGATTGTGAGTGCGACGTGTACTGATGATCTTTTGTTTTCAAGTATTACCTTTTTTATATACTATACTGTTCGAATTAATTGGGGCAAATGAAAAAAAACGATTTTTTTCCTAAACTTAATATTTTAAACATTGTATATCTTAAGTTGACTGAAAAGTCTTTATATTAGTACGAAGTATTTCCTCTTTTAGCAGAACGGACCTCTTCAACAAGTTTGGGCCACGACTCTACTAGTGTAGGGAACATGTTCTTGACTTAATCATCGTAGAACCACACTTGTATAGCAAATTTTATCATTTGTTCTGTCTTCGTGCAATTTTTCATAGCTAAACGATTCTTGAGAATACGCTTTAAGTTCTAGATAGCATTTAGGTCTGGGGAATTACCAGGATAATCAAGCACTTGTATTTCATTTTTCCACACATATGTCTGGACCAATTTCGAAAAAGAGCCAAGTCATGTTGAAATGTACCTTTAAGTTGTTACATGAATGGAGCAACCCTTCTGCGTAATGTTTCTATGTATTTGATGAATTAATGATGCCTTAAGAGGAACTAAACTTCTAGTTCCATTTGTTGTAAAAAATACCCCACAAAACATCTCTTTAGAAAGTTGTCTTACAGACTGTTGGATATAATCTGGTAGCAGTGTTTCTCACCTTCACTTCGTCTAACTGTATCTCTGCACAAAAAAATGTGTTTTATCACTGAAAACTATCTTCTTCCAGTCGTTTATAGTCCACGATCGGTATTTTTTACCGCATACTAAAATTTTCCCCATCATTTTCTGAGTTAGAAATTGTTTTTTCCTTGATCTTGTTGTCATATGACCAACTTCCAGAAGCCAACAACGTACAATTGAGGTACCCACTTCAGCACCGTAACAAAGTAAATCCTTTTCCGGGCTCTTCTTTCTTGAATTTATTTTGCTATTTCGTATAACGTATTAGAATTTTTAGCAGTTCTTAGAGTAATTTTTGTTTGAGCCCACATTTTCCTTTTCTTTTTGGAGTCAATGATGAGGAATTTTAAAATGTTCTTAAAATTTTATAAACCCTTGATTTGACAACACCAACTATTGTAGCTGTACCTCTAACAAACATAGATGTATCTTCACTTTGAGTGATTAACTTACAATGCTTCCTCTGAATAATATTCATCTTTGAACAAGTAAAAGAGTCACGTATTATACAGACCGCAAAATTATAACCACCAGCTACCACATTGAAAGGCTCGCAATTGAACTATTAATGCGCTAAATCCAGTTAAACGAGTAAAATATAGTCGAAATTGATCCATCACACTCCCTCAGGCGGATATAACGGATTTGTAGTGGTTAGGGACATCACTGGTAATTACACACCAACTCAAACAAGAAAAATATATTTGTTCCAATTAATTCGAACATTATAGTATTGTAACAAATCTAGTGTATACACATAAATTCCAATATGATATCCATTTAATTCGCGCAATCTGCCTGATCAATAGGTTTATTTCTTTCTTACTCTTAAGAACTGAACAATTTATTGTTAAACTTATACACACACACACACACAATGAGCCATAATGCGTAGTTTTCGAAAGATTAATTTTATTGGAATTTATGCAGCTAACTATAGACACATGGAGAGAGAATCTAACCCTATTTAACTTTTATGATAACGATGTTTGTTCCTTTAGAGCGGTTATTTATCAGTTTTGTGAACCTAAATATTTCAAAACCCAAACAGTATTTGCGAAAACTTAAAATTGAGTCACACAGTGAATTAAAACGAGAACGTAAAAAAAGTGGAAAAATCATGACTGTTACAATGACTCTTTGTTTTAGCGCGTATATGCATCGCCAATTTCTTTGAATGTTTAAAATAAGTCGTGGATAAAATGCAATTGTTAATTGATAAAGGTGTTCACTTAAAGATCTAAATTTCAAGGAACCTTTTCTTTATTAAATTTATGATGTCATCTTAAAATAATGAGTTAAAGAACAATAGCGCAACCTTGCTTTAATCCTTTTTACGTGCTTAAATGGCGTACTTTTAGGCGCTTTATGTAATCTGCTGTGAAACGAGCTCTTTTTGCAATTCAAAAATAAATGTGTTTCCTTAAGATCGTTTGAATAACGTGCTTTTATTTCGAACAATAAAGGCTTACTTTAATCCATGAAAGACCTATAAAAAAAGAAAGCACTTTATTCAGGAAGTTATAAATATATAGTTATAAAATATATTTATTACTATATAAAAGTAGAAATTTTCTAGATATAGTTTTTTCCACTCTATTTTCGCTTGAAGTGCCAAACTTCAGCTAAATGACAAGTACTTTCTGTGCATTTGTAGTTTTATTGGCCACAGGCCGCATTAGCTTAGTGGTTCAAGGTCACAGACTCGTGGCTGGCGTGCCATGAGTTCGAGCCTAGTGCCTCCAAGGACCCACCGTATAAACAAAGCCGATGAACGTTGAATCCGTCGAGGATCATAGGTCCTTTAATTGGTGTGGAGTGGAAGTTAGGAGAAGTGGGTGGCAGGATGTCGACCTCGTCTCTTGAGCACGGATCGAAATGACGAGATCCGTCGCTAATAGCCTTTATGCAGAATTTGCACATTAACGTGAATGAGATGTACAAACACCTATTTACTACAAGGTCTTTTCTTACAAGGTTTTGGAGTAGTATGTGCAACTCAATATAAACCCCTCAATTTTTTTCCCTACATTTAGCTCTACTGAGAAGAATAATAGTTATACAATGCATAAAGATGAAAAAAATTCATCTTATAATTTTCAATTAAATTTTTGATAGCCCTAAACTTGAACAGGTCTGGAAAATAATTTTTAAACATTGGTCCTAACGTAAGACATGCCTTAAAAGTTCGCTAGATTCTGAAGATTTCCATAAAAAAATTATAAAAATAATTTTTACAAATATTTCTGTAAAGTACTTTTAAAGCAGAAAATGTTAATTCTCTAGATATCTTGGAAAGAGCACATGTCAAAGCTTTGTAACCGCGGCCAAAATTCATCCTTGAATCAATGATAGCGGTAGTTACATTTTTCTTTAAGAAAATGGTTTTGATTTATCTCACCGTAAGCAAATTAAATAAATAATTTTTGAATATGTTTTCTGCTTTTTCTTTCAGTTTAAAAATATTATCCTTTTCGTAAATACATACGTATATAATTATTCATACATAAACTTAGTAGTTCATTTTTCATCACTTCTTACACGGTTTGTCTTCAGGGGTCGTTGAAGAACCATCATGTAGAGAGGGCCGATGCATTTTAAATCTGTCGAGGATTAGTGTCCTCCCGTTTGTGTAGTGTGTTAATGAGGAATGAAGATGGGGCCGCGCGGTAGCCGAGTGGTTCAGGAATCAGATGCAAGCTAAATCCGTCGAGAGGTCAAACGTCCTCCCGTTGGTGTGGTGTGGTAGTTAGGAGAGGGGGGTGCCAGCTCAGGTGTCGTCCACGTCACTTGACCATGGTTCAAAATGACATGGTCCGTCTCCCAAAGCCCTCATGTGACTGAACAGTGCGACGTTAATATTTCCTCGCTCACTCACTCAGGAATGAAAATGTGGCGGAACTCTGGAGTCGTCCTCGTCATTTGACCGAGGTTCAAAATTAAGAAGACTGTCGATAATATCTCTTTTGTTTCTTTATTGTGTGATGATAATATAACTCACTTACACATTTTATACCAGTGGTTCTTGAACTTTCGATCACCGAGCCCCTCTTCATGTACCAGTTTCACATCACCGACCTACAAAATTTTGAATCCCCCTCCCTAACTCCCAACCCAAGGATGAGTGATTTAAAATATCTTCAATAATCCTAGGACTGCCTCTGCTACTCTTATGCAAAGTTTAACGTTTCTTTTTTTTTCTCTAAGAAAACCATAAACATCTAATCATATATATATATATATATATATATATATATATATATATATATATAGTATGTATATACACTAGAGGACCCGGGACGCGACAGACGTTGTCCTGTACACACATTTCAAATTCAAAAATTCAAAAATTTTTATGAATAAGCTTTAACAATCTGGAACATTTTGAGTAAAATTTGTATTAAAAAGTTATTACAATGTAATTATGTGCCAAGTTTTATACTTCTGGGTTTGCTTAGAAGTGAAACACACACACAAACTATTTCCGATAAGAAATAATTTTAAATTAAAAAAAGTGTAATAATGTGTGTAATCAATTAGCTACTCAAATAGATTTGTAGGTTAGGATAATTGTTGTCAACGCACGTGTTAATTTAATAGAAAATCGTGTAAAATACTCACTTCAATTGCATACTAAATTTGGAGAATGTATAGTTTTTTATGCACACTTCAAAACTCTTCAAACACTAATTACATCTGAATGTAATAATTTAATTAACACACAATTTATTTCAACAAAATAATAATATGAAGTGACAGAATATTTTCCTGAAATGATCACAGCACCAACTGTCGGGACCAACTTGAATTATAATAAAAGATTTTGGAATATTCGATACTGCGATCGTAGAGCAGTCTGCCAGATCCAATGTAAATCATTCCAAGATCAACAATTTATAAATAAAAAATTAAATAAATAAACTCTTGTAAGCCGAATTATAAATCTAAACCATTCTCGAGTCCACTGGAACAGACAAAAACTTTCATCAAAATCGGTCCAGCCGTTTAGGAGGAGTTTAGTTACATACACACGCACAAAAGAATTACATATATAAATTTATTTGAAAAGATATTATTTAAAAACGCTACAAAGCGTGAATCGCGTCTGCATTTTCGTAACAATAGGGACCGGGTTTGGCCAGTTTGGCTGAAAATCAATTTTCGACGCCAACTTACGTCTTTTTCAATTCCTACTATTAGCTCATGATCTGTATGCATATTTTATTTATTTATTTATTTATCTTGGTGGAATTTTCAGTCGTTAATAAAATACTTTTTAAAGTGCTCAATTGAGCTGAAATGTAATGTACATGATTATTTTGGATGACAATACAATAATTTAATAATTAATAAAATTAATTGATTAAAACTAATTATTTAAAAAATTACAAATACACGTTGGCGACTTAGCTACCCTTTTGGCGACTTATGTCAAAATTTGAAAAGGAGTTTTTCTCACGTGTTAAAGCATTCAGTTGAAAGGAAATTTTATATACAAGATTGTTGAGGATGACAAAACCATACTTTAATGATAATTAATAAAAAATAATTACCACTTAATGTTGTGAATCTGTCGTATGTATATACATATTTATATTAATTGCAACTATTTAATGAAAAGTAGCTAAAATAAATTTTCTTGGTAGATCAAGTAGGAATTAATTAAATTTTTTTATATATTACTTGTTTATAACAATAGCGTTGTTACAACATCTAATTGTTATATCGGACCGAATTCTGAATTTATAAACCATTCTCTTTATATAATGCTTTTTCTATTTATCCTTGATAGATTCATTATTGTTCTTGAATCACACAAAATATTTTATTGAAATTGGACCTGCCGTTTAGGAGGAGTTTAGTGACACACACACGCACAGATTTTTTTATATAAATATATATATATATATATATATATATATATATATATATATATATATATATATATATATATATATATATATGCTACTACTGTACAAAAGCGATGACATGGTGCATTGTCGTCCATGAAAAGGAACTGCAGACCCATAGCGCCTCTAAAAGACGCACATATGGAAGAAGAATCTCGTTACAATAATTGGTCCCGTTGACTGAACCTGCGTCGAAGATGTGAAGGTCGAAGCATGATGCCTCCCCAAACGAGAACACCGCGACCTCCATACCTGTCCCTTTCAATGATGTTCGAGGGATGATTGCGGCTTCCCCGCTTTCTCCAGATGAGTATGCGATGAGAATCGCTACTCAAACTGAATCTGCTCTCATCTGTAAAGAGTACTCGTCCCCATTCATTGTCTCTCCAATTCCGGTGTTACCGGCACCACAGAGTACGCCTTCTCCGATGGGCAGGCGTAAAAGGTACACACCGTACAGGGCGTCGTGCAAACAGACCACCACCGTGCAGTCTTCTGGCCACGGTAAAACGCAATATCGGTCGTCCAGTCGCCTGTGTCGTGTGTCTAGCGATTTCTCCCGCTGTCTGCCGCCTGTTTCTTCTGAACTGTAAGACAATGTACCGGTCATCTGCGGGTGTGGTTCCTCGTGGACGACCACTACTGAACCCCCGGATAGCTGTTCCTGTAAATTGAAATTGTCTCCAAAGTCGTCAAACGATGCTGTGAGCAATTCCGAACTCTGCAGCCACACTTGTCACACTGCGGCCTTCCTCCAACTTCCCAATGATTCGACCTCGGGAAAAAGCATCCAGATGTCGTCTAACAGATTGATTATTCGCCCTTTCTCGCTGAGGCAGCAACTCAGTGTGATTTTAACTGCTATACGGCGTGCAATCTCTCTGCCAGAAATACTGATCTTACACCGACAACATGCTTTATACTACTCAGACACTCCCCCATTACGTCTACCTGCATATCTGCGCA
This sequence comes from Trichonephila clavipes, assembly GCA_019973935.1. Classification (NCBI taxonomy): domain Eukaryota; kingdom Metazoa; phylum Arthropoda; class Arachnida; order Araneae; family Nephilidae; genus Trichonephila; species Trichonephila clavipes. The sequence continues at coordinate 113,410 of BMAU01016396.1, read as the reverse complement.
TGTGCTACCGTACATCACCTTACTTAATCTCCTGATTGGTCTTTCTGTCCGCTCTGCCTCTTCGTTCAGCTGATACGCTAATTTTTCGACTTCGTCCTTAATTTTTGCACACCAGTGTATATATATAATTTAATATATATATAATATAATATATATATATATATAATATATATATATATATATATATATATAATACATATATATATATAATATAATATATATATATAATATAATACATACATATATATATATATAATATAATATAATATATATATATATATATAAATATATATATATATATATATATATATATATATATATATATATATATATATACATAAATATTACAAATCATTAATTTCAAACACAATTCACAAATTATTTCAAATAATAGTCTTTAAAATTTTTTCACGTGTTTCTGCTATTTTTTGGAAAATATAATTTTGTAATAGTAGGTATCTAGTTGCAAACATTCTGAAACTGAATTAATATTCTTTATCCAAATAGATGTTCTAGTAGAGTTTTTTCGTTGGGAAAATATAATGATTTCTTCTAATATGGAATATCTAATTTTCCGCAAGGTTTTATAGTCTGTAATAGAAGAAAATCTTTAACATTGAATTAAAGACCTTCGAAGACACCTCAGGAAAAGCGCTGTCGACCCCCAGGTGTCATATATACTGTTCGAAATGGTTTGTCGAACTAAAAGTACTTTATTTCTTTTTATAGGGTTTGAGATATCGTTTTTACTGAGAATTTTTTTTCACGGTTTTCCTTTAAATGGTTCTACCGTGTGGAAACATATCAGCATATGAGTTACTTCTTTAAGTAAATATTTATTATTAGTGGAACATTTTTTTAATTTCAAAATGAACCTCGGTTCAAGACCCGTTTCGAAAGAGTGAATGAATATTAACGTCGCTCTGTTCAGCTACATGAGGGCTTTTGTGGACGTACCTCAAAATTTTGAACAACTGTAAAGTGACGAGAACGACACCTGACCTGGCACCCCCTCTCCTAACAACCACACCAACGGGAGGACGTTTGAGCTCTCGACAGATTTAACGAGCATCACCCCCCTAAATGGCGGGTCTTTAGTGGTACTGTTCTCGAACTCATGACATGCTAGCCACAATCCGATACCTTAAACCAGTGCTTCTCAAACTTTCTCTATTTCCGATCCAATATTCAATCCTAATTTTCATCGCTCCCCCCTCCATACAATAACAATGTATTGAATACAATCTTAATACACTTAAACACTAAAGCTACAACACTTAAGTGCCACCAACGTACATAAATATCTCGCTTAATCAAAGCGATAATTTCCCGAGACGCATATATACGTCTTTCAGAAGTGTGATCTAATACGTGCACTGCTATACTTAAAATTATTCCGAAGGCTTTGGAATGCAATAAAAGAACCTTGACGGTGTTTGCGAAGGATTTACTTATTTCAGAGGATTTGTTTAATTTTATTTTTCCCCCCCCAATACATCATATACGCGCGCGTTTGGAAAACGGTGGCAAAGGGGGCAAAGGGGAGCGAATCGCGCATCTTTTAATCAACAATAAGGAGTTATCTATAAACCGAACTAATTATCAAGATAAATATTCATTTTTTGGATATAATTTTTTATATGACAAGAGCTTATAAGGTTACTGGTAATTTTTAAACTTGTTCTTGACTTAGTATTCTTAAATTAATTATAAAATGCATTCGGCAGAACTGATATATTTATAAGTGTATTATATGAATGTAAATGTGTATTTTGTTTTTTTATTATGTCAGAATGCATTTTGTTTGTTTACTTTCCATAAATTTATAATTTTCTTAAATAATCCCTTGTTTTAGACTCGCGCCCCCCTAAAGGGGTGTGCCAAAACAGTTTGAGAAACGCTTCCTTACCCACTAAGCTACCACGGCCACAAGACCCGCTTCGAACTATCAATCGAAGATATTTTCAATGTTTCTTGTCTCCAATTATTATTCATTCATTTTCATTTCAAAACTTTAAACTTATCAAGTTTCTCGTGAAAGATTTATTGAAGTACGTAATCTCTCTCCGGAAGCAATATCATTACATGGCTTTCGTCTATGATCAAATATATATTTATCGATCTCTAAGGTATAAAAAGAAAATATTTCCATCACGAATGTGGAAGAAAAGTTACGACTCTGTTTGGAAACTTATTTATACTAAATATAAATTACTCTTATGTAACATTAGTGAACTTATTAACTGAAGATGACATTTAAGTCGACTTCCATCCTCTTAATGTTTGATTTATAATTCCTTCCTTTTATGGGGAAATTATTACTTCCTGGTGATGATTTAAGTTATGGATCATTTATAACTTCTTCTGTTTATTTATGTCTGTATAATACACATTTTATTAAATATCTCTTTAGCTATGTAAGATGATAGATTTTGACTTGTGACTTGATTTTTAATTGTCATGGTACATTAAGCTTTAGATAACAATAAACTAGTCACCAAGTATTTTTTCAAAAATTAAGCAGTATCTTGTAATATTACATAAAAATGAAGGATGAAATTATTGAATAGGCTACCTCTCCGCCAAATTTTGAAAAATCGCCAATTTGGCGCGTTTTAGTGTTTGTGTTTGGAGTAGCAACCCTATCACAACACGCAACGCCGGAGCGCTATATTCAAGATGGCGGAAGGAAAATAATTTAAAAATAGCATTTTAAAGTTTTTAAACTGAAAATCGCTACAAAAATTATGCATTTAAAAATGGCAATAATTTTACTTACCTTTAAAAAATGCTGCTTTTTCCGACATGATGACGATGAGTTCCCTACTGAAATTATAAAATTCTGCGACTGCATGTTTCTGAGAACACCTAAAACATTTTTATTTTTGCATCACTAACAAAAGGGTACACACATATCCATATTACTCAGTTCAAACCAAGACTCTTTCTTTACAGTCCTAAACACATAATGGTTATTCTTTTTCACTCGACTGATTTCTGCAGTACCATTCAAAAACCATCATTCACTTTCTTACCCGTTCTTTCTCTCAATTCCATACTTTTTTCACATTTCAGACATGCATACGATGGTTCAATCAAACCTTCTTTCATATGCACCATTCTAAAACAGCTTTCTTTCCAAACACAGGCAACAGAGCAAAAAAACCTTTCAGAATATTAATCGTACTTTTTCTTACATTCATCCAGATTCTCTCTAATAGCATCATTGGACATCCTGGCAATCTGTGAAAATTTATGCGGAGAAAAAACGGAATATTACCTGTGAAAACGAACCACAACGAAAGAACAAATCCAAAAAAACAGCTGGTCTAACGGAATTTTCGGAGCAAGTGAAGAATTGCCAGTTGCAAAGGCCGTTAAAAAATGAGCTGCGCAAGCACATTTCAAATTATCGGTAATTTTTAAAGTAATAAAAACTTTCTGCCCATGTACGAAAAAGCGTCGTTGGAAAATTAAACTGTTAAAATTAAAGAAACGAATTACGCATGCGCTAACTTGCCGCGATGTGGTGAAAAATGTTAAAATTCAAGAAATGTACTGCGCGTGCGCAAAATTTCGCCAAAAAACTACTTCTCCCTCACTAGAAAACAAATTCAGAAGTGTTATCAGATTTGGCGCAGTTATCGATTTGGTGAGAAAACACTTGGCGCGAGAGGCGGCCGATTCGACAAATCAACCAAATGAAGTAATTCACGTAAAACTTTTCTCTCGAAGGATTTTAATTCATAATGGTCTTGAGCCCTTTAAGAGTATGCGTGACAATTAATTTTGAATTTTAGCCGTTTCACTGAAATTAATCAGTTCTTTCATCTGAAAAAGCAAAATGTTAGCGTTTTAAAATCAGGATGATGCACTCTTGTATCACCTGAGTATCTGGACCAATCAGAAAAGACTTTACTGAAAATCTCTCTCTCTCTCATGAATTTAGTATCTTCCGCTGAACCATCAATATAAATTGACGAAATTTCCAGCGCTAAAGAGAACGTTTTTGTCCTTTGTATTGCTTGTACTCGTGTTTATTGTTCATGTCGTCCCTTTGTGTTTGTGATCGTCGATAAGTATGATTTTAAAATCGCAACATGTTTCTTCATCAATTTAGTCCCACCCCCAAGCAGGGGGATTATCATGAAGCAGAAAATTGACAGCGTCTATGTCGTATGATTATGTGGCATGTTAAAGATCCCCAGAGTGCCTATTTGGCTTGGGTGCTCTCGATAAAAATAAATTCCTTGTACCATTTCGCATTGTCGAAACTTCTCTCTGGGAAGGAAACTTTGCGTTAAAATTACTTCCGATGATTTTTATCCCACCTGTATGGTGCCGCACTAACAGGGACGTCTTAAGACTTCTTCAGGCCCTGGGCCCATACGCAAAATCAGGCCCTGAGCCCCTACACAAATGTAGGCACCACCTAGGACCCTTAAAAGTAGGTAGTATATAGCCTACATTGGCGATACTCAACCTGCTGCCCGCGGGCCACATGAAGCCCGCCGAGCCTTTTCATGTGGCTTGGTCATGGCCAATTTCTCTGAGAAATCTACTTATTTAAGAACACTATATTAAAAATTTGGAGGGAAATTCTTTGCAAAAAAGTTATATATATCAATTTTGCTTTTTGCTGTTGATGTCGTACGGGGGATAACATACAACAGTGGAGAAGCGACAATTTTATGGGGGTGAGGGGGAACTAATTTTTAACTATATTTCATATCTTGCAAGCGAAAAATATTCGTAAAAAATATATCGTTTCAAGACGATAGGGAGGCTGACTATTTTATAGTGAAAAACAATCATGGACCAGTAATTGTTTGATTTGTCACGAAAGCCGTGTATTTAAAAAATAACATTAAACAGGAATCATTCAATGTTCAATGACAGTTTTCCTCCAAGATCTCTTTCAAAAGGTGATAAATAGGCTTTCTTGAATAACATTTGCAACAGCAACAAAGTGTTTTGTCAGTGATAGTAAAGGGTGTTTTTTTAGAGGTATAGAACTTTAAATTGCAATAAAACAACGATGTATTATTCGATTGACATGAATTTTTTTTATTCGAAAGATAATCTTGTGGCATTACATTTTAAATATGATTTCTGGCATATGACTGTCACGGCTGGCTCGGATGTAGTCCAATCTGGACGTCCAATTTTTTGATGACTTTTTCCAACATTTGTGGCCGTATATCGGCAATAACACGGCGAATGTTGTCTTCCAAATGGTCGAGCGTTTGTGGCTTATCCGCATAGACCAATGACTTTACATAGCCCCACAGAAAATAGTCTAGCGGTGTTAAATCACAAGATCTCGGAGGCCAATTCACAGGTCCAAAACGTGAAATTAGGCGGTCACCAAACGTGTCTTTCAGTAAATCGATTGTGGCACGAGCTGTGTGACATGTTACGCCGTCTTGTTGGAACCACACCTCCTGGACATCATGATTGTTCAATTCAGGAATGAAAAAGTTAGTAATCATGGCTCTATACCCATCACCATTGACTGTAACGTTGTGGCCTTCATCGTTTTTGAAGAGGGATTCCACCAGCCCATAAAGCGCACCAAACAGTCAGTTTTTCTGGATTTAACGGTGTTTCGACATACACTTGTGGATTAGCTTCACTCCAAATGCGGCAGTTTTGTTTGTTGACGTAGCCATTCAACCAGAAGTGCGCTTCATCGCTAAACAAAATTCGCTTATGAAAATCGGGAACTACAACTATCTCGTTTTGGGCCCATTCGACGAATCTACGCCTTGCTTGATGATCGTTTTGATGAATTGCCAAACCAAACTGAGAATAAATCACTTTACAGCTGTTAAATCGGTCGCCATCTTGGAAAGTAATGCCAACTTAAACTTCTATACCTGGAAAAAACACTTTTATAACTACGGTAACAAAGACATTCTAAGAAGTTTGTTATAATATTCGTAATCATATGAAACCGTTTACTGATCCAGAAACTGTGAAGGAGTGTTTCTTAAATGCTTTTAATTTAGTGTAAGTGACAAAAATAAAAATATAAAAATAATAATTAAAAAAAGCAAAACAAGAGTTATAATATTTGGATCAATTTTTCACATTTTAAATGTCCAATGTTATCTTGCTTTTAAAGCATTTTCCTTCCCCCTTTCCCCAATTATCCTCCTGATGCAGCCCGCGTGAAATAACAAACATATGTTATGCGACCCGCGTGAAGTAGCTAACATGTGTATGCAGCCCAGCAGAAAAAAGTTTGAGTACCCCTGGCCTACGTCAAATACTCACACAAACAACAACCCTAAACAAATCAATGTGCTTGACTTACATTCCCAAAAATCAGCTCGACCAACTACCACTTTTTAACTGAATGAGTAATGTTGATGTATGATGGTAAGCTTAGGCTTATGCATGGACGGCGGTCATCACAAGTAGCCAGTTGACATATCGTCCGAAAATCTCAGTTTTTCGGAGATAACATTTGACCGTTGAAATTATTTGAATTACGTTCTTATTAAGTCTGAGTCGATAACGAGAAAAGCCCCCCCCTTTTGGTATAGGCACTGGGCCCAATTGGCCCACGCTTTAAGACGTCTCTGTGCACAAAAAAGAGATCCGAGCTCCTGGGGAATGTTCTTAGCCTGCAATAGTAAATCACCAATCCTCGGCCCCATTAGAAATATAAAAAAACTAATTGTAGTTATTATTAACAAACTGTATGCTTATCACAAGATGGACATGTTAGAAAATGTCTAGCTATCTGTGAGTTTTGCACTTTTTTAAAACTAGTCTTATATAGTCTTCGTTTTTTTCAACATTGATAATATTACTATTTCTAGAAAGTATTAGTTTATAATTATTTAAACCAAAATAATTTTATAAATCTTAATTTTGCTATTAATAGGCCTTTAGTTTACTAAATTTGAATTCATATTTAAATCACTTGTTCTGCTAATAACTAGTTCATTGTTCTTTAATTCGAGCATGATCTACCATTTTGAAATGCGTTTTTTTTAAAGATATGTAACTTTTTTAATAACACAATGGAGTCAAAGCTTCTATATAGTATTCTTCTATATAGTACTATAAACTTCTATATATATGTTCTATAGTATTTTACTCAGTATTATAGGCAGAAATGGGGAAGGTTGGTACAGCCATTTTCCCATTTTGTTCTTTTACTGTATTTTTTTATTATCGGTAACTGTATTAATATATATGAGGAGGATTATATTTATAAAATGTTATTTTTTTTAAAAAAAAACCCTCTATTTTCGTAAATTTATATGCAGTGATAAAACCTACAACGTAAATATTTTATTTTTAATTTGTTCGTTCATTCCTAAAATTATAAAATCTGCTTAATTCTGTATTTATATGTTAGATAAAGAATACAAAAATGTGACTAAAGTTCTGTCAAAACGTAGTATTAATTCATCAAATTATATAAAAGTACTATTATAAACTGAAAAAAGGAAAGAAGATTATTAATATGAAATTAAAAAAAAATAGTGCTAAAATAAAGTGTAATGATGTTATACAAATAAGAGTGGACTTCAATATATATTTGTTTATAGATAAATGTTTTATCTTTTTTTCAAATTTAAAAGTTTTTCAGTGAAGAGGAATACTAGTTATTGCTTTATATTTTGAATTTGAAATTCAATGAGAGAGAAAAAAATATATTTAAATTCCTTTTGAAGTCCTCACGTTAGCTAGGTAAGAAAATTTGGAGAGAGGAGTGTTAGAGAGAGAGAGGGAGAGCTGAAGTGTGTCATCCCTTAATAGTGGTTCTAAATTTCGAAAACTTCCGTAAATAACCTTAGTGTTGTTTAAAGATGAAATTTTTTTAAAAAATAATCATTTAATTTACTAGAAAAGTATAAGAAACAAAATACTAAAAAATTATTTACAAGTAAATATGAAAATGAATTTTGCAGGTCTGAAATGTTGTTATAAAAAGTACAAAATAGCAAATGGGGGTCATAAAACTCAATAAATGTTCGGTTCCTTTTTAATCATTTTATGTGAAAGTTAAACGAATAAAACTGTAATCGTTTTAAGTACACGAGAAGTGCATTAACTATTCTAAACTAAACTTTTAATTTCCGTTTTTGTCCTTAGTTATATTGTTAATTGATTTTTTTCAACTATACTTTAAGGGAAACACAGAAATATTTTTATGAGTAGTTAACGCTGTGTGTATGTAGAATAAGTTTAAAAACAACCTTAATGTACTATAATATTTGTTTGGATATTTTTTAGAAGTAAAATACATTTATTCAACAACGTGTGAATTTTGTTTTCATTTTAGAGGTCTTATACAGCTATTACTTTGTATTTCCAAAATTACTCATTAGAATCAATTAAATGAACACATTTGCATTTCTAAAAAAAAAAAAAAAATTAAAGGTGATTATAAAAATGAAGAAAGAAATGTATGTGTGCTTGAATGAATAGGGATATGTGTAGATAAATTCAATCACGTTTCAAAATTCTAATGGAAACATGTGAAAAGTTTGCAAGTATTTTAAAAAAAATGTGAAATATGTATATTAGTATTTTATTGTTTCCTTTCACAGATAGATTAAGTAAGAGATTGAAATCAAATGAAATCAGTACTTAACCTGAACAGTTTTCTAATATTTTAATGTCACTTGGTTTATAGCAAATCAAAATCAATTATCTTGTTTTTAACTTTTGTAACATTTTTGTTACAGTTAAATAATCAAAGGGTTATAGAAAATTTTTGTAGAATCTTGTAAATTCAGATGTTTTCTGTAACATGTAAGCTATCAAAAAGTTAATGAGCACTAAAATCTCTGGTAAAATATTTTGCTGGCGATTTTGAAAGTTTTTTTGTAAGCTGTTTAAGATGCTGATGTTTTAAAAATAAATATCTTAAATAAAGGGCTTCATTGTATAGTTCTATATTTATCCTAAATATGTATCCTGAAGCATGATTCCAGAATAATTTCTTCTAATAAATAATAATTTAATATAATAATAATGTAACATATGTTTATAATATAAGGCTCATGATTAAAATGTGTGCACCATTTACCTTCATTTTACTATCTCAATCGAAGCTTTTATCATTTCTCTTTTATGATTTGATGGATGATTTAGAATAAGCGTATCTTGAGAATAAATGTCGAGTAATGGGAATAAGTATATTTATATGAGAATAAATTTAAATAAAACAGTATTAACTCTATTCAAAGTGTTTAGTTAAATATCATTTACCCCCACATGTTTCGTTTGGTATTTTATGATGATGTATGACTGTACATGCATTCCTTAAATTTTTGGAATCTAGGTCTTAGCATTACGCTTTCGATTGTAATCAAAGACATTTTTGTAGACTCAACACTTGATTTAAAAATGCAGAAAGAAAAAAACGGAATTCGACTCTCTGAAACGGAATATATTTATCTTTTACGCCCTCGTTATCACACTTCTTCGGAGTAGATTTCTGAAAACCCTTTTATAGCAGATCTCGACTCAGCAAAAGAAATACACTTGCCAAATTTCCAGTCTGTAAATCAAAGTGTTCAAAAATCCGATTTTTTTTTGTTACACTTTAACAACGTCCACATCCCTGAAGTGAAATTTTGTAAAACTCGTTCTTGTGAACACCATAACAAATTACATCGCCAAATGCAATAATCGTTTACTAAACATGAGCGGGAGCGATTTTCCACTATTGACTAAATTTCATGGCATTTGGCGACTTCGCTTGTACAAAAACTCTTCTTTAAGCAAAAGAATTAACTATAATGATATTTTAAATTTTTTTGGTAGAAAAATGTTGACGGCTTCTTTAAAGCTTAAGGGAAGCTAACTGTAAAATTTTGGAGCTAAATAGTCAACAGTAAAGGATTTGTATAAATGTAGAAATATATAAATACAGTTGAATCTATTTTTGTGCGCCAGATAGAGACCGCATAAAAGGAGCGTTGAGAGAAAGCAACTGAATGCGCATTGTCGGGGGAGAGTGTTTATAACAACTGAAGTGAGCGTCTTAATAATGTCTACATTTTAGTGGCGTAACGTACACCCCCGCATCACGGGGGCAGTACTCTAGGAGCCCAAGGCCTGACTTACGCTAAATACGTGTTTACCCAATTTATAAAATATTAAAGGTGAAACCTGTCTTTCAGGAGGAGGGGGTCCTAACATTCTCCGTTACGCCACTAGTAAATAGATATAAAGCATTACAGTGGCACCAAAACCATTGGAATTCATACACCGCAAAAAAAAATATCGCGCATAAAAAATCGCATAAAAAAAGACCGCACAAAACAGGTTCGACTGTACGGGAAAAACCTCGACTTACGCAAACTCGGAGTTACGCGATTTTCAAATCTCGTTGATTCGTCTTTTGTTTGAGGGGCCAAAAATGGTGAAATTGGTAACGTGATTGAAGAAGTTGTCGGTATCGCCCGGCAAATAAACTTAGAAGTAGATAATGATGACGTTCAGAGCTGCTGGAGCTCTGCAATTAGAAACTGGCAATTGATGAGCTCATAGAAATGTATGAGCTAGAGCATTGAATATCTTGAATCTTTAGACCCAGTTCAATCAGAAGATCGAATAACGGTTGGGAATTTGACTGAAGGACTTACTTTAATTGAAAAAGATTTACACAAATTTTAGATAATATAGACTCGCAAACGAAGTGCGAATTTTTCCAATAAAACAATAAACCATGTTTTTAGCATGCAACGAGGAAATTTTGCGGGAGAAATAAAATCTTTGAGCCGACAGAGAGAGAGAGAGACTTTGTTTTGATTAACTAGTTTGATTTTATGAAAGCTTTTACATCCAATATACTCTTGCCTAAAATTAAGGTCACAAACATGTTTTTCGTCATAGTTTTAAAATGCGCCCTTTAAAAATGAAAGAATTTGAGAAGAATGGGTAGTACAATATCAATCTTCAGTTTAGGAAAGGATGTTCTTTAGCGTTAGAGAGAGAGTTTTTTCAAAACTACTGGATTGAGACCATTCACGCGTGGGAGAATTTTGCCTCTGTGAATATTGCGTTAAAATAAACAAGTTATCCTCTGTTTGCTTTGAGAATGACTTCTCATAAACATTTGCATGATTTCTTGAGATGGAGAGTCGTTGGCAGGCTTGAAGCTGACTAATCTCCAGCGGAGCTTGCTCGAAAGTTACAAGTGGACCGAAAGTGGTTTCCCGGTTATGGAATCAATTCCAAACAATTGGTACTGTCACCAGGAAGGTCAGCCTAGTTTGCCACAGAGCATCGAGATCTGCACAGGATCACTACTTGGCATTAAACGCATGACGACATGGACGCACAACGGCTCATCAGCTTGCTTTTGACCTTGCTGGTGTGCCTTACTGGGGCTGGAAGAATAATTTCCAGGTAACAGCCGTCTTGCGGAAATTGGTCTTTATGTCTGGCGTCCAGTCTTGTGAGTGCCTTTGATTTCATTTAACAGGAAAGACCAGATAATGAAAATATTAGTTGTGGACACCACCAAAATTGGAACGTGTTCTTTTCAGTGATGTGTCGAAATGTAGCAGGCAAATGATTCTTCTCGATTGTTCATCCGGAGAGAATGTAGAGCGTACTTTCATTACTCCAACCCAACAGTAACAGATTTCGCGGCAAAGGAATCCTTGTCATAATCCTTGGCATGATGTTGGGCAATCATAGACCTCCGTATGTTTTCTATGCGGTACTGTCAACTCACAGTGCTATAGCGATGAGATCCTGGAAGCCTATGTGCTGTTTTTCTGGGTGGTTTGTGGGCCTGGACTACATTTTTATGAACGCTAACGGGCGTCCACACAAACTTGCAGTGTTGATGAGTTTCATAAAGGAGTGAATACTTGCCGTGTGGATTGACCCTTCGAGGTCTACGGATTAAAATTTTATATAATAGGATTGGAATGGTCTAGGAAAAGCCACTTCTCAGTGTAGCTTCCCTCTTAGGTCTCTCTAGGAATTAAAAGTTCCGATTTTAGAAAAATGGTCTTAATAACAGTATGACAGCTCGGTGTTAGGCTTGTATAGCATTTCAAAGTTGTTACACCCCGTATTAGATAGACATTTCTCAAGATAAATTTGATTCTTGATTTCACACATTTTATGCGACTTGTATTCTAATTCACCATTAATTTTTTTTTCCATATTGTTATGTTCCTATATTATTTTAACATTGTAATATGTCTCTGTGCTGAGTTCGTGGTAATACAGTTAATAGTTCATCCGTTTATATAGAATTTATATTTGTGACCTTAATTTGGGGTAGGAGTCAAGTTTCGGTTTGTGATTTTGAGTCTGTGGTATCTAAGATTTTACTAAACATTTTTTTTCTGAATTATTATTTTATTTTGTCTCCTGTCCCACATAAGAATAATTTATGTGTATTTCAATGCGAAATAATACCTCGACTTATGCGGTTAACACTCATTCCCACCAATCACGTAAGTTTGGTGTATTACTGTATTCAAACTTGCATATAAGACGATGATTTAGTACATCATTTGAATATTTTTATGTAAAAATCTGAAGAAACGAATTTTAAGTATAAGGGGAAAAAATAGGGATGGTGATCTGAGATCAATTAATTGAAGAATCGATTTCTCGGGCCAAAAAATCAATTTTTATATCGATATGTAGCACTGAATCGATTCAGTGAATCGATATTTCATCCTAGAAAATTGACATTTGATTTTCATAAAAATCATAAAAAAACTAAAAATCATAAAATTATTTACAATTAATTTTATGTACTATCTTTAAAATCCGTTATATTACGGTGTTAGTGGTTAAAGGGTTAATTTAGTGGCACGAACAAAAAAACTATTTTTTTTTATCACGTTCACTCAATAGCCATGATGTATATGAGTATCGTTGGATCATCTGTTCCTCGTGAGTGCCTTGCCAGCAACATCGCAAGTGATGAGCGGAACCACTAAGATCCCAGTAGACTTGACAGACTGTTGTTTTTAAAAAATTTAAATATTAAGCATTGAAGAAACTATAAGCTATATTATCTATTTTCTTTTTAATGTAACAAATACATTTAGAAAATAAATGTCTTCTTTTATACTTAATACTTTGATATAGTAATAAAATAATTTTAATTGTCGAATTCCCTGATTTTACTGGTAAGAGATCGTTTATTATGGTATCTCTAGTTTCTCATAAAATGGATTTATATTTACACTGCAAATGTAGACTTGAAAAAAAATTGATTTTTTAGAAATCGATCTTTTAGACCTTGATTTTTTTGTGAATTGATTCATCAAGTTACGATTCCAATCGATTTAAAAATCGTTCGTTTTCGGAAAGGATCACCATCCTTAGAAAAACAGTTTTTGCACAAATGATTCAAAACCCATCGCCAAATGATCTACAAGGGTAAAGATACAGAATATGGCAGGCATTACTTGTATTTACATGAATAAATGTAGACTATGATGCAGGAAAAATATGAGCTCTAATGCATCCTTTTGGAATAAAAAAAAACGAGAAACGTCAAAAACATGGCCTTGTTTTAGGAGAAACATTTCTTTAGCAATTATTAAAATGTTAACATACACACATATCATATAAAAATACCGAAAAAAAGTGTTTTGTTCTAGTCAATATGAGACGAGTCTTTATTGCTGTTAGCATTTCACTATCAACATATCAATTACGAAAGATTTTCCATTAGCATTCGTTTTATTTTTAACTAGTAAATTTGTGTGGTTGTATAAAACCATTTTCTGAAGGTCTCTGGAGACATCAATCAATCTTATCGAATTTTTATTTTGTGGTGTAATCGAATTATTTTCTATGGCACGAAAATGTTTAAGTAAAATTTTCTAGGTAAAATAGACTGGCGCTTCTCATTTGTTCAGAAAAGAAAAATATCTGAATAAATAGTCGCTCGAATTTTGAAATAGATAACTGTTCTATACTTATTTTGTAAATCATTCGATGAAAATTCCAAATAAAGAAACTCACAGTAATGATCAGTCTTCTTTCAATATGCATTTCCAATTGATACTCTCCTTAGAAAAACGTAATTAATATGCATTATAAAAGAAATTACACAATGCGCGTACCACTAAAACTCAGAAAAGGGTCCCAAAACGATTAAGGTGTGGTAGCCCCTATCCCCCGTTCATGAAGAAGGGTCCTGTTTTTATCTGAATCGACCTTAAATACTTCCTTTTTGTACAATTTCACCAGCACACTTAAAATTTTATAGACAAACTTTCATAGAGTTAAGATCCGCTACAAAAGAAGGTTTCCGAAAATTTACCCACAGGTAACGTTATTGAGGTAAATATTTCCGTTTTTGAACTATTAGACCAACAGACTTGAAATTTTGCAGTTAGGTTTCTTTCAGATAGTAGAAATCCGCTATAAAAAAGAGTTTCCGAAAATTGACCATCAGGGGGCATTGCAAGGGCTTAAGAGGTGCCATAGATAAATATTCCCGTTTTTGAACTATTAGACCTACTGATGCGACGCTATTTTAAACTTATTTAATTTCTAAAACTTTGAACCCAGATTCCTAATTTCACATCGCATCATGACATTTAATTAAGTTAACTAATTCTAAAATTAAAACACTCATCTCACACTACATCATGCACTGATCGTGTAGTTTTTAAACATTATTAAATTTATTTTAAGCACAAGTATATGGAAATTTACTTCACCACAAGAAGATCAAAATTTAACTTAGCTTGAGAGAGAGGGAAGTGCAAGGGATGGACATGGTTGATGCCCGGAGTCTCCGGAGTATTTTCGTGATTAACTGCAGCTCTGGGGTCGGTTCTCTGTCTCTAAAATCGGGGTGCGTCCCGTTTTATTTTGCGACTTTTCACTCAAAAATCCTAGAGCGGACTCTTTGTCTTGTCCAGTGTAATTTTCTCTGTTTGGTCCAGAGGCCAGCGCAGCGTTACACCACCTCACAATTTATGGGTTTAGTGAACTTTCTTAACGCGGGAACCTTCTTGACGCACCCCACCAAAGGAATTTCACCACATCCGGTCCGGGGACTCACAAACAAATTTCAAGCCGTCTGAGGGGCGAATTCTAAAATAGGAAATTCTGGCCTCCCATCACTACATATATATTGAAAAATTAGGGCGCATTCCTTTCAAGGAGTAGAGATCCACCACAAACGCAGGTTTGCGAAAATTGACCCCTAAGGGGCATAGAGATGGCTTGAGGGGCGTTACAGATAAGTACACTCAATGAAAATTTATTTTAGATTTTCCTATACATTGTTTTATACCGTGTTTTACTCTGCTTACAATTCAGCTATTACGTACGTACATTTATTAAAAATTAACCCATGCGAAAAACGGGTACTTCAACCAGTGATAAATAAAATTTGGTATCCTGAACGACGTTGCAACTCCAGGATTATAGGTGATAAACTGCGTGTTTATGAACCACATTTAAGTCACAAGAACGATACTTGTATGTCGATATTATACTGTCATAATACCTATTTCAGGGCACTTGAGAATTGACGGATTAAATTTAATAAGCGTAAGACCCCTCTTAACTTGAGGGCTAATCTCTCTATGATCAAATCAGAAATTAAATCTTTAAGAAATGAATTTTTCTATTAGGTGTAATATTTTTAAAAGGTGTAGCAATAGAAAATGTTTTTTTCATTTTGCAATTCTCTTACGCGTATAAGCATTTGAATAAAGTTTTTGAAAAACACAAGTGATATAAAATTATAAATAAGACTGACTTTAAATGAATTGAGAATAGAATTATTTTATAGAATGTTTTAAGAAATCATCTTTTGTAATAAAAAATACAGATATTTCCTATAATATGAATGAATGGAACAGTATTTTAAAAAAATTAAATTATATTCTCATTTCTACATGTATTGTATTAAGTGAACTATTTCTGTGATAAATTACTTACCTATCCAGCGAATCTTACAAGTTTTTTCTGTTTTCTTCTTGAGTTTTATGCTCAATATGTCCTATGAAGATTCAGTGCTTGAAAGATTTTTCCAACACCACACCAACCAACGTCTGATGATCTGTTCTTTTCTATATTTTAGCATAAATTAAAGCTTTTAAAATTTTCCCAATATATATAGTTCCATAAATACACATATAAAGCGTGAGATTATTTTCAGTGTCAAAGATTATATTAAATGTTAAAAACCAGTACATTAAGGGTTTAACAATCTAAAAATAAAATGTTTTGTCTTTCAGACAAGATGCTTACAATTTAAAAAGTCCTTCAGTTATTTAGTGGTTACACAACACCAATGTTTTCAAAACCACGCAAGAAACATTACCAAACTTACTACTTTCGTAAAAATGTAACTTTGTCATCTTGCTTTGAAGCAACGGTGTTAAAAGTTTTGAAAACATGTTGTTGATTTCATGCCTGATGAAATTTTTCTCTTTCACTGCATATTAAGTACTTTCTTCTTCAAAACAACATAGTAGTCCCTAAAAAATATTTTGCAAAATGTTTTCATATTTAATTCCAGTTCGCTAAAAGTAAGAAGTATAGATAGGGCAAATTATACAAAACTTTATGCAAGAAGTGCTCGGAATGCGCAAACTTCTATCTAATGTTTCGTTAATTTGTCAGTTACCGAAGGAAAAATCTTTTTTTCACGAAAAGTGTGTATTATAATACGTGGCATATTCATTTTGCTATTTTGTGTTTAAAAGTGAACTAATGATAAATGCAATTTTAGGGACACTAATTCATATGTTTACTTACTGGATGATATGTTAAGAAAATTGTGTGTGCGTGAATCATGATTTAATTTGTTTAAGATTAATGAGATGGAACAAATAAAAATTATTTTTATCGTACTATTTTTTTGGCTTTAGTGGTGAAAGTAAGATGCTGTATGAGGTATGATTTAAGAGATTTTTTAAGTATACTGTGATTAAAGGATAACTACATAGAAATCCGGACTTAAATAAACATTCACGAACATTTTGCTATAATACGAGTTAAAAATTGGAAAAAAAGAGCAAAATAAACCAGTTGCTCTGATAGATGACACTGAAATATATACAAAATTTTTTCAAAGAAACTTGATTGAAACTTTTAGATACTGTTAAGAAATATAGGATTAGATTACTGTATAGTATAATCCTATTATAAATATTTTAAAGCACTATATGTACAAAATTCTCATATATCGGTTGTTCTCGAAGCTTTTATATGACTTTAAATAATAATGATCTTGAGCAAAAAATATTAAGCTAAAAAAAACTCATTGGGAAAAATATTTATTTATTTATTCGAATTCGAAAAATAAATGTACCTGTTTTTCAGTGTCAGGCTCGTTTAATTTTAACCAAAGAATTTGTGGAAGAATAAATTATATTATAAATAGAAATTCCCTAGAAAATAGTAATTTTCTTAAGATATGCTTTCAAATTATCCCTCAAGAAAGTGTATTATTTATTGCATCTTTTTTTTATAATTGTTGATTAGTTTTTCTTTAAATAAATTTGCAATATTTGTTTCTAGTTCGTTGTCCACTTTTCAATTTAAATAATTTATATTTAAATAAGAAAATAGTATGAAATACTGTAGAAAAATATAAACATTTTTTTTCGATTTTCTACATCATCTTGCCTATTTGGGTATTTTATTTAAATCATAGATACTAACACTTTTTCGAAAATTTTCTTTCTTTTTCAATTCCTACTATTAGCTCACACACACACACTCTCTCTATGTATTTATTTATCTTGGTGTAATTTTCAATCGTTAATAAAATACATTTTAAAGTGCTCAACTGAGCTGAAATTTTATATTCATGATTATTTTGGATGACAATACAGTAATTTAATTATAATTAATAAAAATTACCGTATTAAAACTAATTATTCAAAGAATTACAAATACAGCCACATTGGCATCCTTTTTGGCAACTTAGCAACCATTTTGCCGACTTGTGTCAAAACTTGAAAAGGTTTTTTTCTTACATTTTAAAGCGCTCATTTGAGCTAAAATTTTCTATACACTATTGTTTTGAATAAAAATACGATAATTTAATTATAATTAATTACCACTTAATTCAGTGATTCTGTCCTATTTATATACATATTTGTATTAATTGTAACTATTTAATAAAAAGTAGCCAAAATACAATTTTTCTTAAATGATCTAAGTAGGAATTGACTTAAAAACTTTTTTTTCATATTACACTTGTTCATTTAAACAATGTATTTCATATTAATCTAGCAAGCTATTAGTATTTAACCACAAAATTTGAGTACAGCGTCCCATTGTGTAAACAAACTTTTAAATCGTAGCCTTTTTACGGGCCTTGACATTTTAAAACATGTCACCTTTCGTTGTTTGATCGGTGTTACCTAGTCAACCACAGTCATAAAGAAACGCTAACTTTATCGTCATCGTTAACAGAGCGATTTTACACGTTTTATGATCTTTTCGCTATTGACTATCGCCCCGTTTTAATGAAAGGAAAACAGAGGGCGATTAGATATTCACCTTTTTGTTCTGCCTGAAATGAAAAGAGAAATCAATTGTCCCTTGCTGTGCGTGATGGATAGATATTAAAACCAATATTTTATGGAAAGTTTCAGCTGTTGCTCGAGTTTTTATATGTGTTTCTTGGTGAATCCGTACAAAAAACGTAACGGATAATGTTTTTTTTGTGTGTGCGTGTATAAATATTTAAAATTAAGGTTGTTTTTGTATTCGAGATTGTGGTGGCTACAAAAGTGAAAATGTTTTTTAAAAAATGAGTTATTTTTATTTTAAATAAAATTTTAGATGGTTTTAATAGATTATAGATTTTTGTTGAATTTATTTATTTATATGACTTTCAAATGCCTTCAGATTTCCTTTTTCTTAAGTCAAGATGTACAGAAGTTGCTTTAAAATGCTCCCCAGTTTTTAGGAACAAAGTAGATCTGAAAGGAATATAATTATTTATTTTTTTAATAATTAGCAGTAATCATTAATTAATCGAATTGAAGTAAAGTGCCATGTGCATTCCAAATTTGGCAGTTCTTTTTTGTTTGAACCCCCAGTTTTTCTTTTTTACTTAACAAGGGGAGGTCACGATTAAGGAAATTCATTTGGATACGAGACTTTGTGTAACAGTAGTACTGCTATAGGGTATTCAAAAATCCCAGTATAATTCCGCCGAATGATCAGTCAATTCCGAGAAAACAGCGTTCGAAATTCATACTAAGCTTATATACAAATTATTTTCTCCCTGTTACAACGTCGCCGTGGCATAATCGTCAGCGTATCGGAGTACATCCAGTGGACCGGGGTCCCATTCGCGTGAGCGCCAGCTTCGTTTTTATTTTTTTCTCTCCAATTTATTTTATTATTTATTTTCAGAATTAAATAATTTTATTTTTAAAAAAAGATTCACATTGATTTTTAAATGATATTCTATGTAGTTATAGTAACTATTTTACTTTTTTAAAACGAAAACATCTAATATATATTGTATAACTACAATTACTTATGTCATTAAAATCTAATTAATTGTATTTTTAAAATTATTCCTTGTATCTAAATGGTCATAAAATTTTACTTCCGTTTTTAACAAACCGATTTTGATCAAGAGAAAGTTAGCTGTTTTTAAAGAGCAGGTGTTATTCTTTTATGAACAAAGTATTTTTTTAAAAAGCAAAGAATGCTCCAATAAAATGAGAAATCAGTAGGATAACGGATTTTGGTTTCTACACTATTGCTTAAACTTTTTTGCCATTTTTACCACTGTTTTTACAATATAACCTTGTTACTTAAAATCATTGTTCTTGCGGTAATTATTTTATTAACTGTGCTAGATGTCAAAAAATTTATTGTTTTGAATGTTTTTATGATAATTATCACTCAGGTTCTTGTAAGTAATAAAAAAAATATGTAAGACAAAGTTAACTTTTTACTTATATTTATTTAACTTTATTTATTATAATTTAATTTATTTTTACTTTTTATTTATATTTATTTAACTTTTTTATTATTTAATTTATGTTGTTTTGTGTGTTTAAAAAAGTAAAATAGTTAATACAATTATATAGAATATCATTTTAAAAATCAAAGAATCTTTTTTTTAAAAAATAAAATTATTTAATTCTGAAAGTAAATTGGAGTGAAAAAAATACAAATGAAGTTAGCGCTCGCGCGAATCGAACCCCGGTCCGTTGGATAGTACTCCGATACGCTGACAATCATGCCACGGTGACGTTGGATCAGGGAGAAAATAACTTGCATATAAGCTTAGTATGAATTTCGAACGCTGTTTTCTCGGAATTGACTGGTCATTCGGCGGAATTACATTGGGGTTTGAATACCCTATAACAGTACTACTGTTACACAAAGTCTCGTCCCCAAATGAATTTCCTTAGTCGTACCCTCTCCTTGTCAGATTATTTAAAGCCTTGCATTAAAGTCATAGACAAAAAAGACCAAAATCATCAACATATATTTCATTCGAACCAATAATCAACCATTAGTAGCTTGTGTGTGATTTGTAAGTTTATTTCTATTTATAATAAAATATTAATTTTTTTTAGAAAGATTAACTATTGCTAGAGCTAGTTTCTCGCACTAAGAGGGATCTAAAATAATATAATTGGGTTAAGTAATATTATTTTATATGATACTTTTATCTTTCTCGTACTCAATAACTCACCATGCATAATGGATACAATTTATTATACATGCCTAAAACTCTATTTCATGGAAGAACAGAGTGTCTTCTTTTCTGTTCATTTTGCTGACATTGCCATTCGATAGTAAATAAATTCGAAATATTTATATTACTTTTACATTAGTAAACTTAATTTATAAATATTTTATCAACATTCTTATCTAAATTCCCTTATTGCAATTGTAAATTTTAAGAAAAAAATTCTACATATGTAAACATTTTTTTTTATCATGCTAATGGTATTAAGTTTTATGAATTCATGTGTACAAAAAAGAAAATCGAATCAAAACTGATTTACCTTTATAAAGTTGGATTCGTCGTTTGGTAGAAATGAGAAGAATATCCAAATATTGGAAAAAAACATAGAAACATTCATAAAGGATTTTATTAAAAACTACACTACAGCAACAAAATTTTGAATCGGAAAAAATAACATAATAAACTGCAATCTTAAACTTAAAACACTCGAATTGGAAGTTTACAGCAATTATTTTTATAAGTTACAATGCCGGAAACAGTTTTTATATATAAAGACGCAAACGCGCCTGTATTCAAAGAAATATAATTTATTACACTGCTGAATATTTTTCTAAATTTTTCAATAAGAAAATTTATATTTTATCGGCAAAAAAATATTTTGAAAATGAAATCATTAATTGATATTCGCATAAATAGTTTTTTTTAAATATGAATAAAGCAAATTTGTTTTGAATTCTCAATTCTCAGAAGAAAAAAAAATAATTGCTTTCTTTAAGTAGATTATTGGTGTTCTTAAAATGATTCCGCCATATTGAATGATGTTTTATTATTTTTTGAACCTTTATAAATGATGCTGCTAAAGTTTTAATTGTTTTATGAGCATTTCTCATACCTGGAGTTATGCCAATTTTTATGTCAGAACATAGTCAGAATATAATTCTGACATATTCCAATATGTCAAAACATATTTGGTGTCATATCTGAATAAAATGTCTTTGAAATTTTAATTGTAAGAGAATGCTTACACACTAAATTATTCAGAAAATAATTACTACGTTTATTTTAATGGGAAAACTGTTTTAAAGATACAATTATATAAAAAAAGTATTCGAAAAATATTTAATGAAACGGTGTTTAGTAAATTTTTGTTTCAAAATTCATGATTTTTCTTTTCTTTTTTTTACTTTTACAATTTAGAAAATGTAAGTTTTTTTTTCTGTTACAAAATAAAAAAACTTTAATGTGTTTTATCAAAAACAGAGTGAATTTTTATTCTAAAATGCAATTATTTAAAAGTTGAATTAGAATGTTCTTGCTACTTTTATTATTTTTTGTGGAACCTTTTTTTTCTAATGAGCTGCAAAAATAAGCTTCTTTAAATAAAAAGGCAATAAGAATTATTTTTAAATTTTACTCTTTTCCCTTATAACATTACATTTCAAGCATTATTAAAAATATTCTCTTCCTTTTAAATTCTTGCTAGAGAAACATTAAGGATACTTTTAAAGAATATTTGCGCTTGACCATGAATATTTACGATTTTCGTACAGATAAAATATTAGAATATAAACTTTTTGCAACCGGTGTATAAAAAAGGGGATGGAGCTTATAGGTTTGATGTTTGTATTTCTCATATTTTCCACTTTTAGCATCTGTTTAAATATATAAATAGGATATTGTAAAAATTTATATGTTGATTTGGAACGTAAATATCCCATTAATCATTTTTTTAAAACACTTAACCAGTAAAATTTTATCTACGAAAAATGTACTTTTTGAAAATGAATTATCATCTGAGGAAGTCAGCAAGAACTTCTTCCTAGTCAAGTGAGAAAAAAGTTAGTTTTCATAATCCTATAAACCTAAAAAATTAAGAAAGTTTCAGATTTTTTTTTTCCATCTGCGAAATTGTGACCAGTATTTTTCAAAATATTCCACTTTGCATTTTTTGACATTTCATAGTTTTCACCCCTAGATGTCATTCCTGGTTTCTCATCCATCCTTCATAAGGACCAAAAACAAAAACAATTTCTATAGAAGAATACAAACTTTAAAAAAAGAAGAAATTTCTGGGTTTTTAATCTCTCTGCCTGGAAAAGAGTGTTCGACGTATTTAAATCCGCATTCGAAGCTTTTCGAGAATGAGACACACAGACTAGATAAGAAAATTCAAAAGGCTTTCCTTAAAGCTTTTGTTATAGTGCAAAGTTAAATTTTTTCACTCACATTTGATGCTCAAAAGAGAGCTTCTTATGCAGTAGACTTTCTGGGTTTATATAAAGTTGGAAAAACTTTTTTTTTCTGCATCCTTAATTTTTTGAAAATGTTTTAAATGCTGATGAAGGTATGAAAAGAATTCCTGAAGTTTCAGTGCTGCATTGTGTTTTCAATCCTCTCTTTAAGACATTCATTTCAAAATTTTGAAAAATTTAGTGGTAATTTTATATTTAATCACACTTATATCAACATTTGAACATATATATATATTATATATATATATATATATATATATATATATATATATATATATATTGCAAAAATGCTTTCTTTTACGAAATACTTATCTTCTGATATGAAAAGTACTTTCTTTGAAAACTTTTACCTATTAATACAGAGGCCTTAATTAGACAATTTAAAAATTAGCAGAATTTATAATTGACTTTTTATTCCGAAAGTTCTTTTCAGAATTAATTAAGTTTTTCTGAACTATTTTAGCATTGGAAATTCTGAAAGTTGAAATATAAACAAGCCTGTTTATTTTTAGAAAAAAAAATGATTTTGGTGCAAATTTAAACAAAAAGTTAGAAATATTAATAACAGTGTCTATATCTATTTTTTTCGAAAATTTAAGTATAATTCAAAATTATCAGTTTTCTTTTAAAGAGATAATTCTTCAACTCTCCAGAAAGTATACTGCTATGCATTTAAAAAGTAGGAAAAACTACTTTTAAAGCTTATACGCAACTTTTGATATTAATTATAAAGTAATATTTTATCTTATTGTATAAAAAGTTGAAGTATGATTAATTTTAAATATATCTGTTGAAACACTTTAAATGAATTGTGATTAACATCACTGTTTAAAATGCTATTTTGAAATAAAAATTCGAAACTCATAATAAAAATTACGTATACAGAGTAAAAGTCATTATTTATTTCTTTAAATAAAGATATGAATTTAATAAATATTACAAATGGTTTTGTTCTAATCTTAATTATGTTCCAAAATACAATCGGATTCATATAGTTAGAACGAAACAAAACTATTCCAGTCTTGCAACTCATAATGAGTTAATTAATTACGCCTATAAGAAACTCAGCAATATTGCAATGTCAAAAACGTATTTCTAAAATAGCATAACAGGTAGAAATAATTCAATTATTTTTTGATCCACAAACGATATTTTCACATATCCATTAGCGATTATATTTTAAAAGGCAGACGGTTTTACAAAATATTTCAAATCAGAATTATATTATTTAAAAATAGCTGCATAGAGCTAAGTAATGTAAAATAGAAGAATACATAAATTTATTGGATTTAAATAACATTACAGCAGCCAATGAAAATTCAAACAAAATGTCTTTATTATAATGGGAAAGTATGCTTGTATTTTCAAGAGCAAGATTTAGCTTTTACTTTGAAAATGTCCTGAAAAAATAAAAACAAATACTTCAGCTGGTTGTTATTAGACCTGAAAGTCACGAAAATATCTTATTTTCTTCAATTAGATTAACAATGTCTATTTAATCTATTAGTACGGTACATGAGAAATACTAACATTAATGTTTTACTAATTACTTAGTCAAATAGCATTTTGATTGTAGAACTAAGAATACTTAAGTGCATCTTAAGGAATAGAAATATTTGAAAGTGCGACCCAAATACTTAAGTGGTTAAGCCTCAGGAGAGCGGAAAAAGCATTTTGCTTTTGACGTTGTGCTTTTTAGAAATGCATCACTATGTCTGAAGGAAATATGAAGTAGTGCTTGGATGGAAAAAACCCATTTGTTTAATGTTTGATTAGCATAAAAGAAATTTCAAAAATCACTTCAGTTGAATATTAGAATTATATGATGTCATTTTCAGTCGAATGTTTAAATTGTAAAAGTTTCTTTTTTTCTTTTTCCTTCTGGTTCGCGTATTGTGTTAATTTAAGTGAAAAATGTGTAAATTTTATATGTGCTTTTTGGTAAATTGTTTTCATTTATATACATTTCTAACAGTAAAGACATTTTTGGCATATAGTAGTTTACAGTGATATAATTAATATCCATCGATGAAATGTAAATAAATAATATTGTTGAGGAAATAAAGAATTAGTTAAAAACACGTGCGGATATAAACAAGATGTTTGGGAAAATTTTTTGAGGTATCCCAAACCTTAGTTATATTAATATTTTTGAATGCTTGAGCGAAATGTGGAAATTTGATAAATAGTTCTTATTTTTAGCAACATCTATTTATAAGGATATTTTCGAATGGAGTTTATCTTTTAGAGTTGTTGACATCTTAAAATCTATTCAATTCAATTTTTCCTTTTTGTAAATTGTTTTTTTATTAAAAGGCTCCCTTCAAGTCAAGAAATCTTACTAATATACTTACTAAACATAAACATTTACCTCAGTTGTTAAATATGTCACAAATATTAAAAATAATAATTTTTAAAAATGTATTATTTAAAAGAATTTTTCTTTTGCAACTGATTTGTTCTTGGATAAAAATTTCGGTTCACTCCTAGGAGAGCCCCCACCCTTGGCGCGAATTACTTTGGTTGGCGATAACTGCGCCGTCATGGTAACCTTGCTTTTAAATACAACATATGGCAACCCTAACTTTTTCTAGAATTTTCGTCATTTGTGGGCGCGCATTTCAAATTTCATTTTGTTGTTGAGCACCGGGTTGAAAGTATGGCTGCGCTTGTAAGTGAATACACGTTAGAATTTTTTACGTTATTGAATGCTAGAGGCAAGAAAGAATTGATTGAATGGTGTATGAAAGAAGGATTAATTAGGATTAAGGTAAGGATTAAGGTATAGAAAGAGGAACAAATAGATGTTTTTTTCGAGTTGTTGAACGACGGACGAAAGAGGAATTGCTGTGTGTGATTAAAGAATGGGTCCTGCCTGGAAGTACGATTGTTTCTGATTGTTGGAAGGCGTATAAATGTTTGTCAGATGAGGGTTTTAAGCATTTGGAGGTGAATCATAGTGTATGTTTTAAAGATCCTGAAAGATCAGTGCTCATACCAATTCAATTGAGGGTACATGGTCGGCAATAAAACGTTTTCTCTGCAATCACACCAACCACGCAGAAGGCATGTTCGACCATTACCTCGCTGAGTATTTATGGCGGCGCTCTCGCGATCACTCACTCAGCGACGAGACTTTCCAGAATTTTTTAAAAGCAGTTGTTACACTTTACCCTCCACTTGGGAAGGATCGACAATAAGAAAGTAAGTGCTGTTGTTATATTTTTTATCTTAAATGTTAAATTTCTGTATTGTTTACATATATTTTCATTGCGCATCCATCTTATACTGCTATATTTACTTGTCACCGTTGTCGGGTTTACTTGGCGTCATTTCGTTTTCGCTTGGCGCTTTTTCCGGTTTGGCGCCAAGGGTGGGGGCTCTCCTAGGAGTTTACCAAAATTTCTCACAAAATCTAAATTGTTTCATAATAAATTTTTATAAATGAAATAAATAAGCAACATAGTTTTATGTCTTTTTAGTACATAATAAAAGTTTTAAAAATTATTTTAATAAACGTCCTTTAACAAGAGTTTAAAATAAAGAAGTTGAAACTTTAGCATAAATTTTATCTTCGAATTATCCCAAGTGATAATATAAGACCATTTATTTTATTTATGTATTATTCCAATTGTAATATATTTAAATCTTTTTATTTTTTTACGTTAAATAAACAAATTATTTACATTTTTTAAAAAAAATTATAGCAAATGTATACTTCTAGACATTTAACTTTACAAAAACTTTATTACGTTAAATTACCTGGCTTAATACACGAAACTACTTGCAAAATAACGCAAAAGAATAAAGCCTTTTCATAAATCTAGGTATTTATTTTCTTCCAAGAACAGTATACTACAATTATTGTATTTTCTTCATCGCGTAATTTATTCAGGATTAGCAAAGCTAACAGTGAGTAATATAAAAAAGAAATTTGTTAAAGTTGAAGATGGATTTCTTTTGTCAAAGGATTATGTTTTGAGGTTTGTGGGCCTTAGTTTTTCAGCTATTACGGGAATTAAAGAGTTAATGACTTTTTAGATTTCAGAAATTCCTAGGTATTAAACGTAACTTGGGTAAAAAAAAGGGTCAGATTGTGTTCTTTCAGGTAAACTAACTGGAACACAACTTTTTCTTTTGATTAGTACGATTAATAGCTGCAATGTTTCATTGAAAAGAAGGCGTAAAGGGATTTCTGAAAGATTTAAAGATATAGTTCCAAAGACAAAAAGTTTTAGCCAGTTAACTGTGGTGCCCCCGTTTGAGAGTGCGCACCTATGTGTATCGCGGAAATCACGTGATGACGAGTATACTCGTTAATTACAGAATAAATGCCACTGTTAAAATATTGGATAGAAAAGATGGGTTTCTTTTTTATAAAACTGTCAATTTTATTACTAATACTTGTTTATTTGGTTAACATAAACATGCATTTATACATATAAATAAAGGGTGTTTTTTTAGAGGTATAGAAGTTTAAATTGCAATAAAACAACGATGTATTATTCGATTGACATGAATTTTTTTTATTCGAAAGATAATCTTGTGGCATTACATTTTAAATATGATTTCTGGCGTATGACTGCCACGGCTGGCTCGGATGTAGTCCAATCTGGACGTCCAATTTTCGATGACTTTTTTCAACGTTTGTGGCCGTATGTCGGCAATAACACGGCGAATGTTGTCTTCCAAATGATCAAGCGTTTGTGGCTTATCCGCATAGACCAATGACTTTACATAGCCCCACAGAAAATAGTCTAGCGGTGTTAAATCACAAGATCTTGGAGGCCAATTCACAGGTCCAAAACGTGAAATTAGGCGGTCACCAAACGTGTCTTTCAATAAATCGATTGTGGCACGAGCTGTGTGACATGTTGCGCCGTCTTGTTGGAAGCACAGCTCCTGGACATCATGAGTGTTCAATTCAGGAATGAAAAAGTTAGTAATCATGGCTCTATACCGATCACCATTGTCTGTAACGTTGTGGCCTTCATCGTTTTTGAAGAAGTACGGATCAATGACTCCACCAGCCCATAAAGTGCACCAAACAGTCAGTTTTTCTGGATGTAACGGTGTTTCGACATACACTTGTGGATTAGCTTCACTCCAAATGCGGCAGTTTTGTTTGTTGACGTAGCCATTCAACCAGAAGTGCGCTTCATCGCTAAACAAAATTCACTTATGAAAATCGACCATTATTTTCGGAATAAAATTGCACAATTTGAAAGCGTTGTTCAGGCGTGAGTCTATTCATGATGAATTGCCAAACCAAACTGAGAATAAATCACTTGACAGCTGTTAAATCGGTCGCCATCTTGGATAGTAATGCCAACTTAAACTTCTATACCTGGAAAAAAAACACTCTGTATATATTTAATATATATAAACGTAAGAATTTAAATTCCTCTTGTAGAGTGGTATTCACCGAAACCCTTTCTTTACTGACGAAATATTTTCAACCTGTCTAGACACTAGATAAACTCTGGTGTAGGAGCTGTAGGGTTAATCACAGTCCTCTTACCAGAAAACCCCCTTGCCTTCCCCACTCCAACGCCGTAACTGTTCTTTAGGCAGCACAGCACACATTGGGCCATTACTCTAAGTTCCAACGTGAAACAATTGTCATTTACACCACCCGATAGCTAGATAATATCGGACCAGCAGCTATCAATGGGCTCAGTTCCTGGTCGGTGTCACGCATTTGTCCCGTGGCTGACCATACTTGAAGGAACCTTATTATAAATAAACTTTCCGACTATTTTGCCTTAACCCCTTTCAGGCTAATATTTAAAGAATATCCTTACAGCACATAAATACATTTTCGTTACGCGAACTTATACACTGTTAATGGGTGCATACGATGACGCATGAGTTCATCTTCAATTTTTCATCGTTTTTATTTATTTGTTTTACTCCGACCTGGCTTCAAAATATTTCAAACATCTTGAAATTTCAGATGATTTTTGTTTTTCTCAAAAATTACACTTTAAATAGCCAATTATCACTACTTCTTATGATTGACGAGTATACTCGTCAATTCCAGTTAACTAGTTAAAAATGGAATGTATATTACTAAATTAAATATTTTTAATACGGGAAATCAAAATTTCCCGCCGATATATGAATGATAAATATTTATTTTATGATATCTAACTTTGTTCATTTTTTTTAATATTATAATAATAATAACGCAATATTTATATTTCGTAGTCAAGTTATCGAGAATTATATGTAATATAATCCAGAAATATTACACACACACACAAAGTATTCCGAAATCACCATTTAAAATACTGACATCACTGTATTGGCGTTACTATTAAAACAATGCATTATATAGTATTTCAATGAAATGCAAATAAAGTTATCGATGCACACATATAATTTACCTCTCAGTTTATAATTTAAGAGTAGCTTATTTGACTGAGCATTTCAATTTGGAATTTGTAACTAAAATTCACGATATCAGAATAATTATATCCTTAGCAAATTAAGTTAAACAACAGAATGCATAATAAAATGATATCCTATGACAATCACACTGCATATTCCGTGTATACTTTAAATTTTGAGTAGAATCCATTGTCTCTTATTGTATCGGAAAGACTGGTATTCCACAGTGTCCGAAAATTAAATCCAGTAGAATAATAATGAATTAGTTACTTTCTCAAAACTTTATGATATGCTGTGCATTTATTTCCAGCCCTAATGATTTAAAATATTATTTGAACTTTGCAAAATTCCAACCACTTCTGGAGCTTTAGAGACTGAATTATTTTTGTATCCAAATATTTAAATTTAAAACGAGTGCATATAATTTTTTCTCATAATTATTATTTGAGCTGTCATAACAGAAATATGTCACAGGTAAATGCAATTGAGAGATGAGAGAGAGTATTTATTCTCTATATAAATTAAAACTTTCTTCTAGAGTTGTAATTACTTTTCAATATTTTGAATGATCGTTTCGTTCATTTGGTATAAAAAAGTAAACTATCCATATTAACTGACCGTTACCCTGTTTCCACAATGATATTTAATAATTCTTTTGTGGTTATATATATATATATAGTTTTTAATTTATTGATACCCCTAATTATTAGCATTAATCTATCAATTGTACTGAAAAGCACCATTAAAGAACTATCCCTCTTAATTTAAAAAGGTCAGAACATAACTTTTTAAAGCGAAAGTATATTTATTTTTTTCTCCCTCATAACACATCTCTTGAAGTCTATTTTCACTAAAACTATTTTTAGCAGATCGGAAGTAAATTAGAACTCGGCACCTTCTGTTGTAATCACATACTGTTGTAAACATATCTACTATACTAAAATGATAGTCTTAGTACGGAGGCTGTAACTGGCTTATATAGATACCACCACCACACACTCCTCTACCAGTGAGTTGGTGGATAGGCGAATAGTTAGTCATGGTGAGCGCGTAAGTGATGACAAGTGTGTTTTGACGGCTTGAGTGTTGCGTCATGTGATCTGACGGCTTGCTGTGCTAAGTCATGCGTGTCTGACGACATTTAATTGTTTTGCGGTGGATAGATGGAGCCACGTCTACACTGCGAAGTTTGCGTTGTTTCAAAGTTCAGCCAAGGTCAACATTGAAGAAGATTAGAACTCGACACCTTCGGGATTCGTAAGCACATAACATATCCACTATACTGAAATAATCATCTTAGTACGGAGGTAGTTACTGGCTTATATAGATACCACAGCCACAGATCTGTATCTAATTAATCTGTATCTATCTGCTTACTAAATTTTAAACTTGTAGATCTAATAGTTTTAAAACAGGAATTTTTATCCATAATGCCTCTTTAACACCTTGGAACTCCCCCCCCCCTCCTTTTGGGAATCGTTATTGCACCGGCGGATCTCTGCTCAACTAAAATACATGCAAACTTTCACATCTGTAGGTCTTGTAGTTCTAAATCTTAAATTTTTATTTATAACACCCCTTTAATTCCACGCAACCCTCCTTGGGATTCGATTTTCGCAAAATTTGTTCTTAGCATATCCCTATTGAACAAAAGGAACAGGCTAGCCAAAGTTCAAAAATGGAATTTTTTAAATCTAGAGAGCCCCATAACGCCATTTTTTATTGAAAACTTTTATAACCTCCCGCACCACAAAGTATCACACAGAGGCTTACATAGAAGTAAGCGCGAAGCACATATCACAAAGAAAAGAGAGGGATTACAACACAAACATCCATGTCTTACCCGGGATTCGAACCCAATTCCTAAGGAACCGCAGTCAGCGTCACTAACCACTATACCGGATGAGCGACACGCTACCCAATTGGAAGACCATATCCTGAAAACTCGTTCTTAACGGATCTCATATCAACAAAAAAGGAACGTACCTACAAAATTTCAAGTTGGAAATTTTCGGAACTATTAGAACTTTCAATTCGAAAGTTCTAATTGTTTCGGAGATTCCCCGATGGATGAGGGAATGAGTCAATGTTTAATATTTATATGAATATTACTTATATCAAAGGCACTTAGCTATACAAAATAATAATATATTTATGCTAAAACATAAATATTAATACATAGTTCGGATTCGACAATTTTAAGCAATCTGTCTTAAATAGCAAGATAGTTTTTCAGGAGAAATGGAAATTTATTGTCGAAAAACAATCCTTGAAATACAGGATACAAAAGAAATATTCGCAGAATAAATCTTAGAAGGCTTTCACATCTTCTACGGCGTTTAGACACAAATATCAGCGTCTAAAATACAAGTATGTCAAAGATTATTCACAAGCACTCACTCATCCTACTCAACAGCCGAAATAATGACTCTTCGCAGTAAAATCAATTCGTCAACGGTCAAAACAAAACTAATTCAGTTTCGGCCAGTGGCTCCTTATTTATAGTCCTCACGGATCTTTCGATAACAATCCGCTTGCATCTTAAATCGCGACATTAGTAGATTTCGCCGCTAGAATTCAGAAGAATCCAATGGTCACGAACTCGTCAAAAGCGGTCGCTGACATTTTTCCAAGTCGCCAATATAGTCGCCAAAAATGATGCAAACATTTGGCTCTATCGCCAAGAATTTGCCAAGTTTTCATTAAATCGCCATAATAATGTAAGAAGCAGCATTGCTTGCGAATATTACAATTTTAACGTAAAATAAATAGAAGATAGAGTAAGATAAATTTATTACACATCTAGATATAAAGTATTTACAGTATTCTATACATTCATTGCACAAAAATTTTAACAATTTTTACACGCTTCAGCAACACATAAGTTTTACTGAAAAAAAATTTTTTAATATGGAAATGATATAATATATACACTTAACATCGTCATAAAAGTGATAAATTTATTCTCCTCAAAAAATGTTAGAAAATATTTCAAATTATTTATTTTTTATTTCTTAACATTATTTATGTAAACATAATGCTAAAGCGTGTTAGAGATTCGATTTACTTTTTGGAAATTACTTTCCCAAAATGCATTCTTCTAAATTTGAATAAAGCTTAAATCTTTGAAAATTGAATATATTTGCCTCTAGATTGAAGTAGGTGACAATTACACTTTCGAATAAACACCACCAAAAAGAATTTCTTAAGGGACTGTACCAACTACAAATTTTTCTCCATTCGCCTAATAGCTTTCTTTTCTATGAACTACCGAAAAAGAAATCCAATTGGTGAGTCATTTTCCTTCTACCTTCGAGACACGATTCGAAATTCTGTTACAGCATCAAAAACGGCTGCAAACTTAAAGTTCAAAGGACATTTTTCTAATTTAGTTCCAAAAAGGTGAGCGCCCCTGACTCTCCTATCCCTAAAGACATCACAATACAGGCGTGGCTGAGTGTGTACTCTGGAAGATAAATAGGATGATGAGTTACTTTTTAGCGAAACGGACGGATATTCTGTGTACTTGATCGATGAAATATTCACTGAGGATTTACCATCCAGACTAATGGTTTACTTAATGTGCAGATAAATAAAATATTTCTTCAAATATAGTTTTGTTTTAGAAGGTTCCGTGTGTATCTTCTTCTGGGTACAATTTGTTAGAAAATGTTATGAGGTTTTTCGTATTCGTTAATAATCTGCAAAGATATTTTTTGTTTTATTTTTAAATTACAGACTGTAACGTTTTTGTATTCTGAACTACAAAACATATGCATTAGTATTTAAATAATAATAAAAAAATTGATGTGTTTTTTCGTGTGAATATAATTATTTATTCAGACACTTCTAAATTTCAGAATAATTTCAATACATTATGTGATTAATGCATTCAAACACAGGAAGGGTCCACTCAAATATCCTGACAGTTGCTTCCGGGATAAATCGTAGTTTATTCTGAAACGTTCAAGTAATTACAGCAGATTTTCTTTTAACAGAAAATACGAGGGACTTTCCAAAAGTATGTTTCGTCATTCTTACTCACACGAAAACTTTATTATCAGAAAACACACACACTGTGACATCCTAATCTACGTATCTTGCACTATTTTTGAACATATTCGCCACCAATCATTGCAGTTAAATTGAAGAAACCACTCTTGCAAAACACAGTTCACAGTGATGCAAGGATGCATCACACAACCTGTTACACCTCGGCATAATTTTTGGAGTTATGTCCCGAGATTGCTACTTTCAGTGCAGGGAGCATGTAAAAGTCCGATGTAGTAGTGTCGTTTTCATTCTTAGATGTGCAAGAATGTGTTCATTCATGATGAACACAAAACCCACGGGCTCATTCATACCAGATAACAACAATCATTCCCAATGGCAACCACATTGTTAGCATACGTCTATCTGCCATCGTGATTTGTACTCGAATAGCCTTGAGCACGCTGGTCTGCTGCTGTTCTCTCTTCTTCGACGCTCTGCGCATGCGTCATTCTTCGGGCGCTGACGCTCCTTCCATAGCTGAACCAGCAACGGGTGGTGATTCTTATAGTGATTTTTTTTTACCTGGTATATCATTGTTCCTTTGCAAAAATGATGGAACTTACTTTTGGAACGTTTCTCGTAACTGTCACATACATTTAAGGCTGCACATTACCCTAAAAATTTCATTTTTACCGAAAAATATTTTTTTTGCATATTTTGGTGGCCTATATCATTGAGATGCTTGCCACGAAATTTCAGATCTGTTAGAAAATTAGTTTTTAAGATATTTGAAGTTTTATGAGCTATGGTTTTGGTTTCGGTTTCCTTTTAAAGCATTTTTCACATAAGTTGAATTAATTAAAAACATTTTTGAGCTTTTAGTTTGAAATGGTTATTAATTCCAATTTTCATTACTAAAATCATTTCTGCTTGATTATGTTTTGAGTTTTTTGAGTTCTCATAATTAATTAATAAAGATTAATTTCATGGCCAATTTTTGCTTTAAAAATGCTTTATATAACTTAAAAACTTTATCATTAATTTTTCCTGTAGAGAAAATGCCATGCCAAATGTGTTCTGGGTTTCTGTGAGAAACAATATTTCGAAGAGATGGAATACTACTGAAAATTATGTATCTAAAAATTAGTCCTCAGCTGATTCTGCAATTAGACTTCCGAATACAAGTATTCTGAATTCAAATGCTGCAGACATAATTGAATATCTCCTTGCTGTACCAAACTACATTATACTAAACATATTGTAGTACTATATTTTAGTATTTTACAGTCGTACGACAAGAGCTAAAACTTCCTAAACTGCCCCAATTTAAAACTGAAAAAAAATAAATTTTATGAGCAAACCTGACTATTTTTAGCTTAAGTTCGAATCATTATTATTTTGTACATAAATGCTTCGTGTTTTAAAATATTGTGAAATATTAGGTTAAGATAAAGCTAAATAAACTGACGTCTTAACAAATGCTATCAATATTATGCAAAAATATATTTTGAATTAAAAATATAATTTTCAGTCATATTTAATAAAAATAATGCTTTAATGTAGAACATACACTGGGAAAAATAATATATTAAAAAATTAGAGTTTTACGGGCATTATAAGTGTTTGTTTTGTGACTTTAAAAACTTTAAATGCGTTTTTCTCAGACTTTTAATTTTGAAGGTATAAGTATTTTCTAATCCTTATAAGGCTTTTTTCCTGTTAAAGATAGAGCCTTGAATTTTTTTTTGTATATACTCCCAAATGTATCTTCTATAAAAGTTAGTATGGATTTAGGGCTGAGAACTCTAGTTATTTTTCTAAAAAATGCTAAAGTTGATATTTTAAAAAATTTCGTGTTTTTTCCAGGCTTTTCTAGAAAAGTAATTATTAAAAATCAACAAGGGAATAGATTTTCAAATCCATACTAAATATTGTTTGTAATAATCTAAGAATCATAAATAACTTAAAATTACTAAAAAATTTTAAAATTTGAGTATTTTATAAGAGTTTGAAAAAACTTCAAAAATTCCTAATTATTTAAAATTGTAAAATAATGGCTGGTCAAACTGACTTTTTGCATATAGAATCAGCTTAATAATATAATCTAAATATAAAACATCAATTATTTTTACTGTAACTGTCTCCAAAAATTTTTTTGAAAAAAGATACCGTGTAGCCTTATAAGTCCACAATAGCACATATTTTAAAATCGCCCGAATATAGAATACATTAATACAAATCCGTAATCATAACATTGAACGAAATCAATGAAATGCACAGTCTCTGTTAAGCTTAGATAATCCTAATGTTGTTTCTCAGAATCATACTTATATAGGCTGGCGAAAGCGTCTTATAGGAACTTCACAAGTTAATCTCGTCAAATTATCATCCTAGACTCGTCTAGAGTTTTCTAGGTGCATCTATTTTTATCACCAAATTTGGCAACTAAGATTTTTTCAAAATGTTGTGCGCCAATTTATGGTGAAAAATCCGTCCGTCACAAAGGTCGCACCTATTCACTTAGTGTTATTGAAGGAGTGTTATGTCTTAAACTACAGTCTCCCTGATCAAAATAACCGATTAACAGAGAAAAGAAATTCAAAATTTTCAAACCAGTAATAGAACCCTTAGTCCTACAATTGCATCGAGTTACCATTTAGCTACACGTTTTTATCTTCCATTTCATAAGAGTTTCGCATGACCACTCCAAAAGATATATATCATTGGATGTTTAAAAATCCAATTTGTGAGAGGTCTTCTCATCCTTTTTGGGCACCTAGATATGAAGGAGGTAGGGAAAAAACACTTGCCATGATCCAATCAATCTATGCATTGATCACACAATATAACGACACAAATTCAATTAATAACAGTAAGAAAATGTCTCGGTGCTAACCGCCTAAGTGGAACAACGATGAAATAAACGAAATATAAGGAATCTATCAAACTCGATCCTTATTTTATATAGGACCTAATCTATTATTCGATTTAATCTAATATTAATTTAATCTCAGTGATCAATCGTCACTTTAAATATTTCTCCTTATAAACTTTATTCATAATAATTCAATATTGATACCTGTCAGTAAGAATCTCACCTGATTTCTTGTTTGCATCCACCCCTACTCTCTATTCTAGCTTGAAAATTTCGACTATATATAGTAAACGATTTTCTTCTTCCGAATGATTACTTGTGAATAACGCGAAATGATAGCCCAAAGATTTCACAAGAGGATTTGTGGAAGGATCCAGAATAGATCCGCCACAAATTTAGCAGTTTTAATTGAAAATATCTATAGATGAAAGAAAAAGTCCGGTACATGACAGTAAATGTGATATTACAACTGTAATTAAGTTTAAAGTGGAAACTTACGGAAAAATGACAAATTGTATCAATAGTTTTGATTAAAAATACTATCTAAATATTTTTGTATTGCTTTATAGAAATATATGAGTAAAAACAAACTTTTGCGTTTATTGAAGAATTTTTGGCCTAAAATGTATCATGTCCGCGATTTGAAAACACTATGCAAATAAAGAAACGGAAGAACGATTTCGAAATTTACACTGACTGTTCTTTTGAAACCATTGTTAATTTTTGATGCTAAAGTGAAAATTATTTTAAATTGACGGGTCTTTAATAAGAGACCTTTAAAAGTGTCTTTTAAATTGAGGCTTTTTAATAAGTAAAATCATTGCTTGTCAAACTTAAGTATTATTTTTTTTAAAAAATCTTTTACTGAATTTTTAGTTAAAAATATATGAATGTTATTTATGCTTTTTAATCAGAGTGCTTTTGAAATTTCCTGATTTCATCTTATTCATTAAACTTTATCTTGTAACGTCAATTTTTGGTGGATGAATTTCAAAACAATATTTTTTTAATCATCAGGGTAAGTAAATATTTCCATTTCATTTTTAAATTCATATTTGAATGAATAATGAACACAAACACAAGGATAAATTGAGCAAAGGAAATGGAATTTAACTTTTATGTTTGTACTTCTTGTACCAAAACTTCTGGATATGTTTCTTCTTAAAATGGATGTATGCTGAATTTTTTAAACTCCAGTAAATGCAAAGGTATTATTTTGGAAGATCATCCTTTAAAATAAACGATCAAAATAAATATGAAATTTCTCTAGAAAATCCTTGATGTGAAATTATTATTTAAAAAGTAAAGAAAAGCTATTCAACAAAACACTTCTGTGCAATAATAAATTTTAGTTAATATTCAGTTTTGAAGCTATTGCAGAATTGTAGTTTTCGAATTCCTTTTAACTTCGAAATATAAAATAAATATTTCCTTAACAAATTAATATAGAATTCAAAGAAGTGAATAGTATCATCCCTGACATAGATGCGAGAATGACATCTTTATGCTTACTATCGAAACTAAAATAATCTTTTATTAGTGTATTTCTTACAGTTTTTTTTCTTTCTAATCGATTCTAGAAGTATGTATTTCTTTTGAAAAAAAATCCCATGGAAAAGTTATTTTTTCGTCACCGGAAATTGATTCGGACTTATTGATCCTTATTCAAGTTCGAAGAAATCCGAAAATAACTTTTTTTCCCTTCATTTTCTTTTCACACGAACTTGATAGTTGAAGTTTGTTAAACTTTTAGATTTTTTGAAGTTATTTTTATTTTTTTGATAAAATAGAGAGAAAAAATACTGATGATATAAAAACAAAAATAATCAAAATTTTAAGCTGACTGCCTACCTTCAGATGCATTTTTTTTTTTTATAAAAATGAATTTGTCAACAAATTGGACAGGAAGAAAAATAAAAAAAAATATGTAAACGCATAAAATTTTTTAAACAAATATTGTACTTTTAGGAAAATTGGTTGTTTTCAAGTAAATTTTACCAAATTTTTACTAATACGGGTAACACCGTATAAAAATTTCTAATACAATGATTATAATTTTCTTTATGCACAATACACGTATTACGATGCTCTTCAAAATAAACTAAAATCTAAAAAAAGTATTAAAATACAAAACATTACAGACAATTATACATAATAATATGAAAATTTTGATATTTTTAAAGTTTTTTTTCTTTATAAAAACTATCCTAAATGAAAAAATATTTAACCTACAACAAAACTTATGGTCCACTTTATGAAAAAAAAAGTAGTATAATAAACATTCCCACAAAATTTCAAAGCGTTATCTGGTTTGGTTCTTAAGATATTATGTATCTGGCTAATGTTTCAGTTCGAGGGCCACATCGTAGAAGCGGAAAAAACCAGGTGAGTGAGGGAATATTAACATCGCACTATTCAGCTACACAAGGGCTTTTGGCGACGGGCCTCGTCATTTTGAACCAATGTCAAGTGACGAGGATGACACACAAGCTACCCCTTTCTCCTAACTACCACACCAACGGGAGGAGGAGGAATGCCCAAAGGAGCCGAGCTCACCCGAAAAGGGTTTAGAGCTTCAAACCGATCCCTCGGGAAACAACCACTCCCACGTCCAGACTTAACTGGAAAAAATATCGAAGTTTACATTTTGTAAACATTAGAAGGCAGTAAAATGACAAAATACAAGTTTAAAGGTACCTGCACTATATACATACATGTACGTGCACATAGTACAATTACATACAAAGCAAATATAATAAAAATAATAATAACATAGGGAGTATAAGAGACGGAAGAAAGAATATACGTATTCCAACTTACAAATTCAAGAAATAAAATAAAATAAATAAAATTATTCAATAAAAACGCACCAAACAGACTAAAAGGAAAAAAAAGAGAAAGAAAGACAGGAAACAAAAAGAATAAAAAAATAATAAATAATAATAATAAATATAAAACATTATTTTTTAATCATATTTGCAGTTGGCACTAACACTTCCTGTTGATATTTTCCACAGTTTAAAAAAAAGCACCGGAAAGATGATTATTTTTCTTTTGTGACCTCCTCCTCCATTTATATTTCTAAGAAACAAACAGGACGAATGCAGCTGGGTAAAATAAACAAACAAATAAAGTGAAAGGGGGAGGGAGGAGAAATTGAATTTTATTGAAGACGTTTGAGCTCTCGGCAGATTTAATGTGCACCCCGCTATACGGTGGCTCTTTAGTGGTACTGGGCTCGAAACCGTGACACCCCAGCCACGATCTGATATCTTGTCCTCTATGCTACCACGGTCACGCGGAGGATATCAGAGGGCCGAATCTTTTTAAAATAATTACATTCATTAGTTAACTTTACATCTCCGAAAGGGTATAAATTGTATCGTAAAAATGAATAAATATAGGTTAAGCAAAATGATGGCAATTTAATTTAATTTATTTATTGTGCTTACTTCTTATAATATACTATCATTTATTCATATAACCTGCAAGCACATTTAATTTTAGAATCAGTTTAATGAGCCACACCTTTTCGATAATTATTTTAAAATCAGAAGTGAGATTGCTTGACGATATTCCACATTACAGAATGCAAGTTAATGTCAGTGAACTAGCATCTACATTTACGCTTGTTGGTCTTCATGTAAGAAAAACGTTTTTAATAAATATATGTTGACCCAAATATAGAGAACATTTTCTGTCTATTTCATTCCCTGACTGTTTTGGAGGGCCTTGTTAAGAATTCCGTAACGAATCCTTGTAACCGCCAGAGGGCGTCTGAACGCTTGTGCAATTAGAAACTTCATTTTGTTTAAGGCTGTTATCGGTTAATATTAAAGAATAGGTCCTGAATTTTTGGAACCTTTTTTCAGATATAAAAGAAATAAAAAAATTAATATGATATTCTGGCTTCACTATCTTTTAGAGAGCAGAATTTTTTTAACATACTTCCCATTTTTAACCGAGTTGATCCATTTTTTCTGGTATAAAATGTGTTTCGCACTTTTTCTCCTATACCGTAATGTTAAATGGGCTTTGCCTTCACGTATGAAAGCAAAAAAGAATGTATTCACGGAATATTTTGAAATTTAAAAAAAAACACTGTATTTTGTTAACAAAGATACGATTATTGTAAATTTCTATGGAAATTGAGTTATTTTTCTGTCTAAAAATGTGCTTCGCGCTTAGTTAGAGCTCTCGTACTTTTACTGTAGACAGCCTTAAATACCAGCCTGTACTTCCGAATTTGTCTCCAAGCTTGAAGGTGCCAGGCATTATGAGTTTCATTCAAATGAAACCCGGTCATTGCATCTAACTTTGCATTAAACGTGAGGTGGCACCATTTATTGGTAGAGATACTGAAACGCGTGCGCAACGTTTGACGTTTCATAGTGACAGTGTAGTTTCACGCTAAAGAGAAGGTGAGCACATAAGTTATCGTTCATTCTCCTGAACGTGCAGGCAAGTATGAAGGAACAGCGAGGAGTGGCTCAATTTTTAGCGGTGGAGGGAGTTGGAGGCCATGAAATGCTTCGACAAATGAAGGCTGTGTATGGTGAGTACAGTCTGAGTCATTCAAGTGTTGTGGAATGGCGCAAAAGATTCCTTGAGGGACAATGCGGTGAAGACGACATTGCAGCAGTTTCGGTGGGAAACTCAGGAACGTCCACAGTACATACATATCACCCTATGATTTTCATGTGTTTGGACCTCTAAGATGAGCTATTCGGGAACATCGATTCACAACGGACGAAGAAGTGGGTCCGACAGCAGTCTACTAGCTTCGTCTACGATGGAATCGATCGGCTAGTGTCGCAATGGGATAAATGTGCCAACTGTTTTGGCGAATATTTTTGAGTATTTGTACTGTGTATAACTACATTTTAGTAGATAAAATCATTACCGTTACTTTCCACTAGCGACCGGGTTTCATTTGAAAAAAATGCCCCTTATAATACTGGAAGAAATCAATGTTTATTGTTAACCATACTATACCTTATTAATGTCTTGCATAAATGTCTGAGTACGCGTAAAAGGCTATAAAAACTATTTTGAGCCGCATGTAGCCCATGGGCAGCTGTTTGCCCCTGTTGAAGCTCGTTGTAGCTACCATACGATAGATTTGTTGAGATTTTTTTTCCTACGCATGGTTAGCTTTCCCTGACCAAGCATATTGGAGAAGTAAAAAGGCTTAATACCAACAAGATATTAAAATATCCGACTACGTTCGGAACCGTGATTTTGTAAATGCGTATAAATGGATAATATTTATGATATTTAGTGCCACTTATATTAGAAAATGTACATAAAATTGTTTTAAGAATATTATTAGAATAAAAATTATTTAAGTACAATATTTTGACAAAAATGAAGAAAAAAAATTTATTTATGTACAATATTTTGACAAAAAATGAACAAGAAATTATTTAAGTACAATATGTTGAGAAAAAATGAACATAGAATGACTAATTTTCAAAACATTCTCCTTTTATAAAAAATGCTTCTATTATAATAATATTTTTCCTGTGTATAGGTCAGACATCTGTACAGAGGCTGAAATAGAATATTTGAAATGTATAACTTAAAAGTGGATTTATCCATATTTTACTAAAACATTGTGAAGAAATTTTTAGAAAAAAAATGCCGATAATTATTTCAATTGGTGGTAAGTCTGAAAATAAAGTGAATTTTTCGAAACTCCTAGTTCAGACTCTCTGGAGAAGTCTTTACTCTCCAAGTTAATTTTTTGCCAAAATATTGTATTTCAATAATTTGATTTTTTGTCATAATGTCCTTAAAACAATTTTATACATGTATTCTATTCTAAGTGACACTAAATATCATGAAAACTTTTCATTTATGCGCTTTCCTAAAATTGTGGTTCCGAGCGTAGTCGTATACCTTAGTATATGAGGATTTCATATTCGAAAAAATAAGTTATTACGGAAATTTCAAACTTAATCCTCTATCTTGCCTAAGGGGGCTATTGCGACCATAGATCGCTTGTAAGCCAAGAAAGAATATTCATTTAATAATGTTTATTTAATAGAAATACCCTTAGGGACAAATTTGTTCTCTATAAATTATGTTGAAATTTCAATTAAGTTATATAAATTATAATTCAACTAACTTTTAAACTTTATATGTATTTCGCTTGTATATATTTTTTTCCGAAGTAAGAAAAAAATGTCCAAAATATTTCCTTTCACGCTTAAATCAGCCTTGATATATTCTTCTATAAAGTGTTCTCACCTCCCACTAGAGAAATCGCGTTTCCTCATCTTCATAAGCCCCCTTCCAAGAATTTAATTAAATACATGACATAGTTGGGATAAGCGCGCAATTAGTTTTCGGAAGCTTCAAGATAGAAAGCTTTATATATTCCTCTTGTTTGTTGATGTTACAGATGATTCTTTAGTTACTTAGTTCGATCTAAGTTTTTAGATATAAGTGAATCTCTTTATATACAAAATAAATGAACAAAACTAATATTGTTCTGTGTTTTTATTTTATTTTTCGTGATAGTTATATCATTGGGAGCATTGTAACTGCAATGCATTAAGTTTAATCTGTACGAAAGATAGAACATTGTTTATTTTGCAGACTATTCTACAGTCCACTCGTATCCTAAGTTTTTTGATCGTGCATCCCTACAACTGATACCATTATATGTAGCCCCCATCGCATACCCTAGGGTACACGTACTTCATTTTGGAGACTACTTTTGTAATCAATACTGTCTTTCCATAGGATGTACATGAAAAAAATCTGAAAAGAATTAAATAATAATGAAATAAAAAAATTCAGGGCATATATGTGTTGCGAATTGTTCTAAATCTGTAACTGATTGATTGATTGATTATATTTTGCCATTCTCTAATACGTCACTATATGTTAGAATATTAATCGTTTAATATTGAAAAAAATACATTATATTATAATGTTAGAAATGTCACTTAAATGATACTAATCCTTGTTCATTTCTCTAAAGAAAATAATTTTGATTTTAATGGTAATATTGACAAAAAATTCTAATTTTTATCCTAATGATAACTGTTAAGAATAGCTTTTAATGAGAGTAACCTGTTCTTAGTGCTTTCAAAGCAAGAATTCTAAATTAATTACTAAACTTACGACTATCCTTTAAAAATCACCCACTGTCGTTAATATACGTTTATATTGCTGTTATATGTATAAAAAATGTTTTATGTTAATGTTGTTTGTATAAAAAATGCTTTATGTTAATATTATTTGTATAAAAAAATTTTTATAATGCTGTTATTTGTAAAAAAAATGTTTTATATTGCTATTGTTTGTAGAGATAAAATTTTATGCACGTATCTTAGACAGTCGTAAGAACTTATTTCTATACCAACAGTGTTATCTAGAGGAGTCACCATATGTGTTATTAAGATCAAAATAATATCTTCACCAAAGAAAATGCATTCATTCTTAATCCTCCGTCCAACAAATGTAGATATCTAAACAAGAATATGATGAATTTGGCACAAATGTTGCCCATTGTAAATGCTCCAAAATGATTTTTTTTTAAATTTAAGTAAGTGTTATTCAGAACTGTTCTTCCTTAAAGAAATATTATTTAAATCTTTAACAGGTAAATGCGTCTGCAACATAAAGTATTAAAGAAACACACACACAAAAAAAATGTACACTCGTGATACT
Source organism: Trichonephila clavipes (assembly GCA_019973935.1). Lineage (NCBI taxonomy): Eukaryota > Metazoa > Arthropoda > Arachnida > Araneae > Nephilidae > Trichonephila > Trichonephila clavipes. Next base: position 69,552 of record BMAU01016396.1, on the reverse strand, counting down.
ATTTTTGGAGCAATACTATAAATACCGAATTGTCAATAACCAGTTTTCCTTAGTGCTTTACTTTAGATTCATTCAAAATTACACTCATGTCCATAAATTAAGGATAATTCAGAATCACACAGAAATTGAACTTTAAAATAAAAATTTCACCTGTAGAATTATCACACACATCTTGAAGAATAATATGCAAATTACAGGAAACCACCAGATGGCGCGGATAGTACGTCACAATGAAAAGACTGTAAGAGAAGGGTATATAAGGAATGATGACAAAAAAGTAAAATTGTTGACAAGCGCTTTAAAAGCCTTTCAGTGCAATAACCACATAGTTATGGCACAAAGGAAGCATTTGGATGATTTTTTACGTGGTAGAATTATTGGATGACTGGAATGTGGACGTACCCAGCTGGAAGTATCCGAGGAACTTGGAATCGCCCAGAGTGTCATCTCCAGGCTTTGGCAACGATTCCAAGATGATAGTAATGTGAGTAGATGTTACAGCACAGGTCACCCCCGAGTAACAATGCCGAATGAGGACTGGTATATAATTGGCAGTTACTGCCAAAAGAAACAGACCGAGCACAGCATCAGACCTGTCTCGTCAGCTCTCTTCAGCTACCGGTACGACAGTTTCAAGACAGACCGTGTACAGACGTTTAGGGCACATTGGTCTTTATGCTCGTAGGCGTGTAAGATGTGTACCACTTACCATAACTCAGTGTCACCTGCGATTAACCTGGAGTAGAGAGCATGCATTGTGGACACCACAACAGTGGTCTTGTGTGATGTTTTCCGACGAGTCCAGGTTTAGTTTGCAGTCTGATTCTCGCCGGACTTTAATATGAAGAGCACCAGGTACCCGTTACCACCAAGAGAACACCATTGAACGACATCGTTACGGTGGTGCAGGATGGCTCGTTTGGGGAGGAATTATTCTTGGTTCCAGAACTGACCAGCATGTTCAGAGTGTAACGATGACAGGCCACATCTATGGGGATGTCATTCTGGAACAACATGTACGTTTGTTTCGGGGTGCCATGGGGGGCTGAATTCCTGTGTATGGATGACAAAGCCCGTCCTCACCGTGCAAACATTGTAGACGAATGCCTTCAATCGGAGGATATCACCCGTATGAATTGGCCAGCATACTCACCGGACTTGGATCCAAGTTTGGCCGACGAATTGCAGCCCATCAACCACATCCCACCTGTCTACCGGAACTTCGGAGAGCATTGCTTGATGAGTGGTGTAATATTCCCCAAGATCAGATTGATAATTTTATACTCAGCATGCCTAGGCGTTGTAAGGCCTGTATTGCATCGTCCGGGAGAAATACTCCGTATTAACCATCATACTAACCATGTTATACTGTTTTTTTTTTGTAAATAGATTCTTTTTTGAAATTTGCTTCAGGGTGTAAAAATTGCAATTTTTATTAATTATGTCAAACATATAGCATCTTTTTTGCTCTTTACCTTTTGTTTAATAGACTTTACAAATAAGTCAAATTTGTTTTTCTTTTGCCTCTTTCTTTGCCTGAACTTCATTATCCTTAATTTATGGACATGAGTGTATTACTTAGCCAGTCTTTTGTCTAGATGTATTGATACATTGTGATATAAATTGAGTTTAAATACGGTCGTTAACATGTCTGTGCAGTTGACAAGAACAATGGACTGTATTAAATAATATCAAGTTTACTTTTTATATCGGAAAGCTAAAGAGTAATTATTTTACACAAGTTCAGAACTTAGTTCTGATGTTAGACAAGAGGCTGGCCAATATTCTTTGGTTAGTTGCCGGACTAAATATAAAAAATCTGCTGTAATCTCTAATAAATAACAATACCATGGACTCCTGTAAGAGTCCTTAAACTTCATCAAAACCTCAAAAAAAATTTGCCAATTTTATAATTGTAAATATTTTATGATAAATTATTCGGTTACCTGAGTACGTAGAACATTTTTGAATTTAAACAGGGAAAACTTTGCTAAAGCAATAGTACTTAGTAAAGGGTTTTCAGCCAACTTTCCAAAAAATATCAATGATTTTGAATGACTTACCTATTTACTTAGTTAATTATATGTAATGTTAAACAGCTGTATTACACATACACTATATATGTTGATTAAGCCAAAAATTAATAAAATGGCAAAAAAAAACAGGCTTGAACTGGTAGTGTTAGTAAAAAAGAAAAAATCGAAAACTATTTCAATGCTACAGACTTATCAACTCACAATATTGAATTTTCCACAAAAATCCGAATCAATATACTATCGAATAGACAAATTCACAGCTTCTTTCTGGAGCATAACACCATATATACACATATATGCATTTATTTATTGATCCATAGCTATTTTTACTACTTGTCGGGAAAAAAATCCGATACGAATGCGAAACACTTTTTAGTGTCCTCTGTGAATGTAGATAGGTGAATAAAATGCCCACTGTCCATCCATTTCTCTTGATGTGTATCTATTTCTATTCTTCTCCAGGGGGAAAGTTTCCTGAACTTCCCTGTCACTGTCCTGGACAAGGACTCTGCCGATGTAAATGACCTGGTGGTGAGAATAGAAGATGACAGCCTGAATCTCTTTGCGGTGAAAGATACCAGGATGTATGGAAATCTGGGAAACGGAAAGAATACTTTCTTCAATGCAGGTAAGATCAGACGTAGAAGAGAGAGTACTTTTCTTATTCAATAAATAGGTGCTAGCCAATTTTTTCCAAATTAAATCATTGTGATATTTCTTTACGTTATTCTCATTTATCGCATCGAATATTTTTAATGTTAATTATTTTTTAACAGTATGGCGTTTCTAGAGATAACAAAAAATATTAAAGGGTTATACATACTTTCTTTCAAGGTTTTGGAGAGCTGTTGTAAAAATACTAAGATGAATACAGCAAAAAGGAACATATTGTTACGAATTTTGTGTAAATAGTGTAAATAATTTGTATTTGGATGTGTAATGTTTTTGTATTACTCTATATTGTATTTAATTTACGTTAAAACTGTAATATTTACAAGCAACGCCATCTTTTAACGTTATAGTGGCGATTGAATGAGAACTTGACGAAAAGTTGGCTGTAGATCCAAGTTGGCATCAGTTTCGGCTACCGAGTTGTCAGGCAATTTGGCGTCTTTGGCGAACATTTTGGTGACATTGGCGACCATGTTGGTGAGTTCGGAACCCTCTGGGTTCTTCTAGAAACTTGGAGAAGTTGACTAATTTCATGCTCTACGACGCAAGCTGAATTTCTCGAAGTTACCGCCGGGCCTATAAATAAAAATCCTCATCCTCAGCGAAACAAGAGTCAGTCTTGTTTCAACCAGCGATTGATGAATATTGTTTTGACTAGCGACTTTCTCGGATGTGCTTGTGAACAATCTTTTATATACGTGTATTTTAAGCACTGATAATTGTACTTGAGTGCTGCTGAAGGTGTGAAAACCTTCTGAGATTTATTCTTCAAATATTGCTGTTGAATCCTGTATTTAAAGGATTGGAATTTTGATAATAAATTCTCATCGCTAAAGAACTGTCTTGTATTTTGCGACTGGTTTGCATAAAATCCTCGAATCCCGTTCAGCGTAACAATATGAAAGAATACAGAAAGTATTGAAGTTTTATTTACATACTTTACAGAGGTATTCTATTTGTGAAGCCTTAGTCACACCGCATACATCATTGCGATAGTCCCTTTCCTACCACACTCTTCTCAACATAGTACTATCAACTTTATTGAAATATAGTTTCCTTGTTATACGTATGTATCCGAAAAAAAAATTCGATCTTTTACTTAAGACCCAAGTTCTCGTACCTCTTTTTCCACGTGACGTAGCAAACTACATCAAAGAGTAACACGTGCTGTCAATAACATTGATAATATACCATGTTGTGTAGATTGTGGGGTAAAATCTTCTGCTTACACACATGCTTAAGCTGAATCTATATGAATGTAAATTAGCAATTGCATTTTAATGAAACAAAAAAAATGTTAATGATAGAAAGTTTTATAGTATGATGAAATTTCTGGGGTTTTTTTTTATCTAATCAAGTTTTTTATTGTGTTTGGAGCCCGAATAATCAATAGAATTTTTACATACTTTTAGAATATTTTAAATTTATGTAAAAATACTTTTCCTGCTATTGAATCCTTAATGAAATCAAGTATTTTGTGTATGTTGTCAAGTATGAAATAGAGCAAAAAATACACATAGTTGAATTCTTTTTTTTTTCCAATAAAAACTAAGATTTTAAGATGGTATGTCAATTTTTTTAAACTGAAATATGCGTTAAAAAGAGGAAACGATGTACCTTTCACAAGAAAAACAAATAGTGCCAAAATACGGCGTCTAAATGAGGTTATGTGCAATCGAAATAAATAACATGAACTTTGCTCCATTTGATACTTGACAAACTAATATATCCGTTAAAGTCAAACAGCTAAAAATAGAATTTTTACGGTTAACGGTTTTATGGTTATGGGAACAAAATCATTTTGTATCATTCATTTAAGAGATAAAAATCCATGGTCAATTAATAACAAAAAAAAAGCAAGAAGAATCCAAATATAAAAATTAAGTACTATTTATTATTAACTCTTCTTTAATAATGATCTGAAAAACTAAGAATTAGTTGTTCTAAACATATTTTCATTTATGTTCTTGCTCTGAAATTTTCAACATAATCTAAACATAATCTAATCATTGTAGACTAAAATGTGTTTTTATGAACGTTATTTGAAATTTTTTAAGAATTTTTTTAAGTTTTATTAAATGTTTGATAATGATTCTAATGCTGAACAAAAATTACTTTCCATGTTCTAAGTTAGATAAATTAATTCAAATAATTATTTTTACAAAAAAAAAGAACTATTTATACTATAGTAAGAGACATATTTTCTTGTATATAATGTTTATTTCATTTAAGATTACAAAAATACTACAACATGTAAAGTAGCTAAAGTATATAAGGAAAATACATTACATTACTGAATACTTTAATGATTTTAAATAATTTTTATCTCTTTGTAACAAATTTCTTAAATGAAATTTTATAACATTCATGATTTCAAGCATGGTAAAAAAGAACCTGCTCTAAGGACGAGAAAGTGAACAATTAATTGCAAGATAAAAAAAATACAGATATGTTTATATTAGTTTTGTATCTAATTTAAATACGCAATATTGACAGCAAAAATATTTTTTGATGTCAGCTCGATTTGAAATTGAGACGAAAAAAGTCACTCAATATATTTATTGATATAAATATAAACAATACAATAGAACTGGCTGGTTGTAAAAAAATGCTATATTAGAAAAGAAAAAAGTATAAAATTATTTCAATAACTTTCAAATTACGAGATCCTTTCTTAATAAAAACTACAGCCTGAACTATCAAACGATTTTTTTTAACAAAACAAGCGAATAATTCAGAATTAATTTGTTCGCACCAGGAACTCTGGTAACAGTGAGTGATTAATTTTAATTAAAGGAGAGAAAATGAAGTTATTTTGTACAAAACACATTTCGAAAAAGATAATAAGTTGCAGATGTTTCTCATATTGCAGTTATAGTTGAGTTGGAAAATTTCCAAGTTTTCAGTCATGCTTGAAAAAGATTTTAATATACCGAAATTTGGAATATATTGTTAAGATAAACAAAACTAACAGATGTATAATTTTTCTTTATTAAATGCTGAATTCGAATTTGACGTCTGAAAAAATGCACTTATTGATGAATCTCTAATTAATTAAAAAAATCATTGTTTTGTTAAAGGCTTTGCTTTAGTGTTCAGTCAAAGTACAACATAAATAGTTAATTTAAAAGTTGTTTATCTATTAATATCGTAAATTAATAAATTAAGGCAAATTAAAAGTTAAATTAAAAATTCGGAAGATAAATTAAAAAATTAAAAATACAAGCGTAAATGAATAAATAGGGATATAAATACAAAATGGCAAAATAGTTTCAAAATAAGAAAAGTGCATTACAAAAAATAGATTTGTGATGTACTATTAATTATATGCAACTATACAATGTTTAAAAACAATTTATGTGTGTTGTACAAAACATTGAAATATGAGATATTAATACAAATATAGAATAATTGTAAAAAAAGAAAACGTTAAAAACTGAAAACCACACAAATACTAAAAAACCAATACTAAAAAAAGATTTTCAGAGCTTTTTTTTTTTAATAGCGCTGAAAAATGATACTTTGTAAAATATTATTTTGTAGCAAAAAATTTGACTAAGTAAAAAGGGACACAATTAGGGAAAATATAACAAAATACGATCAGAAAACTAGGAAAAACATAAATTTAAGACTTATAAGAGAGATAGATTTTTTTAATATGGATAAATATTGAGAGAGAGAAAATAAAAAAGCGTACTTGTAATAGTAACGAATTCGAATTTTTTTTAACTTGTTAATTGAAGGAAATACTTTAGAAAAAATTCAATACTTTTTATTTAAAGCATAAGGAGAATTTTTATAAAGAGTTAAAAGTAATAGAAAAACTTTTAATAAACGAAACACACAAAAAGAGTTAGCAAGCACTCTGTAAATATTAGATCTACGGAACGTTGTAAAAGATTAAAGGAAGGTATATTTTGTTTTCATACCTTTCGTTTTTATAAGAACATAAAATTATCGGGAAGTAAACAGCGGAATAATTAGAATATGCATAATTCTACTTATTAAAAATTATTAAAAAATCTAGATTGAAATTTTGATTTTGCCTTTGTAGACCCACCGTGCAGAGGGGCTGATGCACGTTAAAGTTGTCGTGGCTCAAATTCCTAACTGTTTGAAAAGTGTGTGGAGCTCAGTTATCACCTTCATCACTTTACTGAGGCTCAAAATTACCAATCGCATAATTACCAATCTCAGTATCTTCTATTGTTCAAAATCCCATTAGCTCTTGTATTGCTTTATAGTGCAATGTTAATAAGTGAACGCGGTAGCTTAGGGGTCAAGGTATCGGATCGTGGCTGGCATGTCATGTGTTCGACCTCAGTACCACTAAACACCCGCTGTGCAGGGGAGCGATGCGCGTTAAATCTGTCGGGAGCTCAAACGTCCTCCCTTTGGTGTGGTAGTTAAGAGAGGGGAGCCAGCTCAGGTGTCGGCCTCGTCATTTGACCATGGTTCAAAATTACGAGGTTCGTCGTCAAAAGTCTTCACATAGCTGAACACAGTGTGTGACGTGAATATTCACTCACTCACGCAACGTTAATAAATATTCCCTAGCGAAATTTTATAAAAGAGAGAAGAACAAAGGATGTTTTTAAACGAAACAAACATATTACTGCGGAAAGTTGGGATAATAGCCTTTGTTGCTCCAAATACCGCATAAAGATATTAACTGTAAGTGTTTGAAAGTTATACTTTTTTTTCCCAGAAGAAAAATATTTCTATGATCAGAAAGATAATTTGCAGCAAAGGAAAATATACTCCTGCCAATAGACAGGAACATAGTAACAAGGACAGCAATAAGTAGGGTTGACTTTTTGGCGACAGGTTTGTTAAAAACTAAAGAGTGTTTTTTTTTAAGATAAAGAAGTTTAAGTTGGCATTACTTTCCAAGATGGCGACCTATTTAACGGCTGTCAAGTGATTTATTCTCAGTTTAGTTTGGCAATTCATCAAAACGATCATCAAGCAAGGCGCAGATTCGCCGAATGGGCCCAAAACGAGATTGCCGTTGTTCCCGATTTTCATAAGCGAATTTTGTTTAGCGATGAAGCGCACTTCTGGTTGAATGGCTACGTCAACAAACAAAATTGCCGCATTTGGAGTGAAGCTAATCCCCAAGTGTATGTCGAAACACAGTTACATCCAGAAAAAGTGACTGTTTGGTGCGCTTTATGGGCTGGTGGAATCTTTCTTCAAAAACGATGAAGACCACAACGTTACAGTCAATGGTGATCGGTATAGAGCCATGATTACTAACTTTTTCATTCCTGAATTGAACAATCATGATGTCTAGGAGCTGTAGTTCCAACAAGACGGCGCAACATGTCACACAGCTCGTGCCACAATCGATTTATTGAAACACACGTTTGGTGACCGCCTAATTTCACGTTTTGGACCTGTGAATTGGCCTCCAAGATCTTGTGATTTAACACCGCTAGACTATTTTCTGTGGGGCTATGTAAAGTCATTGGTCTATGCGGATAAGCCACAAACGCTTGACCATTTGGAAGACAACATTCGCCGTGTTATTGCCGATATACGGCCACAAATGTTGGAAAAAGTCATCGAAAATTGGACGTCCAGATTGGACTACATCTGAGCCAGCCGTGGCAGTCCTATGCCAGAAATCATATTTAAAATGTAATGCCACAAGTTTATCTTTCGAATAAAAAAAATTCATGTCAATCGAATAATACATCGTTGTTTTATTGCAATTTAAAGTTCTATACCTCTAAAAAAACACCCTTTATAAGTAACCCAAGACAAGTATAGAAAGATTTGGAATGATTATTTTGGAAAATATCTCTAAAATCTTTTAGAGTACAGAAAAGCCTTTATGAAGGTCATGTAATGAAGTGAGTATATTAGAGTTTAGCAGAGACTTGGGTATTTCAATCAGCCTATGCGTTACTGTGATTGCAGATTTTATTTGCCGTGTTCTGTTTATGTGATTTTTAAATTGGTGTTACTTCTGAGGGCTTATGGACACTTGTGTCATACTTAAAGGGATCTTTTGCACTCGTTAGAGAATTGCAAAATAAAATTTCCCCTTACACCGGCAGAAGTTGTTCCTTAAGTTTATGTATCATCTTTTTTTTTTAAACCTTCTAGACATGTTACAATATACATTCGAACTTCCATATAACGAAACTCTATTTGACGAATTGTTCTATTTTGTGGACTTTTTCCTGGAACTAAGAGCATTTTATATACTATTTTCTTCGCAAAATAGCCTCCAAATAGTTAAGTGCATTTTCTTATTAACGAACTTTTTTCCTTGTGATTCAATATTTTTTTCTCCCTAGTTTTAAAATATTTCAGGATACTTTGGAAATTACTCTTCCTTTTAGTACATTTTATGGTGAACAATGAACTTAAATATACTTTACCAGGTGCCGAACTCCCCGAGAGCAATGGAATGGCCCTATTTTTTCAAGCAAAAAATTCAAATAAAACTAACAAATTGTATCAGTAGTTAAATTTAAAAAAGCATGTGGAAATCTATGCTTAAAACTATTGGTTATAAAACAATATAAGTTTAAAATTAGAAATGGTTGCTAAAAAGAATACATGAATTCTTTAATACAAAATTATTTCTTAATGTTGAAAATACAGGAGCCAGTTCCTGGACAATGTTTCTTTTTTTCCTTGAATATTTCTCTGGTGGGTAAAAAATATAAAATAAATGGATATAATTTTTTTAAAAAAGTGTGAATAATTACATTTTTAAATAAAATGTAGTGTTTATGAATTTTAAACTTACTTTATGTGATTTTTTAAAGTATAATCAAAGCTGAATCTCTATTTAGCAAATTTTCCATGTAACAAACTTTTTTTCGAGATTCAGCAACTTTTTTAAATAGAGGTCGGATTGTATACATAAAAAAACAATAAATACTTGCTAATAATAATTGCAATAAATACGTTCTAATATTCGAACAGAATAAGCAGGAAAACTATTATACATATATATACCTATGTATATATTTAAAATACTCTAGTTACAGGATGCTCGAAATCATCTTTATCATGCACACTTAAAATAATGCAAATGATTTATTACAATCTTACTTAACAGAGATAGTTAAATATGTTTAGTATTCTGTATTGCTTGCATATTGTTAACATTCTCTTATCAGATTCATGCAACAATGTTTCTCAATTTGACGTGAACTAATGTGATTTAAATCCATCTGAGTTTATTCAGTATAAAATAGTTTGGATTACTACATTAATTTAACAAATTTTCTCTCTCACAGAGAGGTTTATTCATAGTGTAAAGGCCTTTAATTCAACGATATGCTCAAATGATAGCGAGAATCTCATTTAACCCATTATAGGTAATTGTCGCTGTAACTTTGTAAATTGTTTGAACACTAAAAAATTATCTTTTCTGACCTATAAAATGTCGGTTTGAAATTTTGATAACTATTGCTACGTATATTGGGGTTCGAGAATTTTATGTTATTAGTCAAAGAGCAAAACAGTTCTTTAAGAGAGATGAAAATTTATTGTGGAACAAACAATATCCTTAGAAATACAGAATACAGCAGCAAAATTTGTAAAATAAATCCCAAACAGCCTTCACGCCTTCTTTAGCACTCAGACACAACTATAAGTGTCTAGAAATAATAATACTTAATGATTCAAAATATTCGAAAACCCTCACTCGCTCTATCGTTACAACTAATCGCTAGTCGACTCTTCAACGGCCAACACAATACTCATTTTCTGCAAGTGACTCCTATTTATAGGCTAGATAGATTCTTTCTGGAAAGATCCGCTTGTAGATCGTGATGTTCATAGATTTCTCCAAGAATTTCTGAAAGAATCCACATGATATCCAAGTCACCAGAAATGGTCGCCAACCTGCCAAAGTGTTTGCCAACTAGCTAAATTTGATCTGCAAAAATGATGCCAACTTGGCTGTAACGCCAATTATTTGCCAGCTTACGACTGAAACCTTAATATAATGTAAGAGACGCTGTTGATTGCGAATATTACAATTTAAAAAGTTTAAAATAAATACAATCAAAAGTAATATTAATGTAAAACAAAGTATATATTAATAGAACCACATATAAATTACTTACACTATTTTAAACATTCATTTCACAAAATTCATAACACTATCTTGTTGATCAGAATTAGATTCTATGATACAGCTCATATTAATATATTATTTAAAGTAGAAAACAAAGATAAAGAAAAATATTCCTGGTGAAGGCGGCTGGAGTCAAACTAGAGTATTGTCTAGTCAAAATTAATTGATTGATTGATGTTTAAATTTTTAAATAATAAAAAAATATTGTTTTTATTAAGGAATAAACGATTGTGCCACTTTCAAAAGATGTGTCCGTCACCAATAGCCACTCAGTTGCTTCGCAGCGAGTCGTTAATAAACAATCAATCAAGTAATCGCTATCCTATATCAACCCTTTTGCATAGATAAGAGATGGCGAACCAATGACACGCGTGCCATTTATGGCACGTGACACAATATTTTTGGCACGCCAGTGATCAAAATGGTTCGTATGTTATTTCAAAATTTCAAAGTTCACTATAAAGTATTACGAATAAACGCGAGTGATCGGTCGCGGGGCGGCGGGGAGCGCCCTCGTTTGTTATTGTCTTGCCTTAGTTATGTCGTAAACTACAATTGCTTATGATGTAAAGTCTGTCTACGCAAAGCATAATCAATTTAATTGATACAACTGTATTTAAAAGTTTATTTGTGTTATATTTACGATTTTTAACTAGTATTTAACGTGACTATTTCGGCAAAAGAACAAAGAGTGCATGATAGTAAGTGTAACAGAGAATTTCAAAATTGGTGAACCGAGAGAAACATGCTATTATTAGTAAAAGTGACAAAGCGGTGTGTGTTTTATGTTCTGGAATAGTGGTATGAAAAAAATCGTCTGTGTAAAATGGTATTATGAAACAAATCATAAACCCTCTTGTCAAAAAAGTGAACCACAGCAAAAATAATTAATTGCTTTGAAACCGTTTGGCAGACGACTCCCATTCAGCATGTATTCTACAAAAGGTAACATCTTATAATCATAATATAAGTTATTTGTCACCCACAATCTGCAGCAACATAAGTCATACTCAGTGCCGATTTAAATTTATTTTGGCTATCGGGCGCGAAAGATCTACAGACCCCTTAGTACTGGAGGAATGAAATTTATAACCAGAAAATCTGGTTAAATAGAGCTTATCTGGGCCTCGGGCGCCTGGGCGGCCGCCCCACGCGCCCAATGGATAAACCGGCAGTAGTCACACTAATGTTACTCTACATACATTACACACACGTACTACTAAAACATTTATAACTGTACAGTGCAAAATGTGTTTTTTCACAGTAAATAGAGTTTTGTGCTGTTAGTATTTAGTTTTGTTTTTTCCCAATAATCACAAGTCAAAATTATTTGACGGCACGTCTACACCTCATTAAACATTTCTTTAGAAAAAAGAGCACGTTAATCCATAAAGGTTGGCCTCCACTGCCATAGGTATTTATTGCGAAGACATAAATATAATGCTGGAAATAAACCTTCAACCTGCTTTTATCTTAAATATCTATCTCTCACCTGGAATTTCCGATAGGTGAAGTATCGGCAGATCGTGATGCAAATATTAATCATACCGCTATCAAACGTGCAGCATCTAATTTACATAAAGTTTTGTACTAAGTTCTTTTCTCTTATGTGGCACGAGTTCTTCCCTTAATATATAAATGCATGTGATTTGCTTATTCAAGAGATAGATGAATTATTATTATGAATGTTTCTTAAGATGTTAGCAAGCTGAGTGTCGGATTAATATGTTTATATAGGTTTTTTGAATTTAACTCTTTGTTTTAATAAATTTTAAGTTTTCCAGACTTTGATTTATAGATTCGCGAGTTTCAGTACGTTAATTTCACATAATTCGCCTCATATAATACATTGGTGTGCAAAACTTAAGCAACAATGTAAAAATTGAGCAAATAGCCATGAAATTGCAGAAACGGAGGTCTGGAGATTAGTACAGTGAACACGTAAGTCAGTAGAAACGTCATGCGTCTGCAAATATCAGGAATGAAACGTCAGAAGCGTCGTGAGCATACGCAAAACACGTGATGTCTGCGCGCGCTACTCAACAGTGATGACAATGCACAGCCACATCGGAGTCTTGCTGTTGAGGAGCTGCTGGAAAGTGAAGATATCACTCGAATGGATTGGCCAGCGTACTCCCCAGATTTAAATCCCCTCGAACACGTGTGGGATGCTTTAGGGAGACATATTGCAGCACGCTTACATCATCCGGAGAATACCCAACAACTCAAACAGATGCTGATTGAGGGATGGGCACTCCTACCGCAAGAAATGTTGCACCCGCTGGTTCTGAGTATGCGGAGACGGTGCGAAGCAACCATTGCAGTGAGGGGAGGGCATACACCATATTAAGGAACATCTGATTGTTGTTCTTCCTGTTGGATAGACAATCATGAGTGACGATACTATGCGTTCAATAAAGCTTGTTTTTGTCTGATTCCATTCCGTATGCATTGTACTCCTTTTTCAGCGCCGATGCTTTCGTCATCTTTTACTTACATAATACTCTCCCTCATTTCTGAATTTCATGTCTCTCAGATGATTTTTCGTGAAGTTATGGCAATAAACCCACCTGTTGCTTAAGTTTTGCACACCAGTGTATATCTTAAATAGAATTCTTGTTAGTATATGTATATATTTTGAGAGATAGTATTAAATTTAATTATAAAATAATTATTTATTTTATCGTTCGATCGTACGTTTCAAACTTAATACAATGTAATTATTTTATGTATAGATTATGAATAAATAAATAATTTATAGTTGTCCATTAAAACAGATAAGTGTTTCCTCATAACGGCACACACACCAATAGGAATTTTTTGTTCAGACTTGTGAACGGATTAAAAAAATTGTGATCCGTAATTGTGAATCGGCTCATGTTCCATCAGGATATACATTATTTTCCTCTTTTAATTGTTTTCCAATATTCGGTTTGAAAATAGTAATTTAAACATATACACCTCTCTCTATTCTAACACTTTTAATAATTTACCTTTTGAAATGCGTAACAGCTTTTTTTTAAAACCAATTGCTCGAGATATTAGTGAGATATCATTGTTTATTACGCTCGATGTTAATAAGTTATCTTATTTTCCCTCCTCAAAGCGATAATTCCAATTTTTAGAAAAATTCTGAATTATTTTATTAATTTATATTTAAATTTTTGCTACAAACATTCATCATTTCTTACAATAAAAGCAATCATGATAGCCTGGAAAGTAGAATATTAATCTAATAGATAGTAAATTACGGATTCATTATATAAATCTATCGAGATTCACGTTGGCGTGGATTGGAAGTTTGGAGTATGGGATGCCATTTCGAGTATCTTCCTAGTCATTTCAAGGTTACAGGGGGCGTCGCCAATTGTCATCGTATTATTTCAGAGTTTGACGCAAATAAAAATGAAATCGTGGATTCTTATCCTTCAGTTTCCTTATTTTAAGGAATGTAATACTCTTTTTATTGATTGAATCCAACGAACTTTTGAATGATTGCTTATTATATACGCTCCACAAGGCAACATAACAGTTATTAGAGAATGGAGATAATAGCCTTTGCTGCTCCATATCCCACAAAACCAGAACTAAACTATAGGAAAATGTGTGAACCCGTTATTTTGAGTCTCAGTCGAGTGGTGAAGACGACACATGAGGTGGTTCTCACAATCTCCAAACTTCCAGTTCCCGCCAGCATGTATATTTTGTGTGAGCCTTTACAGATTTAACATCTATCCCTCCTTCTACACTACAAATCCTTTGCGATGTCGAAACTCGAACACAAGACTCGGCAAAAATTATGCCGGTCACGAGTTCGCGACCATGACCACTCACCTACCGTGACTTCTTGCACCTCTGATTTAGCATATAATGTATATAATCACAAGTAATATTAATATTCGTGCTTGAGTGAGTGAATATTAACGTCACACTATTCAGCTACACGAGGGCTTTTGGCGACTGACCTCGTCATTTTGAACCATTGTCAAGTGACGAGGAGGGCTCCCGAGCTGACTCCCATCTCTTAACGACCACGCCAACGGGAGGACGTTTGAGCTCTTGGCAGATTTAACGTGCATCTCACCCCTACACGGCGGGTCTTTAGTGGTACTGGGTTCGAACTCATGACATGCCAGCCACGATCCGATACCTTGACCACTAGGATACCACAGCCTTTCATTAACGTAGCGCCACGTGTGCTGGGATAAAGTCGTGGCCGTGGTAGCCGAGTGGTATAGGTATCGGACCGTGGCTTGCTTTGTCACGGGTTCGAGCCCAGTACCACTAAAGACCCACCGTGTAGGGCAGCGATGCACGTTAAATCTGTCGAGAGCTGAAACGTCCTCCCGTTGGAGTGGTGTGGTAGTTAGGAGAAGGGGGTGCCAGCTCAGGTGTCGTCCACGTCACTTGACCATGGTTCAAAATTACGTGGTCCGTCGCCAAAAGCCCTCGTGTAGCTGAACAGTGCGACGTTAATATTCAATCAATCAATCAATCAAGCTGGGATAAAGTCTACCACAATATATTGCGCTTTTCTTATTTTAAAAAAGAGGATATAAGAGTAAGTGGCAGAATTTATCAGTTTTAGTATCTATTAAGATCATGAAATAGTTTTTTTTAATTTTAAATTTACCTGTTTTCCGAGAATCGGTTTTGTTTAATGAAATAATGTAAGATAGGAGAGATTCAGTGTTCCGCGCTTCTAACGATGGGTGATAAGGGGTTTATTGGGGTTATTGTTTTGGAAACTTAACAGCAAAAACTATGATAAATCCTTTCAAATGAAATGGACAATAGGCTCTGTGATTCTGATTTCGAAATAGATAATATTTTAGAGATTGATCACGAGACTAACTCCGAGCAAGAAATTGTTGCCGGGATGACTGATTTGTAATCTTTGGCTTTAGAATAAGTTTTTTTACCGGAATAGATGGAATATTGTCTTACTAAATAGCTATTCATCAAAAATTGTGTGTGTGTGTGTATAAACAGGCTTCCTAATAAATTTTAACCTATTTAACTCATGACACTCTAGCCGTGATTCGATACCTTGGCCACTCGGCTACCGCGGCCTTTATTATTCGTGTAACTATGTACTTTTTACTGACATCAATTGCACCAGAAAAATATATTAGATTTCTAATGCATTTTCGGAGATACATTGTATATGTGCTATTTGTTCATAATGCCGCCTATCAGACGGTGTCAGGTCGAGTAAATTCATCGTGGCAAAGGGCTAGATGAAAGTCTGTCTTTCGACATACCTTTGAGCACCATTAAGGGGATAGTAAGATTTAGCTCGGTTCCACCCCAATTTTGAAGATGAGCACCCTGGAGGTGGTCAGCGGTTTCCCATTGCTCTTCCTCTTCCACCAACCTCACGAGAGGACTTGCGACTCGACGTCTATTTAAAGTGGCCCCCATGCGTCAAAGGCACTATACAGTTACAACCACCGGTATTCGAACCCAGACCCTATGGCACAACAGTCATCGTCACTAACCACTTTTCCGGATGGGTGGCTTCATTGTATTTGTGTGGGTGAAGTGTTGCCCCCGTCATTTGCCTCGATCTTTCAATACTCTACAGCATTGTTTGGGAGTAGAGGTATAAGGAAACTGAATACAATTGTTGTCAAACTTTCACAAAAATCATTAACAATATTTTTAAAAGGTGTGCTTATGCCATAAATCATTTTAGTCACCGTGGCCGAATTGGCAGGGTCACAAATTCATTGCTGACATTATTACTGTCCGATTCTACGCGTATTTCTGATTAAAACAAACTAAAACTGTGTTCGGGGAATTTTAAGTATTTGTTTGGTAATTTTTTCACGCATCTCCGTGCTCCTGTCAGCTACACTTTTAGACCATGCCTTAGACTGACTCCATGGAAAAATCAATCCCCAGGAGTATGTTGAGAATCGCATTCATAAAACTATAACCCTGTGTGTTTTTATAAAAGATAAAACAAGATTGATAAGAAAAATAGACATTGAAGACTTAGCAATCTTGTAAGGCGTATGCTTTCTTGCTCAGTGATTGAGTGAATATTGAAGTTGCACTATTCAGCTACTCGAGGGCTTTTGCCAACGAACCCTCAAAATTTTGAACCATGGTCAAATGACGAGGACGACCACTTCAGCTGGTACCCCTCCCCCCCACTCCTAACTTACACGCCACACCACTAGACGATGTTTGAGCCTAGACATAACATGCAGCACCCCCTCTCCAAGGCGGATCTTCAGTGGTTCTATGTTTGTCCATTACCTTGACATCTTCTTGTCCAACACGATATTAAATACACGATATTAAATTTGATTTAACTATATTCATTTGCAGTATCATCTCTGTTGATCTACAAATATCTACAAGTCGTTAAGAAGATATTGTTGTATTGAACCATATTTTTAAAAAAATTAGTATGAAAAAATTACATTTTATCTTTTAGATTCCTTTACAATTAGGTTCTTGTAAATGTCACCGGATTTATTGCCAATGATGGTGATATTTTTCATTTTTACATTTTTCTGTGTAATCAGTATATCGCAGTTTGAGAAGCTTGTTAACGTGTTTTTATTTTCTTGCAAAAATGAACAAAAGGAAATTCGTAATATTATTCATCCCTCCAAAACTTTTGATACATTCAACAATTTATTTATAGTTAAAGCTAAACTACATTTCTCTTTGTTTTTGTAGATATACAGTCCCGCTCTGTTTTGACATTTCCGGAGAGAGAGTATGATTTTACCGTTGTCATCGAAGACACATCTCTGTTGCAAAAAGATAGAATGGTAAGATTTGTTTTCTTGATCATTTTTATGTCAATTGATTCCCTTTCTTAGAATACAATGTATAGATTCTGAGAAGAAATATTTTTAAGGTAATTTATTTGCCTATATATCTGACATTTGTTTGAAATATAAGATATTTATTGGTTTACTATAAAGTCATTCTTTCTGTTATAGTTCCCCTTCTGTGAAAGATATTAAAAAATTATTAGTTCAGAGAACTTGATGTTTTTTCATATAAAGTATATCAGTACAAAATAATATAATTTTTATTCTGAATAAGAAAGTTTTGAAAGAATAAATAAATTAACATATATTTATGACAATTCTTTTCTAAGTATTATGCTTTTAATAAGTGGTGTATTTTAAATGAAATTTCAATTGATAATTTCTATGAAATATAGAACAATACATGTGAGGTAGTAAAGTTTTTGCTACGAGGAATAAAAAAATTTTCACTGGTAGGAGATGTGTGATTTAATGCAGCAAAAATAACAAAGTAAACTGTAATTTGAATACTAAAATATTTAATTGACAGTTATAAAACAGTTTCTTGAGAAATAAAAAATGTTCTTCAATTATCGAATAAAAATTTCATTTTTTGAAATATTTTTTAACCACAGTTCAATTTTTTTCTGCAAGAAAAAAAACAAGTAATTAAGGATATTTTTTTAATCGCCACACAAAGCAAAAAATTCCAATTATTTTATTCTTCCAGTATATAACTCTTTTTTTTTTACGTGTTCTCCCTCCTTCAATTACCTCTGGAGCTCTTTATGATATTGTTTAATATTTTGATTTGGGAAATAATCATGGCTATTTAAAAATATTTGAAGTAAGAATGAGGAAGATTTGATTTTTGATTTTAATTAGCCTTGTTTTCTGAAGCGACAAGACGTTATTGCTGACTGGCCTCTTAATTTTGAACATCGGTCAAATGAAGAAACCGCAATCTAATTCACTTCTTTGTCCAAACTTCCACACTACGCCATTTTGAGTGCTTTGAGCCTGTATACATCTAACATGCATCATTATCATTTCTACACGAGAGGTCTTTAGTGGCACCAGGAGTCAAATTCACAAAATGAACAACGCCAAGGGGGGCCATAACCACTCGGCCCCCGCGGTCGAGAATGAGAAAGAAGAGATAGAGATGTAGTATTGTGCATTGTCTGCGAGTTAGATAAACATCAATAGTTTTAGATATGCTGTCATCTTAGAGAAGTATCGGCGTGGTGTGGATGTGTTTGAAGAGTGTAGTGCCTGCTTAGATGCCGTCCTATTCACTTGAATGATAATTAAAATTGCAAAGTATGTGATAATCGTCCTGGATTCCATCCTGGACACCAAGATTGAATTGAGGCAAAGAACGACCAGACGACATTTTTACAGTAACAAATATATATTCACTTGAATCAATTATCAACCATCTAATTACAAAGATTTATCAAGATGTCTACGTCAATGTGATTGGCCCTTACTATTAAATTAAATCACGAAATATGATACTTATCAAATATTAAACTCAATATCGAACGGGACTACCGGAATAAGAGGACCGAGAGATACACGCAATTTGAATTACTAGCATTCATTAACTTTCCACTAACTTTATTATATATTTACTCTTATGATCCGATAATCTAAATTTAAATATCACCTGTCTTTTTACTTCCCTACTTTCCAGGTGGATCAAACTTTCCAGTTGTAGATCGCTACCTAATAATCAGTGAGATGCTAATCGCGCAATCAACTTGAATCTTCTTAGAACTCCGTCAACCTTACTCTTGGCGTATAACCTCTTCTGCTAACTTACAACGCTCTCCTTAAGTACTTTGACTAATTTGGATATCCCGGTTTCTTCTTTTAGAGCTGGTTGGAAATATACGCGAATTTACAATCCCCAAAATTGCCCAAGAGTATTAGTGATAAAGTGCCGTACAGATCCGTCACAAGTATGTCTCCAAAAGTGCGATGTTATACGGCTCGATTCCTTCTGGAAATCCTGAACTTCTATGTGGCCATCCCTTAAAGTTGTCTCTGAAATTTAAGGATATGGTTAATAGTTTGATAGGATTCGATAATAAATTTCGCTCTTGCAATGTATTTACCATTGAAGTATCTGAAGTTATGTTGAATAAAGTGTGTTTTTTTCCAGCATAGCTCTAGCATCCATTCCACAACATTAGTATGAACTCTCATTTGTCTGAAGTTAAGAATTTTTTTTCATATTCTCAAGATTTGTCCTTTTCAGTTGATCATGTATCCACAAATTATGATGTACGTCGTAAATATCAATGGTATCTAACTCTAGGGGCCAATTTAAACAGTCCAATGAAACTATACAGAAAAATAGAATTATTAAAACTTACATACACTAATGCTCAAAATTAGAGTACTTTCGGCAACGAACATAAAAGATTTGCTTTATTATCTTAAGAAATAATGGATAAAATATAAATAACGATATTAGATAAAAGTAAATAGGTTGAAAAAATATAAAAAATTGGAACTAATTTGATATCCAAGTGCTACGTACCCAGCGCTATTTGGCGCAATTCCTTAATCGCGCCAAGCAGCGCTTGTTGAAAAATATAGAATCCAAAATGGCGGCCTAGGGGGTAACAAATGGTCAAGAAAATAATTTTAAAGAACTATTTTTAAATATATTGAAATATATTTCAAATAAATAATATAGGAATAGTTTGAAAAAAACCAATATTAGTCAATAATTAATATCAAAGTAATATAATAACTATGTATAATAATACTTATATTATGTAATATGCAATGAGATAATCATGTAGTATAATTTAATAATAATTATTATATGTAATAACACTCGAATTATATAATAATAATTATTATTATAAATATGTAAAATGATAATAATTATAAATAAATGGTTTAATATAATATAATAATAATTATAGTATGAATAAAGTACTTACATAATATGTATTAAAACTAATAATGAATATCAATTAATAATTGCTAATAACTTGCAATCTTCCAAAAACTGTACATTCCTTTAATGAGTTTCATTGAACAAGGAACAGTTTAAAATACATTATTTAAAAGTATAATAAAATTGAAATGCTTAGTTTGCAGCAATAATTAAAAGCGCAGCCCTTATATTCTTTAAGAAAAATATCCTGGTACTCACCAATGATTTTAGAAATATCCATATTCAAAAATAGCACAAAATGCAATAGACTGAAGCAGCTACCTTGAAAAATGATTGCAATGAAAATGGTTATATTTTTAATTAAATCGAATGAAAATCGTCTGAAATTAATAACGTTACCGCAGGAAAAAACAATAAAACTAACTATAATATCTCCATGGCAGCCACATTAGCATTAGCATTAAAAATATCAAGGTAACCATATTGTAGTGTTACCGCCCACATTGGCGAACATAAACAACTTGGCGCGAAGCACTCGTATATAAAACGCACCGAAAAATCAATCAACGGTTAAGGTACGACAGTGGAGCCGAATGGTCATGGTCGTGAACTTGTGCCCGGTGTTTTCTTTTTTAAGTAATCATTGCAAGGCTGTTGCCTTTAAATATCCACCTTTAAGAGAGGATGGTGCAAGTTAAATCTGTTGAGCTCCAAACTCTTCACGTTGGCTGGAAGGGGAAATCTTGAGAGTGGGGTGATAGCTCATGGTGTCCTCGTCAACTTCACCACGGTTCAAAATTACTGGGCCCGACGCCAGTAACTTTCGTATTGCTTTAACGAAGTTGAAAATGATTAAAAAGAAACAATGTTTTAAATTTACCGGTTTTCCCCCACAGTAATCATTATTTTGTTCAGAACTCGAAATTTGAAATAAAGACATAGTAAATTATAAAAAGTTTGTCAGAAAAGTGTATGATCTGTATCTAGTATATCAATTCTTCCATATTTATGAGGAATGAAAATATTTGTATACTGTCTATATATATATATATATAGAAGCTTTAAAAATGTATGTATTGAAATTTTTAAAATAGATATTTGTCAGCTACAATTCCAATCTTTGTGTTCTTGACATGTTTCGAGACATTCAAATTGAATTTTCATAAAAAAAAAAAAAAAAAATGTAGAGAGAAATTTTTATAAAAGAATACATCTCTCTGATGCTAAAATGATAAAATCCCATTTTTTTTCCTTTTTTTTTTTTTTTTTTCATTTTTTTTTACTTGAAAGATTATAAACTTTTTTTATAAGTAAGTTTTCAATTTAACTTTTAATGACAGGAATAAATGTGCTTTTCTGGTGTTTTTGATAAATAAATAAATAAATATATATCACACTTCTTTTTAATTTTTGTGTATTTTAAACTGTGAGAAGTTTTAAAAAGTAAATTTCAACTACTTATATATTTATTGTTCTAGACACGTTTGTTTTTCCCGAATACCTTACAACCCTGTATTTAAACAAAAGAATTTATTAAATTACGTTATCACGACACATTTGTTATTCTCTGAATTCTTATTTAATTTTACATGCCAAACAGTCCTCAGAATAACAAGTAGGAAATATTTACACGTCTTTATAAAAATAAATAAGTACGGATGAAAGTTTTGTTTCTCGAAAAAATTTCTAATTAACTGCAAGTGGAAAGCGATACGTGGAAAAACATATTTTATGTAAGTGAATTTTTTAATAATTAGTATATTAATTAAATTCAGACATTCAATGAAAATTTTCTTAATTATATATTTTCAAAATGTGAAGAAACTTATTTCAAATTATATTACGAAATTATTTTTCATTCTATTTGGTTTACCTAGAATTTTTGGTGCATTAAATTATTTTCTTCTTGCAAATTACTGGACATTTTTATTTCTTTTTTTAGATGTACAAGGGAATTATAATTAAAGTTCCCTTTTTAAAATGCTGTGTAA
The DNA here is from genome assembly GCA_019973935.1 of Trichonephila clavipes. NCBI lineage: Eukaryota > Metazoa > Arthropoda > Arachnida > Araneae > Nephilidae > Trichonephila > Trichonephila clavipes. The sequence goes on along the minus strand of BMAU01016396.1, from coordinate 47,050 downwards.
AAGAACCACTAGTCAAATTTCAATAATATATACACGAAAAAAAGGGAAATACTATGGCAGCAAAAAAAAATCTCCGAAGTGTGTAAATAGATAGCCGTGTGAGCGGCATAATTGAAGTGGATTCAGATACAAATGCCATTTTAAATTGAATTTCAATGGCTTTGTCATAAATTAATTAAAATAACTGTACTGTTCAGTGTGTAGGATTGTTTCGGTTTTTTAATGAAAAAATGACTTACAAGCCATTCAAATGTTGTTGCAATATTAGTGGAAAAAGCCCATCCATCACTGCAAGGTTATACCATACTGGATGGGGAAAATCAGTTTTAGTTGTCCTTTGGCCAAACACCGCATTAAAGGAACAATGAAATCGTCGATGATTTTTTTCATATGCCATACAATTTCCTCTTCTTCAAGCATGTTTAGTTTAAATTTAAAGTCATTCTGAGTAGTGGTTTATATTTTACAATATTTCGAATGGGGGACTTTAATTATAATCTCCCTTTATATGGAAATATTAAAAAATTTCGACTGAGATAAATCAATGTTTTACAAAATAGAGTAAAGAACATACACATTTTTACTCTTATAATCCTGTATTTAATTCATTTAACAAACATGGCAAACATATTTTTCACAAACGACTTCGAGCTTTATTCATAGACAAATAAATCTATTTTAAAGAAAAAAAACTATTTAATAGAGGCAACATAGAAAAAAGGTACTATATATATTACTAAAAACTTCATGTTCATAATAATTGTTGTCGACCAAGTAAGAATATTGTTAAAAATGAACTTCTTATGCAAATGATTCTCATTATCTTTCATTTATGGTGTTTTTAACATTAAATTACTTTTCAACTATATTTATGTAGTTTTGCTTTAACATATTACTTAAAATTAAGCAATTCTTTTTTTTTCAGGTTATTTATAAAATTTCTGTTGTTAATGAAACTGAAGGGGAATTAGAATTGAAAGAAATGTATGAAATCAATATTTCCTCCAATGCCGCACCATACTCCAGAGTAAGTGAATTTTATTTATTTTAGCCCTGATCTTTAATTTCAAGTTTATTACGAACCAAGTATTCAAGGAAAATGAAATTAATTCCCTTTTTATAATAAATGCTTATTGAAATCTGGTAAAAATAAGAGTTATATATAATTAATTTTGTTGTAATCTGTTTTGTATTAACTATCGTTACTAGAAAATGAAACGAGATTTCCATTAGATATCTATTATTATTATTAAATTATTTCAGAATTTATTTTAAGTTAATAAAATCTCTTATGCTTTACGACTTTTTATCTATGGGAATTTTTATTACATAAGCTAATGTATACTTTTATTGGTTTTCTAAAAGACCATGTGTAAATAAGAGTTGCAAAGGCAAAATTTAAATAAGATTACACATGTAAATATTTTTTTTACATCTGCAACAGTAAAACTTTTTTATGAGAAAGGTAGTTATATCTCTAAAATTTTAAACAATTTTTAAGAATTAGAAAGAAAAATGATTTTATTTTAATAAAATAAACCACACGGTTGAAATTGAGAACTATTTCAAGTAATTTACAAAACGCCTCTCTTTCATGGTATAAATAAGCATTTACACAAAAAAATTTGGTAATAAATTGAGAAAATTAAAAAAAAGTAACTAAAAAATAAAAGCAACTAAGAAATTATTTAAAAAAATCTTAATAGTTTTACGAACCGAGAACATCAAAAATCTAGGGAATTTTATGATCACATATATGGTCAATGGCAGTCTTCTTAATGAACACCATAAATGCATACCGCTAGACTAATTGGTGGATAATGATTCTGGTCAGTATGAGAGCATCACGTATGTCTTGCTACACCAGTTGGCAGAAATGGTTTATGAGTCCCTCCTCATTATGACATCACTTTGACCGCACCAGCACTCCTCAAGCCATGTCACATTTTCTAGTTCAAATCTCCTCAGGCATATCCAGTACACTGTGAACTCATCTAGATTGATATCATCCAAGATTTGACGAGAAAGTCAGCCTACCCTTCTTATTCCAATCACTATTCCTATCATAAAATCGTCTCTCTGACGGAACTGCTTTAATCGTTGGTGACCTGACATTTTCTGTTCTTGCACTTGTCCTGTGAAAAAAAATTCAAAACATGATTTCCTCGAAAATATAGCACTACTGATATTGCCTAATCTGTAAGATCTTTCCTATGCACCCAACAACGTGTATAGGAAAGTGATGTACATTTCACATCTTTTATATTTATTACTCGGTGAGTGAAACTTGCCATAAAATGTTCATCACTCTCCTCAGTGTTGCATTCTCCGTGTCCCGTATTGTGTTCAACTGAAATCAAGCGGCATAAGGTATTGGAATAATTAATGAATGAGAAATACGCGGTCGGTTTTCTAATAGTTTATTGAAAATGAGGATGTAGGTAGAGTGATATGTGGCATGAAATTGGTCGTGGTACCTTCTCTTTATGTTGGTTGAAATGAAAATCTCACACATTAAAAGATTCCTGGGGGTATCCGAACGCAGCATGGGTAGAGAAGCCATTGATTCAAACGATAAATTATTTTCCTAAAATTTTCAATATTTTACTTTTATGTAGTTAAACACTAGAAATGACTATGCAATGCAAACAAGACAATATAAAGGGTAAGAAGCAATTTTGTATTTATCTGAATGAGAGATAACCTCTCGACCTTGACAATTTAAAACCGTCGTAATCCTGAATATTGCAAAATAAGACAATGTGACTTTGGCACTAATTAATATGGCAATATCGCGCACAATCATCTAGAATCTTCTCTATATCTCTCTATATGATCTACCTCATACACTATTATACTACAGTAGAACGTTGTTTATCCGAACGCTTATTATCTGGAGCGTCAAATATCCGGACCGGTTCTTTTTGTTTCCTTTTTTTGTGTCAACTACAGGTACTGTATTTCAAAAAGCATGAAATAAGACTTCAATGACGACCTCAGTGAGGGGAATACCGACTTTGTTCCATAAATCCCGGGACTTCAAGAATACGACGAAGATGTAAAAACTTATATGGCATGCGATGCAGAAGACTGGGGACTTCAACTGCTAAATGATGACGAGATTGTGACTTCCATGCAAGAATCCGACCCTGTCGATGATGAAACGGATGAAGACGAGGACAACAACTACAAAGAAAGTAGCAAGGGTCCATCCAAATTCCTAACGCGTTTTCCGTGTTAGAGACAGCTATGGAGTGGTACGAACAACAATCAGAGTGCTGTCCTACTCAACTATTGCTGCTCAAGAGAATCAGAAACCTTGCAGCGAAAAAAGGAAGGTGTACAATGATAAAGCGAAAAATAAGTGATTATTTTTCACAATAAAGGTAACATAGCGATATTTTGCACCTATTTTGCTTTTTCTTCAAGCACGTTTCTCGCATGGGATGATTTTCAATGTTGTATATTGTTCGGTTTCTTATACTGCATGGATCGCATTCGGTTTTCGGTTATCCGAACAATCGCGTATCCGAACGGTGTCCGGTCCCAATTGATTCGGATAAACGACGTTCTACTGTATTTGGTTTGGACGTTCACTTGGTTGGATACGTTTTCTACAAATTAATCAAATGCATAGTTATTTCTTAAAACGCAAAATATCAAATGACCATCGAAACAAATCATAATTCATATAAAATATTTTATCATTGGACTGTAATTGTATTAATCTTGAATTCTACATTTTTATTTATATATATAGTTAAAATAAACTATTTCTTCAATGTAACGAATTATTCCAAAGCAAGTTCTTGATTATTAAATGCATGGTCAATTAATAAAACTACATTGCAAGATTGTTTAATACATATATGCTAAATTACAATACAATCTTTGTCAAAATGCAGTAATATTTATAAGTTTGATTTCAATTTCCGAATGCCAAAGCGGGGTGTTTGAAATTTGATGCTTAATGGTTAGTTAAAATTACTAAGTGACCAAAATGTAGGTCGAGTATTACGCACCGCAGTGATAATTTTTGGCATCTCACATTTTGATGGAAATTATAAACTCGAGTGCAGAATCAGAACAGGTGTACTGGAATTTACCCATTACTTTATTGGTTTTCGAAAGGGTTTCGTGTTCTAGAATTGAAGATAAATGAATTTTGGAAATGTATCTCCGAATGAAATTTAATAAGTACTATCTGTATACACTCCATGATTTTGCATTCATATAATTAGTTACATTATACGCGCGCGCGTTATTCCTATTAATTATTTACTGTTGATTAGCTCTATAAAAGATATTTTTAAAATAGTTAATCTAATTTTTTAATCGGAGTGCACTTCTTATTTGCAAAAGGGTAATTCTTTGATTTCTGTTTCGTTCATTTTAATTGGAATGTATTAAAATCCATTGTTTTCCGTTTGATCTTGATATATGAAATATATAACATTTCTCATGAACTTTTGGGATAAACATACAGGTTCCTCTGATTTAATTATTTGTGTTAAATTACATGCTTAATTTAAGTGAAATGAGACTTTTAGTGGTCCTTCAGTTAAGAATTAATACTAATTGATTGTTTATTTAAATCGTAACTTAAAGCAATGCTAGAGCTTTTGGTGAGAGGTCTCCTAACTTTGAAACAAAATCAAGTGGCGTGGATGACACCTCTGATGGCACCCCGTTCTCCAAACTTCCACACCAGTTCAAAACGAAGACTTTGAGCCTTAGCAGATTTAGCGTGTGTCGCAAAAAATCAAACCTTTTGCTGAATCAAAAGTCTATTGCGTAATTCTTAAAATAGGAAAAACAGAAATGTTTACTTATTTTTTCTTCTCTCCTTATTTATAGAACTTCGTTCTAAAATCGGGTTCAAGTGGTGCCTTGTAAATTTCCCCTTAAAAAATAACAGTCCTCCAACAATTGGAGTAGCTCCTTTAATACTTTAATTTGACGTAACGTAACATTTACTGTAAATACACAAACACACAGAGCGTAACAAAAATCTAAAATATAATCTAAGCCTAAAACTACTACAGCGAATTCGAATGCATCTTTTTTAAAACTACAAAATCAAACCAAAAATACTGTTGAAAGTGCATGCATGAATTGAGAGTTGGTGGTAAGAAAGGGTTGCTAGATGCAACAACGTACATCATCCCCTCTAATAGGGATAGTGACCACAGTAGCCTAATGGTCATGGTTGCGGACTCGTGGCCGAGTTGCCACGAGTTCAAGATCTAGTGCCACTGAAAACCCGTGATGTAAAGGACGTGATGAACGTTTACTCTGTCGAGCATTAAGTCCTCCCATTGACATGATGTCAAAGTTCGGAGAAGAAGATGTCATCTTAGGTGTGTTCTTCATCTCTTTACAATCGTTCAAAATTACTTCGTCTATCTCAATAGCCCTCTCGTTGCTTTATAGTGCAATGGAAGTATACACCCACTCACGTTAGTCGGTGGAACTTAAGTCTCATGAGGATTTTAACTCATTACTCAGCAGAAACGATGCTGCCAATGCAGATGGGGTTCGCACTTTCCTTCTTTTTTTTTTCATATTCTCTTCCTGCTCTCGGCATGGTGTAGTTAAAAACGTGATTCACCCGACCGCAAGATCCTTTTCCAGTTTACTACTGGTGGCCGCGGTAGCCGAGTGGTATAGGTATCGGACCGTGGCTTGCTTTGTCACGGGTTCAAACCCTGTACCACTAAAGACTCGCCGTGTAGGGCAGCGATGCACGTTAAATCTGTCGAGAGCTGAAACGTTCTCCCGTTGGTGTGGTGTGGTAGTTAGGAGAGGGGGTGCCAGCTCAGGTGTCGTCCACGTCACTTGACCATGGTTCAAAATTACGTGGTCCGTCGCCAAAAGCCCTCGTGTAGCTGAACAGTGCGACGTTAATATTCAATCAATCAACCAGTTTACTACTGTTCAGTTCTTGTGCTCTTTTGCGAACTGGAGACATCTGCTCTTGTTCAAGGCTGACAGTAGATTGTGAAGTTGTGGCCGTGGTAGCCGAGTGGTATAGGTATCGGATCATGGCTGGCTTTATCATGAGTTCGACCCCACTACCACTAAAAACCCACCGTGTAGGATAGTGATGCACGTTAAATCTGTCGAGAGCTGAAACGTCCTCCCGTTGGTGTGGTGTGGTAGTTGGGAGAGGGGGTGCCATCTCAAGTATCGTCCATGTCACTTGACCCTGGTTCAAAATTACGTGATCAGTCGCCAAAAGCCCTCGTGTAGCTGATCAGTGCGACGTTAATATTCACTCCCTCAGTCACTCACTCACTCAGATTGTGACATTTTCCCGCCACACGGCTGAAAGTTATCTTCCTTTTCTAGATATGATAACCACGTTTCTATGTACAAGTTCACCCTTAAAATACTGCGAGTTCTTGTCTTTGGTCACCCCCCTTCAATCTTTGACACCGCGAGGGAGCCCTTACTCCACCCACGAGCCAGGTGTAACTCCATGATAAAAAGGTCGACCGCTACCATTCCGAGACCCTAAAGAGGGCAGAGAAAGAAGACGGTTAAAAAACTTCAGACAGGATAGATGTGACCTCCTCCCTCACAAACATCAATTCGGGACTCTAATGATCTAAGCAATGAATATTATAACATCAATGTACATATTGTAATTAATGGCTGTGACATAATAAACCAAATATTTAAATTAATAAATGTCACGCTACCATTTTTCTCAAATGTCACAACAGGCTTTCGAACAGGTCGTCAGCAATCACTGTGCAGTGTGCAACGAACAGTTATTTCAGAGACGTTCACAGTTGCTCTTAGATTAATGTTCCTTGCAATTTGAAGTACGGTTGCTCTTTTGTTGAACTGCACAATCTATACTCCTTTCTGAACGAGCTTTCAGTAGCCTGCGTCTACCACAAGCTTGACGTTCGTTCAGACTTAGTTTTCTGCTTAGTAATCCCCTCTTTGTAATCATTAATAACCGTTAATCTCGAAACTTCACAAGTGAAGCCGTTTTCCTGATGTTGTGGTACCGACTCTTCGAGCACCTGCAATCATCCCACGTTCAAGTTTTCCTATCAAGTTTTTTTCCTATTTTTTCGTAAGTAGTATAGCGCAAGTGATATTTTACTATTCTTGTATTTCCTATCAATTACAATCTTGTCCTTTAGTAGCAACTACGTAGCAAGACTCAAAAACTCCCGGACTGAGTCTATAATTTAAAAAATATTACTAATTAAACTGCTGAAACATATTCTCCTTCGAAATAAGACCCTTGAGAAACAATCAATTTGCCATCGCTTGTAAAGGTTATCGAAATATTTCTGAAATCTATTTTTAGCCATGTCCTTTAATTCAGCCTGCGATGCACTTGTAACTTCATCTGTGGATTGTTCTTCGTTTAACATGCGGAGAATGATATGTTGACACACCCTATGAATGTTAACATCCTTATTCAGTATCTATTGACACAGGACCGAGGATATCCCAACTGATTCTGCTACTGTTTGAAGCCTGTTATTACGAACTGCCGCATAAATCTTTTCGATGTTTTCAGCAGGTGCGGGAAGTCTGCAGACATCCAGAGCGTTTGCCATCTTCGAGACTTTCCCTGCCTTCTCTGAAACGTTGATGTCACCTAAAAGTTTACGTTCGTTATAATGTTTTACTGTCGCAGAAACCTTTTCGATGTTTTCAGCAGGTGCGAGAAGTCTGCAGACGTCCAGAGCGTTTGTCATCTTCGAGACTTTCCCTGCCTTCTCAGAAACGTTGATGCCACTCAAAAGTTTACGTTCGTTATAATGTATAAAAACTTTACACATGCTTCAAAATTTCTTAAGCCTCAGTAGCCTTTTTTTCCAGACGAACACAAAAATTAATATCCATTATCCGCTCAACAAACGCAATTCGTTTCAATCGCTGAAAACTAAATACATCCGCCTACAAAATACGATGCCGTGGTGACCCTCCGGCTACGTGATTTGGAACAAAATGTTTTTGAAAAAGAAGAATGCAATAACACACAGATATGTTATTGCAAAAATTTTCCACGTTGTAGGCTCAGTCCGGGAACCTTTGAAACCTACTAGTATATGAAGCTGTAGCTGATCTTCGTAAAAGTGCCTTGTGCTTATAATAATTTGACCACTCAATGTATAAATAATCAAAGTTCCACATAATTGCAATTTTTTTCATAAATTATTCTTACAAACTACCGTAGGACATCTAAAAATAGCTTTTAACTGTTTTAAAGGCAAAAGGAAATCGAAAGAAAGTATTTCATTAATAAATTAGCGCATTACGTGTAATGACTCCTGAATCTATTAGGGAAAGAGATAAATCGTTTCGTGGTTTTATTTCACAATTATGGGTGTAACACACCCTAAGAATAATTTCAATTGGTCATTAGTGTGATAGATGACTTTTTCTATGTGATGAATTGCTAATTTCACACCTAACCTTCAAATGGAAGATTGGATCTCGATACACACTATCTTTTAGGAGGGATTTAAGTGTTGATAAAGTTGTTAAAATGCGGGAAAAGAATTACACATTTGTTAACGTCTAAAATTATTTCGCGATTATAATATATTAAGAAAAACAAAGTACAGTAGAACATCGTTTATCCAAATTAATTGGGACCGGACACCGTTCGATGTGCGATTGTTTGGATAACCAAAAACTGAATGCGATGCATGCGGTATATGAAACCGTACCGGAATACGAATATTGAAAATCATCCCATGCGGGAAACGTGCTTGAAGAAAAAGCAAAATGACGCAATTTTACCTTTATTGTAGAAAATAATCACTTCTTTTTCGCTGCAAGGTCTCTGATTCCCTTTTTTGAGCAACAGCAGTAGTTAAGTAGGACAACTCCCTGATTGTTGTTCGTGCCACTCCATAGCTGTTTCTAAGGCAGAAAATGTTTCAGCATTTGATGGATCCTTGCTACTCTCGTTGTTGTTGTTGTTGTTTTCCTCGTCTTTTTCCGTTTCACCGTCGACAGGGTCGGATTCTTCTTGCACGGAAGTCACAATCTTGCCATCATTTAGCATTTGAAATCCACAGTCTTCTGCATCGCATGTCATCCAGGTTTCTAGATGTTTCTACTACAGGCAGATTTTTACTAAATCACACAACTGAAATTCCCCAAATATCCTTGACCCTATCAGAACTGTCATATGAACAATAAAAAGAAATTCGTCACGGGTATTTAGAATTGAAGTAATGATTTCAAAAGCTCTCTAAAATAAAAAGAAGCTATAATCTGAATATACGAGTATAACGTAAGATGAAGCGCATAAATTATTTTCACGTCATAATTCTTAATGTTAATCTCACTTGAAGACTTCATCTAGTAATAGAATAATGGATTCAATTTACATAGCAAATGCAGTTCACTTCATCACTCAGCATACTAGAAATCACTAACTTTGGAAAATTAACGATAATTTTCCGGAAGATTCTATAGAACAGAAAAAAAAATCATGCTGAATGAGGTTATAAAAATAAACGTGATCCACACAAAATCTACATAAAAATGTAAAAAAACATAAAAGCGAATCACTCATCACATCTTTGGAACCATGAGACTTACAGATATGAAATTTGGCAGGCATGTTTCTTTTATTGAAAAGAGATACGCTAAGAACGGGTTCTGTGAAAATTGACCTCCAAGAGGAGGAGCTGCGGGGTTGTTATAAGCAAAAATTCCCATTTTGAATTCTAAGATCTGCAGACATGAAATTTCAAAAATATGTTTATTTTGTTTAGTAGAGATCCGATAAAAACAGGTTCTGTGAGAACTGACCTCCAAGAGGAGCTACGGGTTTGTTATAAGCAAAAATTCCCATTTTGAATTCTAAGATCTGCAGACATGAAATTTCAAAAATATGTTTATTTTATTAAGTAGAAATCTGATAAAAACGGGTTTCCTAGAAACCAATTCTCAGGGGGGTTGTGGGGGCGTTATAGACAAAAATTCCCATTTTTGTGCTACTACACCTTAAGTCTTGAAATTTGGGAAACATGTTTCTTTCCTTAAGTAGAGATCCGCTAAGAATGATTTAGCGGAAATCGACTCCCTGAGATGGGCGCTGCAGGAGTGTTGTAGAAGAAAAATTCCCGTTTTTGAAATACTTGACCTTTAAACTGGAAATTAGGCTAACATGTTGTTTTGTTGATTAGATAACCGTTAAAAATGAGGTTTCCGGAAATCAACTAAAAGAAATATTTTTCCATTTTAGAAACTCGTCCTGTCCTTTTAAAATCAAACAGCAAAATCTGTAAGAATATTTATCGGTGCATTAAAGGATTAATGATATGACTATTTAGATAAAAATGACACACTTTAAAACATTATATAATCATACAATACCAGATGTTTCTAAAAGAATATCGGAGTTTTAACGCTTTACAGTATTTATCACATATAAGTTACAAGTCTAATTCTTACTTTGAATGAAAGAGTAACTGAAACAGTTTTACCTACAACTTTACAAACGTTCAATGTGAGACCCATTCATCACAAGGCACAAATAAAGTCGATAGGTGAGTTCATCCCAAACTTTGTTGAGTGTGTCTGAGGAAATTCTTGCAACATCTACTTCCATCCTGTGTCTTAAGTCTGAAATAGCAGCTAGTAGCGGAGGAACGTACACACAATCCTTTATGAACCCCGACAGATAAAAGTCACATGGCGCTAAATCGGGTGAACGTGGAGGCCATGCGATACAAACTTTATCGGGAGGCTCTTTGCGTCCAATGATATTTAACCAATCGCGTACTAAGAGATGCCAGTGAGGCGGTGCACCATCTTGCTACCAAATGAAGTTATTTGGTTCACTTTCTTCAAATTGAGGAAATGGCCATAGTTGTAGAGCATCATAGGCAGAACCAGTTTCAGCCCTGGTTGATCTTGTATTTTTCTCTTTACAAAGACAAACAGTTGTTTCAAACTGATAATACCACCTAAGAATATCATTATTATTTGGAGGTTGACAACCGAATTTAATACGGAACTCTCGTTGCACAATAATAGCAGATTCTGTCTTTGTTAACCGGAGAACACAAAACACTTTTTCTCTTTCTTAGTCGTCATTTTTCTACTAACGCGTTGATCGGCAAGGAAGGGGAAAATTAGAAAAAGTTTCGCGCACAAATGCCAGCAAACAAAACTGTTTCATTCGATGTATGAGTCATACTAATATGTTATATGTAATGAATACTATATATAAAGCGTTAAAACTCCGATAGTCTTTTAGAAACACCCGGTATAATGAAAATCTTAGCTAGTAGGCGAGTAATGGCTAGTACAATTTTTAAAAAGGAAAGATGAGGCTTCAAGAATAGTTTAATATTAACTGTGTTTTTCTCCACTAAATCAAATAAATGTTTCAATTCCATCGTTTCTATACTTAAAATATTTCTCTTAAAATTTAAAATTATTACTTTCCATTATACAGAAATTATTTGAGTTATAAATATATCACATAAATACATCACAGAAAAAAACTCCACTAAAACTACTAAGTGTAAGTTCAATTCGCCGATATCTAAGTAGATAAAGTACCTTCCTACTCAGGTTCTTTTTAGCAGAAGATAAAGGGGTTTGTCACTGACAGATATCCGAAGCCATTAAACGAACAAAATAAATCCAGAGATAGTCTCACTGATGTTTCCAAAAATATATCAGGGGAACACATCTGCCATCGATTCACAAAAACGATTAATGGGTCTATTTTATCCAGCGATGCGAGATAAAATTTCCATATTTAGAAATAAATAATACTCTTGGAGTACCAATATCGATGCATAATGTAGATCTTAAAGAGGTTTTGTCAGATCTATAGTGAGTAAAGCTGCAGGCGGCACTCTACCTGCAGATATATTGAAATTATCCGAAAGAAGAATTTGTTTTCTGCTTACAGATTAAGCCTTTTTCAAATTCAGTAAAAAGATTGCGGTGAATGAAAGCCTTTTTCCGTATACAGGCAAAAAGTTGGACGAGAGAGGCTTATAGAATGAATATTTGAACTCCCTCCCCTTTTCCCTAAATAATATTTCTTGTATCTGAGTAGCAGTAACTTTCTTCATGGTGTTACATGTTTTCATTATTAATATGCCGGAAAAACTTACATAAGTATACTTGCTTTAAAATTGAAAACTTGTATAGGTAAATTAATATTTTCATATTATCCTTTTAACACAGGGGTACTTAACCTTTTTTTCGGCTGGGCCGCATATATAAGTCAGCTATGAAGATAATTGGTGGAGGGAATTATTTAAGACCAAGATAACACTGGTAATTTAAAATGTGGAAAATTGATCAAAATATTTTTTTAATTATTTTTTGTCACTAACACTAAATTAGAAACATTTAAGAAACACTCCTTCACAATTTCTGCATCAGTAAACGGTTTCATATGATTACCAATAATATAACACACTTCATTGTATGTCTTTGTTACCACTGTGATATTACCACTGACAAAACACTTAATTGTTGTTGCAAAGACTATTCAAGAAAACCCACTCATCATCTCTCGAAAGAGATCTTCGAGGAAAAGTGTCATTGAATGTGATTCCTGTTTATTGGTATTTTTTAAATACAGCACTTTCGTGACAAATCGATTACTGATCCATCTTTGTTTTTCACTGCAAAATAGTCAACCTCCCAATCGTCTTGAAAGGATATATTTTCTTCGAATAATTTTCGCTAGCTAAAAATGAAAGATAGTTAAAAATTAGTTCCCTCTATAAAATTGTCGCTACTCCACTGTTGTCTGTTATCACTAACCGTAACCGTTCCAAATAGAAAAAGAATATCAATTCGTACCGATAGCAAAATTGATATATTTCATTTCTTGGCAAAGAATTCCCCACCAAATTTTTAATACGTAAGTGAATTTCACACAGCAATGGGCCATGACCGGGGCACTTAAAAAGGCTCGGTGGGCCACAGGTTGAGAATCGCTGTTTTAACATGTTAAAAATTAATTATTCAATAAAATACACACACACACACATATATATATATAGAGAGAGAGATATATATATATATACTATAAGACATACAAACAGCAAATTTATAAGGCATGTTTTTTCATTCAGTAGAAATCCCCAAAACATTTTGCGAAAAGCAACTTCCAAATTGGGATTGACGGGCATTAGAGATACCTGCTTTTTTGAACTATTAGATTTACTGGTTTATAAGCATGTTTCTTTATTTAAGGAGAGATCTGCTATGAACGTGTCTTAAGAAAATAGACTCCCAAGGTTGGGTGCGGGGACATACAAGAAAAATATAGTTCCGTTTTAGAATATCAATTCCTGTCTTTTTTAAATCAAGGGGCGAGGCATATAAATATTTTTGAACTTAGTCAAAAGCTTATCGCTGGGATTTAAATGTCATTAACAATATATAGTCGTAAAACCTCTTGAAATATCCAATGAAGAGGGTGGTTAACAACTAATATCTACAGTAAGAAACAATATAAAACTTTATTTTTTTTAAATAATTTATTTTTGCTGCTGTCATAAGCTAAACAGCTATACATTTTTTGTTTATTAAAATTCCATGATTAGTATAAATAATGTTTTTTTAAAGCCTTAAATAGCTAGAACCATGAAATCGATTGCTTTTAAAACGTTAAAAAAATATTTCTAGTTCTTACGAAATTTTTATTTGAAATTATTATTTTGGGTTCAATACAAAAGAATAAAATGCGTAAATGTCTTTAAAAAACATCCGAGTTGAAGATTTTACTGGGTTTCAGACCAATGTACCAGAAGAAAAAGCAATTTGCACCAAAAAACTTTACATTTCGAAGATTTGGTTTTTCTTACCATACTTAAGTGCACGTTTTTCCACTCCCATTTTCTTTCTTTATATTATATATTTCCTTCATAGTTATATTTAAAAGTTATTCGAGGATTTAAATATAACATGTACTTGTGTGTGTGTGTGTGTGTGTGTGTGTGTGTGTGTGTGTGTGTGTGTGTGTGTGTGTGTGTGTGTGTGTGTGTGTGTGTGTGTGTGTGTGTGTGTGTGTGTGTGTGTGTGTGTGTGTGTGTGTGTGTGTGTGTGAGGTATTCCCCCGTGGGTGATACCTTATTCCTAAGTTATCTTCGTAGCCTAGAGGTATGAGATTGAATGAAGAACCAGGCATTGTCATGATCTTAAAATGTCTATCTATTCCTAATCTCTGTTACTAATAGATACTAGAATGACCCTACCTTATTCTCTTGTTTAATCGCAATCCTCTCGGATCCTCAATATCTTTAGATTATCTCTCGTGGAATTGGATCCACGTTCACTTGATCGTTCTGTCACGGATAGCTTCACACTCAACGACGGCTTTCTTCTCTTCCTTCAGTTCACGCGCTTAAACCAGACTAGCATAATCACTTCCCAATAGTCATACGCTTACGTTAAACGTTTGCTATATTTAAAAGGTTTCTAATTTACATGTTCACGTTTCGCTTCTGGATTTGGTTGAAAAGAATTTGCATTTTTCGGCCCCAAAGAAGCCATGAGATTTTAGTAGAAAACGCGATGAGCACGTCTTAACTTAATTAACACTTGTGATTGACTTCATTTTTATTGAACTCTTTTTCACAGATAAGTAACTGTAAGTTCTTCTTGAAATAAGTATTAAATTGCTTTGTTTATAACTTTTATTTAATTGTGAGCAATTGAACTGAATCAACTTTGAACTTCCTTTAATTTCATTTTCATTTTCTCTTAACGATAGTGAATTCAAATTAAAAATAATTAAAGTTTGTAAAGTAATTTTAATATTTTTTGTTTCGGAATTAGTTTTTTACTTATATAAATTTGAATAAAAAGCATTTATTTATTTAAAATCTTCAGCAAAAACCGAAAAAAATATTGCGTAACGATTCATTCTGTTAACTTATTGGTTTTCAATTACTACTCACTTATCATTACTAATTACCCAAAACTTAAATGATTTTCCAATAACTTTTTTTAGCATTTATCTCTATTTAAAACGTTAAAATCAATCTTATAGGCATTAATCTGACTTAACAGTATTTAAGAATACTATTTACACGCGATTTTTATTTTTCTAATACAGTGTAATTGAAACTTCAACCCTCATTAACAGAAGACAATCACCGTAAAAGGAAGATCTTTTAAGTATTTCCTTTAGCTGTAAAAGTAATTATAACCAAATTAAAATTTCAACTTCTGATGTGATGAAATTAAAGTGAGGTGCAATATATTTAACTCATATTATATTCGTTCCTTTACTTTATTAACACATAGAATATGTTTTGTATATTTCTCTAACATTTGTAAGACATAATTCGTTTTGTTTTGTAATAATAATTTATATCTTCTTAGATGTGTGTGAGTCTTCTCTATATTTCAAAAAATATTTATCTTAATTCTTTTATTGGACTGGACGTTAGGTAAAAGATAACAGTTTTTTTCAAAAATCAAACCTTTCGACTTTATAGAAAAACATTTTATTTAATAATCGAATTGGAAGATAAAATCAATATATGAATGATGTTTGTAAAAAATATATGTTTCTATTTTTTTATTACAAATACCAAATTCAATAACATCCAATTAATAAATGAAATTTTATAAGAGTTATTAATATATCCATTTACTAACGGATGCACCACAAAGTTTTGACTGTAATTTAAAGTAGTTGGGTTAGAGATTAAATTTTTTTTCTCGGGTACAGAGTTATACATTCCTTCCAAAGTATCTTGACCTTTTGAAGGCCGCCAATGTAGAACTCAGCACAAAAAAACGAAGACCCATGTTGTTCCCCCTATAGAAATAATTTTAAGGAATACAATAAAACGTCGTTTATCCGAACGTTTATTATCCGGAGCGTCAAATATCTCGACCAGTTCTTTTCAACTACTTGTGCTCTATATGAATACGTTTTCGAACAATACAATGCTCAATAGTTCTTTCGCGAGACGCCAAAAGTAACGGGAAAACCCAAGATCAGGGATATTTGGGGAATTTCAGTTGTATGATTTGGTAAACAACTGCCCGGAATATTAGGTCAGTTTGTTTCCAAGTGATTGGGTGTATACGTGCTCTTTTGTTGAGTTAGAAACTGCCATGGCTTCGAATTCAAAACGGAAGCGGAACGTCTTGAAACCTGGATGGCATGCGATTCAGAAGACTATGGATTTCAAATGCTAAATGATAACGATATTGTGATTGTCGTGTAAGAAGACTCCTACCCTGTCGACGGTGATTCAGATGAAGACGAGAACAACAACAACAACGAAAGTAGCAAGGGTCCATCAAATTCTGATGCGTTTTCTGCGTTAGAGACAGAACTATGGAGTGGTACGAGCAACAATCAGATTGCTGTCCTACTCAAATACTGCTGCTCAAGAGAATCAGAAATCTTGTAGCGAAAAAACGAAGGTGTACAATGGTACGGCGAAAAATAAGTGAATGTTTTCCGCAATAAAGGTAACATTGTGGCATTTTACACCTATTTTGCTTTTTCTTCAAGAACGTTTCCCGCATGTGATGACCATGGTTCAAAATAACTAGGTCCGTCGCCAAAAGCTCTCGTGTAGCTGAATAGTGCGATGTTAATATTCACTGACTCCCGCATGTGCTGATTTTCAGTATTCGTATAATGTCCAGTTTCATAAAATGCATGGATCGTATTCGGTTTTCGGTTATCCGAACAATCGCATACCCGAACGTTGTCCGGTCTCAATCGATTCAGATAAATGACGTTCTATTGTAATTTTTTTAAGGGATGAATTTCTCTCGCAGTGGTGGTCGAGGTAATCCATGAACTCCTGGCAAGTGTGTCACTAGTTTGAGTCCAAATGTCATTGAAGACTCGTCGTGTAGTCGTACATTAAATCTGCTGAGGCTCAATGTGCTCTCGTTCGTGTGGTTTGCTAGTTAGGAGAGAGGGTGCCAGCTCTGCTGTCCCCCTCATCACTTGTCCACGAATCAAAATTACGTGGTCCGTCGCCAATAGCCCTCGTGTTGCTTTAGAGTGTGACATTAATATAACTCTCACTCACTTATTCACTGTTATTGCTAATTCTATAATTTGGGAAACTAAATATCTTGATACACTAAATACAAGCAATTTTGATTTGTGCTCACTTTTACGATTGGAATAAACTGTTTAGAAATTAAATAAAATTAGTTATAATTTGACAAAACTGGTAGAAGTAGTGTCGACTAATGAATTGTAAGGCTGTGACGGGGCTTTACGTGAATTTCTATTAATCCTCTTGGGTAATCTTTGGGGTTAGCAATCGAGTTATTTCACAGCCATCCCCCTCTCAAAAAGAAATCATGATATGCAGATTAGCTAGTATATACACTCTGTCGCAAAAAAATATATGCACCCAGAAGAAATTGAGCTACATTCACGAAATTTAGTATGCATGTAGTGTATATGAAAATAAACAAATGATTAAAAATTCAGAACAAAATATCATTTTATTAAGCGGTTACAGCTTGCAAAAGGTTAAAAATCAGTAAGTAGTAAAGCCACCTCTGGCAGCTATACAAGCCGAAATTCGGCGTGGCATCGATTCAATTAGATCACTTATGACCCCCTGTGGAAGATCCTGCCATAGTCTTTGCATCTGCGCAGTTAATTCTCCTGTATCTCGGGACGGCTGCAGTTGCCTTCCCAGCGCGTCCAGACATGCTCTATTGGCGAAAGATCTGGTGACCTGGCAGGCCATGGTAGGACGTCATATCCTTGAAGACATTGTTGGGAGAGTCGCGCAGTATGTGGACGAGCATTATCCTGTTGATAAATGGCACCTGGGCGACTTGATAGCATGGGTAGCACAATCGGCGTTAAAATATCGTCCACGTATCTGCGAGCTGTCAAAGTGCCTTGAAGGACCACTAAAGATGATCGTGTGTCCCAAGAAATTGCTCCCCACACTGTCACACCTTGTGAAATTGCTGTATGCCGCTCGACAATAAATGCCGGATCGGACCGCTGGCCGGTGCGCCTCCAGACACGTGTGCGGTGGTCATCAGCACTGAGACTGAATCGGGATTCATCACTGAAGATGACACGTCTCCAGTCTGTCACACTCCAAGTTGCCCGATGTCGGCAAAAATCCAGTCGACACTGCCTATGATGTGGGGTCAGTGGTAAGCGTCTTAGCGGACGTCGGCTCCTCAAGCCAACTTCGGTCAGTCGTCTCCTTATGGTTTCTCTTGATGGCACTGGATGTCTGGAAGGAGGTAAGTGGCGTTGAATCGATGCTAGCGACGTCGTTGGTGCCGAAGTGGCCACTCTTCTGATTGCATGATCCTCGCGATCATTTGTGTTCCTGGGACGTCCTGACCCTCCGCGACGGTACACTCTACCTTCTGTGATCCACTGTTGCCAACACCGAGCAACTACCATATCGCTCCGACCGAGGTGGCGGCCGATACGTCTATTCGACCAACCTGCTTCTCTGAGGCCTATTATACGGCCCCTATCAAAGTCCGTCAGCTGCTCGTACTGCCGCCGGTTACGTCTTAGAGGCATCCTAAGTCTCAATATCGTCTATCAAAGTCATCAGATTCGTTTGGATAGCCGTACGGCGCTCGTACTCATGCTTTTAAACTCTCCCAGTTGCGCAACTAATATGCGCATAGCACATAAGCCTTGTCTCATTGGCTTCGAAATTTTAATCATTTGCATATCTCTTACCAGACTACATTCTTGCCGAGTTTCGTGATTGTAGCTTGATTTCTTCTGGGTGCATATATTTTTTTGCGACAGAGTGTATATAGTGGAAGTTTAATAATCGTAAGGAGAAGGAGCTGAGTCGCTGAAAGCGGTGCTGTTACGGTATGGATATGAATTTCGACGCGTGATTATAGGACTGACCTTAAATATTAGAATAAATTAAAAAAGTTAGGATTCTTAATTTGAGCAAAGTTAAGCTATTAGGATTTCGTGCGCTTATTCACATAGGGTTTTAATCTATCGTTATATAACTCTAGAGTTACCATTTATAGTTTGCTTGTCTCGGATTATTATATTTGGTCATAATAAATTGGATTTATATCATGATTAGTTAGGGTTATAAATCTTTACCTCCTACAGATTTAGGTCGAGTAGATTAAGAGACGGCTTCCCCCCTTGGGGGAGACCATTACAAGGCTTATATCGGTTTATAATTTAAATCTGTAACTTAAATTTTTTTTGTCATGTA
Organism: Trichonephila clavipes; assembly: GCA_019973935.1. Lineage (NCBI taxonomy): Eukaryota > Metazoa > Arthropoda > Arachnida > Araneae > Nephilidae > Trichonephila > Trichonephila clavipes. The sequence goes on along the minus strand of BMAU01016396.1, from coordinate 27,848 downwards.
TTAAATGTAACATCGTAAAACGAGAGCAAATTATGATGCAGGAAATTATTTGCTTTCTTGCTTGATTTTTTTTATCGTCACTCCATGAAGCCACACGAGGGGTGTTACCACGGATCTCGTAATTTTGAAAATCTGTCTACTGAAGAAGACTACACTTCATCTGGCATCCCCCTCTCCAAACTTATATTCTGCGCTGAAGTGAGGACTTATGATCGACTTAAAGTTAATACTACGAAATGGTTGTTTTGTGTCGGAAAAGAAATAAGTTTCATTGTAACCGTCCACCACTTTCCAATACCTCCCCACGGAGGACTTTTGTATCCATCCTGCGCAACTCCGAGTAAGTAATAGTACCCTGCTGTCGGGTCTCGTTATTTTTCTATTTGAATGTCTGTTCCTTTAGTGGACAGTTTTGTTTTGCTACTTATAGGCGCCATGAGAATATACCACAAAAATTACAAATGGCCCTCGTCATTGGGTCGACTACTTTAAAAACAGAATTAAATTTCAGAGACATAAAAAAAAGAAATAGTAAATTTTAAAAGAACCTTATTCACACATACGTATTACTTAGATAGAAAAACTGTTTACTACATCAAAGAAGAAAAATCCTTGTGTTTTGCGTGTTGAATTTTTATTATGTGCAAGCATAACACACTAAATCATAAACAGCTAGCTAACAACAGGAAATAACATTTACTAACTGTTTAAGAAGCTTTCAATTTGAGGAATGTAGAAATTATATTGTTACTAGATAGTAGTATTTCGATAATTGGTTTGTTCCGTCACTAGTATGCAGCGAACTTGTATAAAATCGAAAACTGCTTTACCCAATAGACTTGTTACTAAGACCAGAAACTGGAGTCTTCTGTGTAGTGAGCTCGGTAGTCCAGTAGTGTAATCGTCACGGACTCATAACAGGGACTCGTGACTCAAGTGATGAGTCCGAGTATAATATCCCTGAGAACCCATCGTGTAGAGGGTTCTGACACACGTCTAATACGTCGAGGCTCAATGTTGGAATAATGTGGAAGTTCGATGAGGTGTGCCAGCTCAGATGTCGTCCTCATCACTTGATTGTAGTTCAAAATTATGAAGTTCATCTTCAAAAGCGCTCGTGTTGCTTTATAGTGCAAACATAAATGTAACACTCACTTACAGCAATATATAAGTAGTGTCTGAGACTACTGTTGGCAAAAGATTATGGAATGTTGGCGCTTCCCCTCGCTTCAGAGGGGTGGTGTGTTTGGAGGAGAGGGCTTTTTAACCCTGGAGAGTATGGTCAAGGAAGAGAGACGGTCCCTTGTTGTTTTCGGAGGCGGGAAGAGCTGAACTGTTGTTGGGCCGAAGGAAATGGAATTCTTTCGGTGAGATCGACGCGCAGGTGTGGTCTGATGTAAAAAAGAATAGAGTTTCTTGAGAGTGTTTTTAACACGGCGGACATTGTAGTTTGATTGTTATTTGATTGTTGTACTTAATTAAGAGTAATGTGCTAATCAAGATAAATTATGTATAGTAGTTGATTGATTTGAGAAGTAATTAAGAAAGTAATAAAATTATGACACTGTATTCATGTGAAGATCTATCAGTCTTTCCAAAAACTCTTTTAAAATATCTTTCTGTGCTTGATAATATACAAAGAGCGTAAGTAAAATAACTTCTATTGCGAATCTAAATTGTGTGTTTCAACAAATCCAAGAGACGTAAGCGAAGTTTGATGTAGTTAAGAGCCTCCAGGGCTTCCCACTTCTTCCCCAGTAATTCGAAAGAACTCGAATGGAACGGGAAACAATCTAAATAAAATAAATCCCATAAAGTTATCGTAGATAGTTTGACTAATCGGATCATCTACGCTATAAGAGTTGTACGAATTCAATCCCGGAGGCAAGTTCAGGTGATAAATGAGATTAGAAAGGAAGGTTTACTCAAATGATGTTCTTAAGGAAGGTGGCCCTCATTTGCAGACCTCAAGGGAGCTCCTACTAGATTAGTCTGATTATATATAAGATGAATTACATATAATCGCTTGAAGCTGGTAATTGTTTATTATATTTATTAAAATCAATAAGTCATTTACATTACTTAAATTAAATATGAATAAATTATTTTTGTATAGAGAGATAAGAATAAACAATGTCATAAAATTCATATAGATTTTATAAGCATTGCCCTTTGTATCAAGAAACGAAAGGTTCCAAAGAACTTTTTGCGAAGTTTCTTATGTATGGTGATGAGTCTATAAAATAAAGGATTTTACTCTTATTTATGTCATTCTGAAAAATTAAGAATCCATTCAGAATTAATCCATTAAGAATCCATAAATCGAAGAACATAATTAGTAAAAACTAATATGTTTTCCTTTCATTTCTAAATACAGTTCGTAATCAGTACTCTAAATATGATAATAAGATCAACAAAAAAACCCTACCTTTACATTTTTAGAGAAGTATCTAGGAGTGAAAAATGGCTCCAAATTTTAGATCTGATATCCAATTAGTGTTAAAGGTATTTGTGAAACGCGCTCGTGCGTTTATATTATTGTTCAGTCGAAAATCCTATGCCCTTACAAACTTTTAATGCGTTTTATCTCAAACTTATAATTTTTAAATATAATTTTCTATTCCCTGTTGCTTTATATCCTACTCAAAATAATATTGAAATTTCTATGTTTATTTCGTTGCATGTAAATTTAGTATGGATTTAGGTTTAAGTTGTTGTTGTTTTTTTTAATTTTTTAAACGTAAAAGTCTTAGAATTTTCTAGGATTTTTTTCGGTTTTACCTACAACAAGTAAAATAAAAAAAAATTAAGTCAATTCCTACTTAGATTAACAAAGAAAAATTTTATTTTAGCTTTTTATTAAATATTTAAAATTAATACAAATATGTATATACATAAGATAGAATCACAACATTAAGTGGTAATTAATTTTTATTAATTACTAAATGCTTTAAAACGGGAGAAAAAAAATCTTTTAAATTTTTGACCCAAGTCGCTAAAAATGAAATCAACGTGGCTGTATCTGTAATTCTTTAAATACTTAGCTTCAGTCAATTAATTTTAATTAATTGTAATTAAATTATCGTGTTTTTACCGAAAAGAATACTGTATAGAAAATTGCGGCTCAAACGAGCGCTTTAAAATGTGAGAAAAAAAACCTTTTCATGTTTTGGCAAAAGTCGCCAAAAATGAAGCCGACGTGGCTGTATTTGCAATTCTTTGAATAATTAATTTTAATCAATAAATTTTTATTAATTATAATTAAATTACTGTCGTGTCATCCAAAATAATCTTGTATATAAAATTTCAGCTCAATTGAGCGCTTTAAAATGTACATGTACTTTATTAACGATTGAAAATTCCACGAAGATAAATATATAGAGGGTGAGCTAATAGTAGGCATTAATAAATAATTATTAAAATCCAGTGTAGTATCAGATTATCACATGCACAAACACAATTCCACACTAAATTTTATTCCCAATAACCTAAGAAATATAAATAATTTTAAATAAGTTTTAAAATATATTAAAAAAGTAGGGTTACCAAGATGGCACAATTATCGCCAACCAAAGTAATTCGCGCCAAGGGTGTGGACTCTCCTAGGAGTGAACCAAATTCTATTATAGACTCTTACTTTACAACCTGTCATTAATAGGATTAATGTATTTTTAGAAAATACATTCCTACATAAATTGTTTTTAAAGATACTTTTAAAGCAGTATGGTATGATTTTCTTACTTCAGGTTAACTTTTTCAAAATGCATTTTGGTTTGATTTTTACGGTATCTAGCTTAGAATTTCTCACCTCTTTTCAATGTTCTCTTTTTTTCGTTGGGAAAGCACCTTTTTCAAACTTTCTTCTGGCTTCCTCCAAATGTCTTTTAAAAACATCGTGAACTGTATTTCCAAAAACTTGTAAACATATTTGAAAGGACACTTCTTGTTAGCTTCTTAAGGGGGTCAGTTCACGCAGCATTTTCCCTGATCTCCGTAATTTTAAAAATGATCAATTTTAAGGAACATTTTTAAAAAATTGGCAGGTTGTGCAGTCAAGAATTTTTTTATGTGCATTCATTTTATTCTTTTTATTATTTTAATGAGAGCATTTTTCAAAATTTTGATTAGTTTTTTTTTAATTTCATATGTGGAGTAACACGTCAAAATTTTTAAAACGATGAAAATTTTTGTACATTTTAATCCATAAATATTTTTTGAATAAATTTTTGACAAAATCTCTCATTAAAATATTTATTTGTATAGTGTTAACACATGTGCAAAGTTTCAAGGCTCTAAAGTAATTTTTTCAAAGATGTTCCTTTTGTGTTGAAATTTACACTTTTGAGAAATAGTGATTTAAAGTAAAAACTTACTATTAACTAATGCATACCAGAACTATAATTTCGATTGCTGGTGTCAACTGCAAGATCATCTTCATGTCTACATTTTAATTGTTTGTTTTTAATTCTAGCTTTTTTGGTTCATTGTAAACTGCTTATTCTGCTTTCTTAATACACGCATGATCTACATCTTGCAACGCTCGACATTGGTAAAATCCAGGGGTTGAATGTTTAATGCATCTAAAACTTTTAATTTAGTAATAAAGCCTTGATTCTTCAAAGACATAGCTTCATGTACTCCAGTTTTTAAAGTTCACAAATAAAGTTTTTGGAATTATAGACCAAATACTATTTACGCTTTCACAAAATTTTGAGTTTTATCAAACAAGCATCTAGATAAAAGTTCAAGACTAGAGACCTCTAAATACTTTTTTTATACAATTCCTAATTGCAATAAGTAAGTTGTGCTTATGCTTATATGTGTAACCTTTCAGTATGGATATATTATATCTGCACCCCACGAGTCACCTCCCATGGGGCATACACACACCGTGTCGCAGATTCAAATCTGGGTAGATTTTATCAAAAATGTAGCCCAAATAGCTTGTCTTATGGCTGACAAGTTTACTGAGTTGTTTTGAATAGCCAAAAGATAGTATTTTTACATTTGTCTATGTCTGCATCTGTCAATCTATTACGCCATCCTAGAGATTTTTTTGTCCTCGAGCTCTTTGTCTTTTAATTTTAATGCCCTAAGTTGTGTACTTATTCTTTTCTCAACATGACCAACACATTCTAATTTTTTAATGTTGACATCTCTTTAAAGTTTAGATTCTAAAACTGCTTTGCATGCTTTAGAGTTCCTATATACTTCACGTATTGTGTCTATCGTAAATTGTGCAATGCCTTTGAGCGATGGAAGATACGAAGTACACCTTCAACTTCCATTTCAGTATTATTTCCAACGTTATTTGTCGAACACTCATTGCTATGCACATAGCCGTTAAAATTACATCAGCATTTTCTTGATAATATTTCAGCATTAGCAATTTTCACAGTGTCCACACTTACTGCCGCAACAATACTATTTAGAGAAGTATGCACCCCTTTTTTTGCCAGGTACCATCGATAGCCACCGGTACATTTGGACCTCCATTGTTAAATGATAATTTCGGCAGCAGTTAATGTCATAAACACTTTGGCTACTTTCTATGTTGCGTTATTTAATGCATGCATGGACTCGTAAAACCACTTTAGTGGAGGTGACAAATTCATAACTCCTCAAAATATTTTCGCAACTGCTTCTTTTTTAATGTACCTCATAACATATAAAAGTCTAGTGTTCATTTCATATAATGTTGTTTCTTTTTTGATTAACTACTGCTTTAGTAAACCTAGTATTAAAAAAATATTTGAATAAGACCACAAAAATCACAACATATTAACAATTTTGTAGCCAAAAATCCTGGATTTGGCAGCCAAAATTTATGTGAATACCTTGTTTTTTACATTTTATTTATGTAATTAATGTTGTTTCAAATCACAAGAAAACAGTACAATGTTAGTCATTTCACAAAAACATTGAATTGAATCTAAAAAAAGAAACATACTCTTTATTAAACTTACCTAACTTTACTTTTTTTAAAATTGAATTATTTATGTTGCAATATTCTGACTGTTCATGCAACTTTTAACTCCACAAAAGTTTGGGTTTTTGCACCTATTTTTCCAAACTTTCGTTTTTTAAGTGTTTATTACTAAACAGAGGCATATTTATAAAATCTTTTTGATTATAAAAACGATTCTACACAATAGCAAAAATTCGTTATATTTAACCAAGTAAAAAACAGCATGTAAGCTACCACAAAGTAAACAAACAGCTACTACTATTCACTTCACTTCTTTCCTGAATAAGTTGCTGATCAAAATAAATTCTTTTGACCAATTTAAACTATTTGATAAGGCTGAAAAGTAGCATGTGTCTTTTGTTTTGATTTAAAAGGGGCGTGGCAATCAGTTGTTTTAGGGTTTGACACAAATGTAAACAACTTTTTAAAAAAATATTAAAAATACTTCTAGTTCAGCTAGAACAAAAATTTTAATTACATTAGAAAGAAAAAGAATGGTATTTTATTTTCAATCAAAATTGAAAAATCGATTTTTCTTCGAGTTTCGTGAAATGACCCTTCAAAGTAAGCAAAGGAAACAGGTGAACCGGTCCATATAAATGATAGAACGGAAAAAAACGAATGCTTATTTTCTATTTTTCATTGGTAGATATTGCAACGTTCACCTGCATGAAAAGCTCCTTTATTTATTTCATAAAAATATTATTTTATTATCTAAATAGGAATATTGGTGGGACACATATATATATATATATATATATATATATATATATATATATATATATATATATATATACATGGAATAGATTTCTCTTCAGAGTTAGAAAACCATTTTCTGCTCCAAGAAAGTTGTTTATAAGTTATTGAAACTTGTGTTACGTCTCTTAGTATAGCACAGATAAGTATAAATCATTTTAAGCATTAAATGAATTTCTCTGTAAATTCATACAAAAGTTACCATGAAATAAGTTTTCATTTGTGGAACTGAATGGGTAGGCTTCTCGATAAGAATACATATAAACGTAACAAAGGAGTTTAGAATAGAAAATGCAAGAAATTACTAACTATTACTCAAAAATTATTTTTGGTTGAAGTGTTTGAAATTGAATCTTAGTGACTTAACTAGACATGTCTGGACCTGTCTAGACGTGTGTGTGTGTGTGTGTGTGTGTGTGTGTGTGTGTGTGTGTGTGTGTGTGTGTGTGTGTGTGTGTGTGTGTGTGTGTGTGTGTGTGTGTGTGTGTGTGTGCGTGCGTGCGTGCATCAAACATCCATTTACTTAGATACACGTCTAGAGAGAGTCAATAGTCTCAATACGTCCACATTAAGGTTGCTCAAACAAACAACCATTCGACATGGTAAAATATTAGCACTTAACTGTTGGTAACATTCTTTAAAAACTTTCTTCCATGATATGTTCATAACCTATATGTTTGTTATATCTTTTTGAGACACTTTTCATCTTTGAATATCACCTCAAGAAATGTTATTTATCAGTAACTTTTTATTTGAATTTCGAGATTGTATAGATAAACAGTAGTCCATCGGTGATCCGTAAAAAAGTTTGATGTCCTCAGAAAAATTGGGACTTTATTTATATTTTTATGAAGATTCAGCCTCAAAAATGACAAGAAATAAAACGTATTATAGAAAATATGGATTTTTTTTTAAAATTTTAACTATATATTACCCTTTTAGTAAAATTCCTTCTGAGTTTAGCGACTTTTTGGTTACTTTTGCCAAAGTATCCCAAGATATTTAAAAGTGGGAGTAGGCCACTCTGGTAAATTGGGGATTTTGTGCAGTTTAGACAGAGAATTGGCTCCTGAACCATAAACTCAAACACTCATTCACTAAATTGGTGCCATAACTCTTCATTTTTCTGATATTGCTTTGCCGTTTTGTTCCTGTTTTTCGAGGAGGCCACGGTAGCCTTCCCGCGGTCAAGGTATTGGATCTTGGCTGGCTTGTCACGAGTTCAAGCCCAGTACCACTTAAGACCCGCCGTGTAGGGCTTGCTTGATTGAATATTAACGTCGCACTGGTCAGCTACACGAGGGCTTTTGGCGACGGACCACGTAATTTTGAACCATGGTCAAGTGACGTGGACGACACCTGAGCAGGCACTCCCCTCTCCTAACTACCACAACACACCAACGGGAGGACGTTTCAGCTCTTAACAGATTTAACGTGCATCTCTGCCCTACACGGCGGGTCTTTAGTGGTACTCGGCTAGAACTCGTGAGAAGGCAAGCCACGATCCTATACCTATAGCACTCGGCTACCGCGACCATCCGCCGTGTAGGGAAGCGATGCACGTTAAATCTGTCGAAAGCTTAAACGTCCTCCCGTTGGTGTGGTGTGGTAGTTAGGAAAGGGGGTGCTAACTCAGGTGTTGTCCTCGTCACTTGACCATGGTTCAAAATTACGAGGCCCGTCGCCAAAAGCCCTCGTGTAGATAGCTGAACATAGTGCGACGTTAATATTCACTTACTCACTCACCCATTTTTTGTAAGGTTATTTTTCAGTGATATGGAAATTTAAATCGGGACGTAAATAAGTGACACAGTATAGTTATAGTATTCATTCATATTAATGATCTTTAATGTGGCTGCTAATCATATTACAGATCCGCCAAATATAAAATTATACTTTTAATGAATGGTGCATGAAATTATAACTATATATCATGAATCATACTAAGTAAAAATTACTCCTTATGCTATATCAGTTTCTAACGATTTTATTACAAACACAAAACTGTTTAACCAAATTCATTAACACATTAGAATATTTTGATTTTTTTCTCTCTTGAAAATGCTTTTAAAATTGTAACTCTGCAATTAAACTTCTGATTACTTTTTCTGCGGTACATATTTGCAGAGTTCATACATATCAATAGTTCTAAGAACTGTTAGTAGCTATATTTCCTATGATTTTTATAAATATTTTAAAAATTATCATATACTATAGCCGGGGTGGGTATTAAGTCGATCGCGATCGACTGGTGGACCGCCAAGACATTTTGGGGTGACCGCTTTCACATAAAATCTTAGACACGCATACTAAACGAAACACAGGTGATTACCAAAATAATGAAAAAACCCGTGAATAAAACTCCAAACCAAATTTGAGAGACGTTTTCAAGAATTTACTAGCCTAGAATCCCATAAAAGTTGCATTCATGGGCAATGTCGATGTGAAAAATATAACTAAATATATACACTAGCTAGAAAAAGTGCATTCACGTACTATTGCTTACATGAACAATTTCTTAAATTCCAGTTTAAAAACTGGAATTTAAGAAACAAATTTTAAGATTTTATTTAGTTCATTTTAAGTATATATATATTCAGAATAACAAAAGTAAGTTTGGTTTGCCTTCACTAATTTTAAAATAAAGATAGGTTTGTAACGATAGTAACAAAAATCAAGTAGAAAAAGTCTGCGTTCACTGTTTTAGTAGTAACTATAAAAATTATTTAAAAAGAGAATAATGAGCTATTTAGTAGATGGTTAATTAATCTCATCATTTGTGAGCCTCCTGAAGTCGTTTCGGCATTGAACTAACAAATCTTTTGGTCTTTTCAGTACTTATCTTTTCCCATTGGTCCTTAAGAACACTCTTCAGCATAGCTTTGCTTGCAACATTGTGTTGACGAATCCTGCATTTCAACAAATCACATAGATGCTCTGTAGGATTCAGATCAGATGACTGTGGGGCCATTTGGGACATTATACAAGAGCCAAAGTTTCACAATCTCAGCGGTGTGCTTAGGATCGTTGTGTTGAAAACGAAACAATTATCCTAAGCCGAGTTTGGTGGCACTTTTCTTTAAATTGTTTTTAGGTCATCAAAGTAATCATATTTGTTCATATAATTGATTATATATACTCCAACTTTTGCCAACATCATTGCTCGCCATGCACCCCCACACCATGACTCCACCGCCACCGTGCTTTACCGTTGGTACTAAATGCTCTTTTTGAAGCGCTGTGTGTGTGTGTATAAGGTTTTCTCTAGACTAATTTACAACCTTTTTATACCGAAGATACAAAATTTGCCCTCGTCTGAGAATATCACAGTCCTCCAGAACTCAAGAGGCTTACGTATATGATCTTTTTCAAAAGCTATCCGCTTAAGCCGGTTGGTCATTGAAATATAAGGTTTTCTGCGAACCACTCGACTATGGTGTTCGGCCTTTTTCAAGATTTTCCTTGCAGTATCCGCCTAAATATTTTTGTTAAACTGCTCGTGAATGTCTGTTGCTGTTTAAGTTGCAGACAAACACGCGGATTTTTTTCACCATTGATGTCATACTTCGTTTTTCTCTGATTGTGAGTTTAGATGGACGACTTAAAAGAGGTTTGGATGTGTAAACTTTTGTGGATTTAAAGTTATAAATAGCATGCTGGATAGATGAATACTGCCGTCCAACGGATCTGGCTATATCCCGACGACTTTTTCCATCCTTTCACATTTTTACATTGATTTTACGCTCACTGGTACTAATCTCCTTCTATTTATTTTCCATGTCCTTGAATTGCTTCGTATCTCACAAAAACGTAACAATTATTGTGTCACTGTTTTCTTACGCTATTTTACTTGATAACTAAATGCAAAAACTCTGTTGATACAAATTTCAAGAACCAAGAATATTCAAATAGTGAACGCAGACTTTTTTTTGCCTACTATTTGTGTATTTTGCTACAAAACTCCTGTTATCCTGAGTAGTTTTAATTCCAAATTAACGAATTCTTGCATGCTCAATATTTAAATAATAGTAAAAAAATTCGTGAAATTTTGTTAGAAAAAAATTATATTTCTATTAAATTTTACCTTTGCTATATGATTTCTTATGGGTGAACGCAGACTTTTTCTAGCAAGTGTATGTTACATGTTTTCTCGAGGGAAACGAAGCTTTTCTCTTACAAAAGGACATAATTTGTAAAGAATAACTTTTGGAATCTATTGGTCGAAGTAAAGTAACCCAATTTTAAAAAAGTTGCAATTCATTTAACATCTTTCTTTCGCTCTATCTACCTGTGAGAATCTACATTTTCAACGAAGAATATAATTAAGAGAGCATATTCCCGTTTCACAGACGACCACTTAGAATCCAGTGTAAGATTAGCAGTTAGTAATAATATACCGAGGTATATTCAAGATTATGTGGGGAGGGGGCAAATAATACGAAGACTAAGTCGTCTATTGAGACTATAGCTATAAAAACCAGTTTTAAGGGAAAATTACTTAATTTGGGATGCATTGTGAATTGTTTGAAAATGCATCATTTGGTATTAAATTTATAGGTATAATTATCATGTTTGTATTTTTCGTTTTACTTAAAACGTAGTTTTAAAAGAGTACGTTTTGTTTTTTGCTGTAGTTAGGTAGGTAAGTAATACACATTCTGTATTTATTATTGTTGTAATACAAGTATTGTGTTAAGCTTTTTCTTGCTTATCTCAACTACGTCACATGGTGGACCGTGACACCTTGAAAAAATTAAAAGTAGACCGCGCCATATAAAAGTCTTCCCAGCCCTGTTCTATAGGGTCTTTACTGACATTAACCCCTATTATTCTGAGTTTTAATGACTGCATGCATTCGGTTTTAAATACACTCAATCAAGTTGAGTAACATTCTTAAAAAGTAAAGAATTTCATGATTAATATTCGTTGCAATCTAGACAACCTAAATTATACTGTTAGCTTTGAGAAAAAAAATTATCAATATTTATATGTAGACTTTTCTACTTTCGGATCTAAATTTTGGTTTTAGTTGTGAGTTAGCGTATTTTTACCTTCGGTTCTACAGGCTTTCAACTCATACATATGGAACATCTAAATATATCTAAAGTTGATTTAGTTTCCAAAAAACTGGAGTTGAGAAAAGAAACGATGGAAAATTGTAAAAAAAGAAACGTTTGTGTTTTATATAAAAAATTGGGAAAATGCCATTTCCAAAAAAGGTCCCCCCTCCTTTAAACGATATTTCCTTCTTAAGATCAAAAGGAAGCGAATCGTATGAGAAACATTTTCGCTTGGGGGAAGTGGAAGAGGGTAGTGGACAATTTTTCGTGAGAACATGCGAATAACGTTCTTTAATAAAAGAGAACGCCTTTACACTGTCAAAAACTACTCTGTCTTTTTTAGAATAAACTTTGTTTCAAGAAAGAGGCCTATATTTTTAGCTTGGATTTCACTTATTTCGCAGGGATTTTTTTTCTTTATTTTAAGGAGAAAAGGGGACTTTTTGGGGTAGATTATATTAAGGCATGTAATAGAAAAAAAATATTTTTTGAATGCATTATATTTTTGAATTTAAAGTGAATTCCGTCTGTTATCATGCTTCTAAATAGTTTAAATTTTCTGCACATAGTGTTTCCAAAAAATATATATTTATTTTTGAGAAAAACATCAATTTTTGAATATTTTATTTTGATAACCTAAGTTATTTAATAATATAAAACAAAAGTGAATCAAACTTCATAAAAAAAACATCGAAAGTTGTGAAATTAAGTATGGTTATTCAAAGTGTTAATTATTGGAAAAATATACTAATTAAAAAATGTATTTTAGATTCAGTTTTTTTTTCAAAATTTTTATAATTACATTTTAATAATTTAATTGCACTGTCCATGGAAGATGGGGTTGCCAGAGCCTCCAGGAGGTTGGACTTCTACCTGTTCGTCCGTGGAAGGTATTTTATATATATTTCCCTTCTACCACCAGTGGAAACCACTGAAGGCGTTCCCCTATCCGCCACCTGGGGACGCGCTCTCTAGGGGTTACAGGCTCCCCCGAGAGACTGGGCGTAACCCTAGATTCTGAACTTCGTTTTACAAAGCATATTGAGCAAACTACTATCAAAGCACTCAGAAAATTGAACATTCTTAGAAAACTCTGCGGAACTACTTGAGGATCATGACCAAGAACCTTAATAAATGCATACTCCTCTATCATTAGACCCGTACTTCAATATGCTGCACCAATCTGGGCCCCGGCATCCGTATCCTCCAAACAGAAATTGGATTCAATTGAACATCGCGCATCTAAAATTATTATTGGTGCAGTTTCCTCAACTAACAACGAAAAAGCTGAAAGGGAGTGGGTCTCCCTCCTCTCGAGTGGAGGCGAAACCTTGCCACTGTTAAGTTCACCAACAAATTACGATGTTACAGGGAAGATCACATCTCCACCAGAGTATTCAATGAGTGGTCATATACGAAGAGACTTAAAAGATCATCAACGCTACAACTTGATGAGGATATTAGAATCCAAATAAATTTAGAACATTCCATTTTGAACTTTATTCAAGAGCCTCCCTTCCCCAGAAGGTCTCCAAAAAAGAAACGAAAATTACTCTAAATCTCCTGCGCCCTTGCTCAAAGAAAGAAGATGCAAGAATTCTCAAACAGAAGGGCCTTGAAACGATAGAGAAAATCTCTCAGGAGAATTTTGCGGTTGCCTATACAGACGGCTCATCTGACATTTCTCTCAACAAGGGAGGAGTTGGCATTATCTTCCAACTTCCAAATAAAGAAAGAAAAATGCACAAAATTAACACTGGGTTAATAGCGTCTAATTTTACCAGCGAACTTCTTGCAATTAAGGAGGCACTCATCCAGTATTCGACCCATCTGGAGCTCTCGGGCACAACTGAAGGACTGGCTATTTTCTCCGACTCAAAAGCGGCCTTAGAAGCAATCATTAAAAGAGATACGAACATAACCTCTGCTATCAATGTCCTACTTGAAAGTTTGCATTAAAAAGGGAAATCATGCTTATTGCAATGGATTCCTGCTCCCGTAAACATTGAGGGAAACGAGTGTGCGGACTCCCTGGCCAAAGAGGGCAGAAATGATGACCAACTTTGCCCCACCATTACGCTTGCAGATGCAAATGCGGTCGCAAATTAGAGACTTCTGCCTCATCGCTACAAAAAAACACTCATTGTCGATTTTGATTGCTCTAGAAATCTTACATCCATAATTGCAAGACTAAGGACGGGCCATTTTAAAGGTATGAACAAAACTAGAACTTACATCCCCTGCAAGAACTGCACCGCGGCCCAACTAACGCCAGACCACATCCTAGAGCAGGGGTGGCGAACCTTTTTGGATCAACGCGCCATTTCTTTCTAAAGAAGTGTGTAATGAGTTCTAGACGTGCCGTCTAATAAGAAAACTGAATACTAGCAACACAACCCTTTATTTACCACGAAAAAGTACCATTGGCACTGTATAGTTTTAAATGTTTTAGTTACACATGCAATTCAAATTATAAAGTAACATTAGTGTGACTTCTGTTGTTGCAGATGGGAAGACAAATAACTTATAATAGGATTGTAAGATGTTACTTTTTAAAATGCTTGCTTAATTCGAGTCATCTGCCAAACGGCTTCTAAGAAATGAGTTATTTTTGCTGTGGTTCACTTTTGTTGACAAGAGGATTTATGATTTTTTTTCCGAAATGCCGTTTTACAGACGATGTTCTGCATTCCATTATTCCAGAGCATAAAACACACACTGCTTTGTTGCCTTTACTAATAATGCCATGTTTCTCAGTCCACCCAATTTGAAATTCTCTATTACACTTACTATATTCACATTTTGTTCTTTTGCTGAACTAGAGATGTTAAATGACAGTTAAAAATCTTAAATATAACACAGATAAACTTTAAAATACAGTTGTGTCAGTGAAATTAACTATGCTATTCGTAGACAGCAACTGTAGTCTACGACATAATTAAGACAAGACAATATAACAAACGAGTGTGCTTCTCGATCACTTGCGTTTGTTCGTAATACTTTATGATGAACTTTCAAAAATAAAATGCAAACCATTTTGATCACTGGCGTGCCAAAAATATTGTGTCGCGTGCCATCAGTGGCACGCGTGCCACTGGTTCGCCATCCCTGTCCTAGAATGTCCGGCCCTTACTCCGCATATTATACGGCTTTGAATGGTGCCACTAGCTTCGGAGCTACGCGAGGTTCTTTACAGCGCTGATGCGCCGAGACTTGCGGAGGCGGTTCATGATTGTCCATGGACACGACAAAAAAAATAATAATTTAATTTCTTGAAAATCTTATGACACATGAAAAGTGTCTATACTTTCATTTCATTTCCTGATAACTTACATATGTTTTAATATATTAAGGTATCTGACCACGTTCGGAACCGTGATTTTGAAAAAGCGTATAATGATTTTGGTATTTATAGCCACACTTGAATGATATACATATAAAATTGTTTTAAGAATATTATTACAAAATAATAAAATTATCCTTTTATGAAAAGTGCTTCTATAATAATAATATGGCTACTCGGTGGCATTGTTGGTTTGGCGCTAGCCTTGTACGTCCAAGATTGCGACTTCGATCCCAGCACAAGTCGTTGAATTTTCATGATGCAAAAAATCAACAGCTTCCATGTCGTATAATTATGCGGCATGGC
Organism: Trichonephila clavipes; assembly: GCA_019973935.1. Classification (NCBI taxonomy): domain Eukaryota; kingdom Metazoa; phylum Arthropoda; class Arachnida; order Araneae; family Nephilidae; genus Trichonephila; species Trichonephila clavipes. Next base: position 12,415 of record BMAU01016396.1, on the reverse strand, counting down.
AAAGATCCCTAGAGTACCAGTTTGGCTTTAGTTTTCTCGGAAAAATTAAATTCCTAGCACAATTTTGCATCTGAGGTGCCTCCCTCTATGAAGGAAACTGGGCATCAAAATTGCATTGTGGCAATTAATGTGTTTACCTATATGGTGTCACACTAAAAAAGGATACCAACTCCCATGGAATCACTATTTCTGCAATGGTAATTTCCAATCTATAGCCCTATATGAAGAAGAGGGAATAAATATTATATTTTGCCTATATATAGCTAAAACTAAGACTTAATTAGTTTTTTTTTTAAGCATATAACTTAGAAGTCGATTTGCTGATGTTTTAATATATCATAGTAGATAAATTGTTATTAAAAACGTTGGTTATATATTATTTCGATTGATATTAACTTTGAAAAAATTGTGAATTTTTCAAAAGTTCTAGTTCAAGCTCTGTACAGAGAATTCTTAGATATATATTCGTTAAATATTTTTAATAATAAGAAGGCCTGTTTTTGCAAAAGGAGAATGTTTTGAAAATTTGTGTCATTTTTTTCTTTATTTCTACTAAAAATATATGTATTATAGTATTTGTTTATATGTATATTATAATTCCAGAGACAACTAAATATCAAAACATCGTTCATTTGTATGCTTTTTCAAAAAAAAAAAATGGTTTGAAACCTTAATCGGGCATTTTAACAATAAATAATTCTTATTTTTATCCTATCTGATATCAACCTAAGCGTTTAGTGAATTAATGTAGAATTACTTAAATTTGTTTGTTTCAAAAATATTTGCTTTTAAATACCAGAATAGTGTTTAATTTAAAGAAAATAAAAATTGTTTTGAAAACTTAAAAAAATTTTATGAAAAGTATACAAACTCGCATGTAGTAAAAAAATGTAATCAAATAAAGCAAAAAAAGAAAGAAAGAAATTCTTATTGCATTTCTACGAAATCATAAAAGTATAAATAATCTATTATTAAATTTTATAAACTTTGTATAGTTCATTTTAAAATATGCTTTCATTTAAAAGGTAATGTTAAATAAATAAGTTTTAAAACATTTGATGGTTAAATTCATTTAAATTCCTTGTAATTATTATTTTTATCAGCCATTTTATTTCGGAGAAATTCAATTTGAATTCAATTCAATATTTTTTTTCTTTTCTTCATTTCCAAGAAAGTCAAAAAAGTATTTCGAATTAAATTAAACGATTGAAAAGGAAATAGATGTATTTTTTAAAATGTTTAGTAAAAATGAAATATAATAAGTAAATTTTATAATTTTCTTTTTTAATAAATAACATCAAAGAGCTGTATATAAAAATTAATAGAAGTTCCCAACTATTAAAATGGTGCCATTTTGAGTAACATGCCTCGAAATATATACGGCAAATCAGCTTTATAAATTAGTTTTTGTGAATCAAACATAATTGCTATTCGAAGGGTAAACTAAAATAATTCAAGTATAAAATACATGTTATCATAATTTGCGCGTATTACTGGAATTTTTTTCTTACTAGTACGTAAATTTTTATTCTGCTTAGTGAACCACAAATGGAACCGAATTTCAAGATAATCGTTAATTACAATATCCCAAAAAATTTTATGTTTAACAGAAAAACACCTGTCTCCTCAAGTTAAGATATTCGACAACGTTCGGAACCGTGTTTTCCAAATGCGTACAAACAAACATTTTTTTAATATTTAGGGTCACTTAGATTAGAATAGAAGTATGAAATTATTTGAAGAATGCTATAACAATTAAAAATTATATAAATATGCAATATTTTGGCAAAAAATGAACATAGAATTTTTTTTTATTTACTTTCCAAATATTCTTATGCTATAGAAAATGCTTTTGTACAAAAAATATTTTGCCTATATATATATATATATCATACCTCTGTACAGAGAGCCTGAACTGGTATTTCTGAAGTATATAATTTAGAAGTGGGGATTTATATATATATCCCATATTTGAATACATCAGTGTGGACAAATTTTAACACAGAAAAGCACTGATAATTATTTCAATTGGTAGTAATTCTGAAAATAATGTGAATTTTTCAAAAGTCCTAGTTCAGGCTCTCTGGAGAATTTTTATCTATATATATACAAAGTATTATTATTATAGAAGCATTTTTCAAAAAGGATGAAAATTTTGAAAAAAAGGTAATTCTAAGTTCTTTTTTTGCCAAAATATTGCATTTCAATAATTTTTATTGTAATAATATTTTTAAAACAATTATATAAATGTATTCGAATCCAAGTGACATTAAATATAAAAACAAATATTCGTTTGTACGCTTTTAAAAAATCATGGTTCCGAACGTAGTCGCGTAACTTAATTGATTAACAGTTTATTAACGCCGCATTTAGAAGTTAACTGAAGGCTATATGCGATACATTTCGTATTTTTGAACTGTGATAAAGAGACAAGGACGACACCTGAACTGTGGTAACATACTCACTTTTCTTCCCCACCACACCAATATGAGAACTTTGAGCCTCGACAGATTTGACATGCATCAGCCAACTACACGCCGGATCTTCAGTGGCACTAGGTTTCAAACCCACAACTCGACAACTACGTCCAGGAGTTCGCGACCATGACCATTCGGCTACCGCGGTTTTTATGGTGATGGGACTGAGTGAGTGAGTGAATTTTTACTCCGAACTATTCAGCTACTCGAGGGCTCGTGGCGGCGGACCTCGTCATTTTGAACCATGTTCAAGTGCCGAGGATGAAATCTGAGCTGGCACCCCCTTTTCTAACTACCACACCACACCCACGGGATGCTATTTGATCTCTTGGCAGATTTAACTTGTGTTACTCCCCTACATGGCGAGTCTTCAATGGTACTAGGCTCAAACTCATGACCACGAGTCCGTTACCTTGACCACTAGGCTACTACAGCCTCCACATTTAAGGTGCATCAGGCTTTCTACACGGCTGATCTTCAGCGGTACTAGGCTTAAACTCATCATAAGCTGGCCAAGATTCCATTACCTTGACCCCTAGGCTACCATTGCCTCCCTATTTAAGGTGCATCAAATCCTCTACACGGTGGGTCTTCAGCGGTACTAGGCTCGCACTTATTAAATTTAGCCTAAAATTCGTTACCTTGACCACTAGGTTATCACGGTTTTATGGCAATGGGACAGATGTAGGCCTAAATATAAATGTCATTCAGTAATCTTGAATGTAATTACGTGACTAAAGAGTAGTTCAAGTTATTTATTGATGGGTTACTCAAATCCACACCATTTCAAAGCAACTTACTTATTCAGCATCATTAAAAGATAAACAAATATTTAAAGAAAGGACTTTGCTACAAAGAGCTGGCTTACGTTCGACAGCAAAAAAGCGAAGGTATCTAGGTTTTTAATGTACAGCAGTTAGCTACTTCATCGGGGTGTAATAGTACTGTTGCCACATATATATTTTCATTCTAAGCAGAATCAACTGATGAAGGGGATGCCAGATTTTGTACCTCAGTTTCAAAATTTTTTTTTTTTTTTTTTTTTTTTTAGAATTTGATTTCTACTAGAACTTACGGTAAATCAGTCTTTCTTATTCTTTATATCTTTTTACAGAATAGAACACTGGTACTCCCACTCTCGATACACTAAAGCACGAACAACTAGGCTTCTTAAAAAATATGTTGACTTAAAGCAGCGTTTCCTAAACTGTGGGGCGTGCCCATCTATGGGGGCGTGATAATCGTACCAGAGAACGCGAGCATATCGAAAAGTGAAAAATAAAAGATTATTTTTAAACATGATTAGTTTATTGCAAGGAAACAAAACGAAATAGATTCTGACATAATTAAAAAATAAAATACGTATTCACACTGATATAATATACTTATATATGTATCAATACCACGTGATGTATTTGATTATTAATTCATCTATACTAAATTAAGAACAAGTTTAATAATTAGTAGTGACCCCCCATGAGTTTGTCCTATACAAAATTCAATACTTATCTTAATAATTTATATGGTTTATAATTAAAGTCGTATTGACGCTTTAGCTTTGAAGAACATTATTATTACATCCAGTACATTATTACTGTATGAAGAGGGGTTCGATAAAAATTATGATGGAGAAAATCAGGGCGTAAGTATTGACTTATGTAGTATATAAAGAGATTCAATCGGGTCGTTTATGGTTCCTATGTCGTTTAATGGCATATTGTCCAAATCAATATATCAAAATAGGAAAGGATCACATCAGTAACTAAACCCACAGTAGCAAACTAAAAGGAGGGAATAAGACATATGGTCGATTCTTGTAACTGCTATTAATTCTACCAGCAACCACTATGTTACACAATCCTGCGATATCTATGGTTGTAGTGATAAATTCGTTCCAGAATCGCCATTAGTTATATATCAGGTCAATGTAATCATGCCAAACAGTCATATCTTGGCTGATGTTGTGGTACAGGGTTACTATCCCATCAAAGTATCAGCATGCAATAAGAAGTGGTGATACGAGTATTGCCAATAGAATAGAATAGAATAGATTCCGAGTTAATTGCCTTGTTAAGGTTTTAATAACGTATCACCCCCAAAAAGTGTTAATTTAGTACATAAGACACTTCTTAATTTTATTTCTCTCTTATGTACAGCAGATTGAGAAAAACTAATTTATCTGGATAATTGAATATGTATTATTTATGTATTACTGGTGATATATTTAAGTCTTATTATTTGTAATTGAGACGTGAAGAAATATAATACTTCAACGCAATCGAAAATATATAATGCTTTTAAGACTAGAAACATACTTACTGAAAGAACTAACCGATTTTTTTCTATGTGTGGATTTCTTTTACCACTTAACTAATAAATTCTTTGGATTCATACTCGGGAAAACTATCAGAGTAGTATAGAATTTTTTATTTCAAAGTTTAAAATAGAGTCCTCAACTTCAAATCTTTGCATAAGTTCGGCAACATCACCTCTTTTTCAATTTGTGTTTGCGTGTTTTCTTTGCTAAAAAATCTGTTCGGTGCATCTAAATACTCGTATATAAAAGCAAATCACAAGATCCCCCTTATTATTAGAACTACGGACTTGAAATTCGGCAAGCATGTTTCTTTTGTTGAGTAAACATCCCCTTAAAATGTGGGTATTGGAGAAATTGAGTCTCAAAAGTGGTTACGATGTCTTAAAAAAAGTAGACTTCAGTTTCAGAATAAGTCCTACATTTAACAAATCAAAAGGTGAGTGCTATAAGAATTATTTTCCATACATTTGAAAGCTTAATGAGGAAACTTAACTATCAATAATTTAAAAATATCATATATATGGACACACAGCATCATTAAAGAGACAGCAAAGTGGGCTGATAACAGTTAGTTATTCTATATATATATTGCAATTATTGTATTATCTTCACGAGTCTTCTTATCAGCTATTTTATTACTTCGCCAGGATTACTTTCGATATGCGAGCTTTCTCTTTCCAATACCTTTCTTTTCGTCAAGCAATGTCGTGTAGCTGAACAGTGCGACGTTAATATTAATCAATCAATCAATCAATCGCCAAGCAATGTACGTATAACTTACATGAAGAAATTCTTCAAAATTTAGCTTGATGTAATGAGTCTGCTAACCTCTTAAATATTTGATTAAAGAACGTTGTAAAACTGCTACATAAAAAGTATACCGAGAAAAATATTGTAATATAAAAATTTATGTGCTATACATGAAAAATTACTATGAAAAAATCGTTATATCTATCACCTTTAAGAAAATGTTATTCAAATATACAGAAGAAACCCCAGAGAGAAAGAATATTTTAAAATGATAAAAAAATTTTATGTTTGTGTATCTTACGTGCCTGCTTTTGAAAGTAAAATGGAGAGAATATTGACATAAAATTATATGACCTCTGTCATTTTTAACTATTTTTTACAGCTTGAAGACATTAAATCGGAAGTAAATATGTTAGATGTGCTTGCATGGTGGTGCAGAAACATGTATAATGTAGGTAACGATGTAAATGACTACATGCATACACACTTTATACTGCTAATAAAAACTGTTTTTTCGCACTTCGTTTTCTTCTTTTAGACATAGCATTTGGAATAAAAACAGACTAGATAGTAAAATAGCTTTATTTTTTCATACATATCTTATTACCTGAAATTGAAACAAAATGAAATATTTCTGTTTATTTTTTAAGATTAGTTTTGAATTTATATAAAGTTGTACACAATGTTTGAAGGGTGTTTAATGTGATTTATAAAAAGTTACAAAAGTTTTTAAGAAATTTCATTGTAACTTGGTAAGCTAAAATTTATAGACATGTACTAAAATAAACTTTGTATCATTTACTAATTTAGTTTTATTTAATTAATTATTCATACATCAGCATATAATAAAATAGAAAAGTTACAAAATCAAAAAATACTAAGTATGACATCGTAACTTTTTTGATGTGAGTTACTGGATTTTTTTTTAGAGTATTCACAGTACGTAAATGTAAGATTATTGGTTGAATTCTTTTGCATGTAATGAATAATAATTTTATAGGGGAAAATATAGTCACTAGTTTCCAAATATTATATTTTTTCACTACAGTTAACACTAAGTTTATCGTCCCCAGACGTTCGATTCAGCATTAACTTTCAGTATTCGAAGAATAATTTTCTAAAAAAATCCCAAAGTTTGCAAAACCAATCCAAAAATGTGCAGTAGAGTTTTGTTTTGAAGTTTGTCATATTTTTTTCTTCGTATATTCTTCATATATTCTTTCATATTCCCGAATTTCATCTTCTATCATGGTCATGGTAGTCAAATGGTCATGGTCACGAACTTGTAGCTGGCTTGAATCGCGGATTCATAACCTAGTACCATCTAAAACCCACCGTGTAGAAGAGTTGATGCACGTCAAAGCTATTGAGGTTCAAACTCCTCACGTGGCCGCGGTAGCCCAGAAGTCAAGGTATCGGATCTTGGCTTCCTTGTCATGAGTTCGAGCCCAGTACTACTAACGGCCCGCCGTGCAGGGGCGCGATGTACATTAAATCTATCGAGAGCTCAAACGTCCTCCCGAGGTGTGGTGTGGTAGTTAGGAGAGGGGGTGCCAGCTCAGGTGTCGTCCTCGTCAATTGATCATGGTTCCAAATGACAAGGTCCATCACCAAAAGCCCTCCTGTAGCGGAACAGCGTGACATTAATATTCACTCACTCAAATTCCTTATGTTGGTGTCGTGTAGAAGTTTGGTGAATGAGTTGACAGTTCAGATGTTCTTGTCACTTTACTGTCGTACAGAATTGGAAGATTCTTCGCCAATATCCCTCGTGTTGTTTTAGATTGTAGCGTAAATAAAAAAATCAATCAAAAAATTTAAACATGTAGGAAGAGTTGATTAGAAATTTATTGATTGATTCAACCGTAACTCAACGATGCAAAAATAAATCTATTTACAAGGGGCGTTAATGCATGTTTTGCATACTTTAATTCTGAAAAAGCATCATATAGGATAATTTAATGGTAGCTAAAATATTAACATCTTGGTTGACTAAAAACAGTAATTACAAAGTTATTACAAATAAAATTCCCCAACTATTAAAAAATAAAATATCTCTACTTGTAGAGAGAATATAGTCATCATAGGGTATAGTCTGAATATAGAGTTTAAAGGAAATACAATAAATGGAATGGGAAAAATTTATATAAATCAAATAACTATTCAGAAATTTTCCATCAATTAAAAAACTTTAATCAAAGAAGAATTTTCCTTCATTTGGCATTATATTCTGAAAATATATTCAGGAACAGGAGTCGACAACCTATGGCACGTGCGCCGCATTTGACCCACGATACAACTCTCAGTGGCACTGTGCACTGCTCTACAAATTTGTCAACTTTTGATTGGATGGAAGTGGATAAATTTGGAATGGACCTTTTTTGATTAAGAAAAATCTGAAGGATAACTCTTTAGATAAATCTACAGCTATTTTGTAAATTATTGAATGCCATAACAGAGGAGATTTAATTGTTTGAAGAGAGAACATTGCATGTGCTCTGTTTTCCATTTTTGGCTCTATATATTTAAGAAAAAAATCTTTCCTCATATGAAAAATATATATATTTCGAATCCTCAAAGAAATTGCTTAACAACCGAGTGCTCAAAATCGGGCGAAATTGAAATAGGCATATACTCCCGATTTTACAGCCGCCCAGCCAGTATGGTGTACATGACCCTCGGCTTGTAACCGAGGGATTCGGGTTCAAATCCCGAGCAAGGCATGGTTGTATTTTCTTCGGGAAAAGAAGTCGGACTTTTGCCTGTAATGGATTCCCGTCTCGAATGGAAAGCAGCGCACCCCTACTTGTTATATCCCGGGATCATCATTTGTAAAAATTAAATGTCTCTTTTCTTCTGTTTGTATTGAATGTCTCTGTTCTTCCATTTGTATTTCATATGTATTCCAGGATAAAAACACACAACAACAACAACTCCTGATTCTGCGATATGAAAATAGAGCGGTGCAAGCACTAGGTCGACTTTAAAATTTTTATTTATAGTTGTATTTAACTATAATGAAGGGAAATAAATGTGCGTGTGCTTATATTTTATGTTGTCTATTTCTTATTTTAATAAATATCTTTCAAAATGCGTAATATATGTACATTTTTTTTATTTTTGTTCAAAGAAATATTTATATTTTATGCTGTTTGCTTTTATGTTAAGAAATATCTATAATAAATTATGCAAATTTAATATAAAATAAAGCTGTACATCTATATTACTCACCTCTATTCTCTGACTCTGCATGCATCATCACCGGACTCTAATTGCTTCAATAATATCCTACTGCTTAGCACACTAATCATATTGGTTAATTGCTTGGGCACACTACAGCTAAAAGGTTGCCGAGCCCTCCTGTTTTATAGCAAAAAATCTAACCACAGTTTCCCGAGAACTACCTTATTCTAACGCATCGATTTCGTATTTTGACCTTCCCGCTAATTCTATTACTTTACCTTCCTTACAAGTATTGGACTCTCCAACAAAAGATTCTTATTATGTAGATAATTTATCACTCAAGAACATGTGGGTCAGCATTCCATCACTGTCTGGATCAATTCACTTGAACTCACGCCTTCTCAGTTTGTTCTCCTTTGTATATGGTGACGTCCCCTCAAACCAGTGATAATAAACTTACCGTGACAGGAGATATACGAGAAGGGCTGCACACAAAAACAATAGTTAAGTTAGAGCGAGGCTGGTGGTGTGAAAATGATTTCTTGTTTACAGAGTGTTGTGGTGCAATATTTCGAGCAGATTTGTCAACGAGGGATATTTTGTAATGGGAGGGATCTTTTCCCTGTGGCTTCCCTTGCGAGGCAAATATTTATGTAGCGATTTTGTCACCTTAGCATTATTTTTTGCTGTTTTTTTTAACATCTTGAGGGAACTATTTTAATGGTGTATGTTTTAACAAAAATTACAATAGTATTTTAAATAAAAATGAAACATGAAAAGGGATTTTGAATCTTTGCTTTAAAATGAGAACGATAGTATTATTCTAATGATTTTGAAAAGAAAGAAAGCGGAAAAGAAGATTTTGAATAAGTAAGTAATGTTATTTTTTAAAAAAAAGGTAGCTAACGCGCGAAAAAAGTTTTAGTCTTCTCAAAAATATCTTTAGGCTGCTTGTTAAGTTTATTATATGCTGTTTTTCGGGTGGAAGGTATAAACTTTTGAATATGGTAGTTGATTACGTAATGTTAGTTGTTTATACAAAACATCAAAAGGAAATTAAAAATTGATAGAAGATTCGATTGACTTCAATTATTTTCCATTTAGTATCTTCCTTATTTTCATTATTTTAATATTCTTTAAGTTTTAGAAGATATATATAGGTAAGGATAATTAAATTAGATTTAAAATATAAAATCCCCTATACCACACAATTAACTTTTATTTCCCATTACATCTTCCAGTAAATTAAACACCTAATTATTTTTCCGAAACAGATGGTCCAACCTCAAAACACTTCTAATTCCAGATCATTATTTTTATAGTCCATACGTCAGCATTAACGTTCATAACTAACCCAAAACTAAGAAGATTCTTCACGTCAGAACATAAGTGGTGAAAACACTTAGATTTCACTTTAGCGTCATTTTCTCTCAACGACAGAACATGTAGATGGCTAAAAGACCATTTTTAAAGACCATTGGTTTTGACTTGAAACATGATATGTATATACCAGTAGCGCACACATGAGTTTTTCAAGGGGGGATCCGGAGTTGAAAGATCACTATTCGTGTATCATGATCCTTTTGATTTTGTCGTTTTTCGGGAACAAAACACAGTAAAATACTAATCATTGAATAAATAATTAGCATTAATTAATAAAATTAGTCATTAATAACAATTAATTAATTAAATTTTCCATACTATATACTTAAAATTGTAATTAATCGGGCTTTGGGGGGGTCTGGACACTTAGCATCCCCTTTGTGTGCGCCACTGCTATATGTGTGTGTGTGTGTGAGTGAGTGTTTCAGGCCCCACACCTGCTGGTAAAATGAGAAGAACATCATCACTAAAATACTTCTTTATTTTGCTTCAATCACGTAAAATCCAACATGGCGGCCCTTTGGCGCGCAACCGACTAGAACAATAAACAACACTAGTCACGAGTCACCAGCTAAGCCTTTTTGAGTATGTGTTCTCCCTCGTTAGTGCTCACTCCACCTTTAAATAGGCTTATTTACCCACAAATCCTTACGTGATGGTAAAGAATTGGCTCTATTTTCATTTATTACTTTCTTACTTTTGAAGCTAAACTTTTTAAATCTGACATGTATATATATATATATATACACTGGTGTGCAAACATTAAGGACGAGACGGTTTTTTCAATATAACTTTGTACAAAAGCTTTCCAAATCAACACATTTAATACCGTAAGATCCCCAATACGTAAGGACATGTGTAATGTAAGCAACACTTACTAAAAGAGAAATCAGAGGGATAAAAAGAAGCTTGAGTGAAAAAGTAGCATGGAGCGCAATGCAACTGAAGGCCGAAAAATCCCTGTGATGGATGTCCAGCAAGAAACATCCGGTCTTTAGTAGGGGATATGATCTCCCCTGACTGCTAGGCAGGTTTCACAGCGTCTGCCCATGCTGAGAATGAGGGTGTCAATGAGTTGTTGAGGCATTGCTGTCCATTCGTCTTGCAGCGCCAATCGAAGCTCCCGAATCGTTACTGGTGGTAAGGTTCGAGCTGCCAAGCATCTGCCTAGAAAATCCCATACATGCTCGATGGGATTCAGATCCGGAGATCGTGCCGGCCAAACCATACGTTCAATATCCTCACTCTCTAAGAGCTGTTCGGCAGCTACTGTGCGATGACATGGTGCATTGTCGTCCATGAAAAGGAACTGCAGACCCATAGCGCCTCTAAAAAGACGCACACATGGAAGAAGAATCTCGTTACAATAACAGATCCCGTTGACTGAACCTGCGTCGAAGATGTGAAGGTCTGTACGACTACCAAGCATGATGCCTCCCCAAACGAGAACACCGCGACCTCCATACCTGTCCCTTTCAATGATGTTCTAGGGATGATTGCGGCTTCCCAGCTCTCTCCAGATGAGTATGCGATGAGAATCGCTACTCAAACTGAATCTGCTCTCATCTGTAAAGAGTACTCGTCCCCATTCATTGTCTCTCCAATTCCGGTGTTCCCGGCACCACAGAGAACGCCTTCTCCGATGGGCAGGCGTTAAAGGTACACACCGTACAGGGCGTCGTGCAAACAGACCACCACCGTGCAGTCTTCTGGCCACGGTAAAACGGGATATCGGTCGTCCAGTCGCCTGTGTCGTGTGTCTAGCGATTTCTCCCGCTGTCTGCCGCCTGTTTCTTCTGGCCTGTAAGACAATGTACAGGTCATCTGCGGGTGTGGTTCCTCGTGGACGACCACTACTGAACCCCCGGATAGCTATTCCTGTAGTTTGAAATCGTCTCCAAAGTCGTGAAACGATGCTGTGAGCAATTCCGAACTCTGCAGCCACACTTGTCACACTGAGGCCTTCCTCCAACTTCTCCCAATGATTCGACCTCGGGTAAAAGCATCCAGATGTCGTCTAACAGATTGATTATTCGCCATTTCTCGCTGAGGCAGCAACTCGGTGTGATTTTAACTGCAATACGGCGTGCAATCTGTTTGCCAGAAATACTGATCTTACACCGACAACATGCTTTATACTACTCAGACACTCCCCATTACGTCTACCTGCATATCTGCGCATGTGCTACCGTACATCACCTTACTTAATCTCCTGATTGGTCTTTCTGTCCGCTCTGCCTCTTCGTTCAGCTGATATGCTAATTTTTCGACTTATTCCTTAATTTTTTGCACACCAGTATATATA